>CAXITT010000386.1:598600-646420 GCA_964033795.1 Lymnaea stagnalis | reverse complement strand
ACCAACCAAACAAAAAAAAAAAAAAGAAAAAAGAAATTATATCATAAATAAATGTATACATACATTTTACTTAGTGCTGATCTATTTAATGACAATAAAATTGTAGGAAAAAACATTTCATTACATCTTTAGCTTGTTAATCAACAAGTTAAAAAGTTTTTATACTTAAATTTTATAATACAGAATCAATTGAAAGGTTGTTAAAGACTAAATATCATTGTTTGTGGTATAAATATGATTATTGTCAGTGCTGACAATTAGGCCTATAGTATAGTTTCTAGCTGCCATCTTCCCAAAGCCCAAAGAGTAGCCAGGTTTTCTCTATCATACCAATGGACATCAGGGACATCATTTGGATAGGGCAGGGGGGAATTTTCCCCCACCCCATAATTTGCAGGTTTTATTTAAATTGCTATGTACTGTGGCGCCTCCAGTAATAAACAACTCAACAAGCTGACCAAATTTTGGTTTTGCCCCCTATGTATCATTACTCAAATTAAAACAGGACATGAACAATTGGTCAGAATTGAATTTTCTTTTTTAAATTACCACAATAAAATAAATTGATATTGGCCTATCATCAGGTATTTAATAAAGATATTAATTAATCTAGTTAGTCAGCAGGCCTTTGGCCTACATTTTATTCTGTGATGTTAGTCATTGTTAGTTTATTTTTGTGTGCATGGCATACAAATAATACCAGGGACTGATATGATAGTGATAGCTTATTTAAATTAATCTAATACTAATACTAATAGCCTACAAATAGAAGAAAATCAAATTAAATAGTCTATTTTTTTTATTTAATAAATACTAAAAAACTAATGACTTACCAGAGTCATTTTGAATGTGGATAGAAGTAGAAGAACCCACCAGTGAAGTCAACTTGATTGCAAAAATAAATGGGCCTAGAATTTCAAGCTTCATTTTTGTTGTAATTTGCAAAGAAATAAATGAGATTGCTTTTGACTGTCTGTAGTAGGCTAATTGTAGAGTCACTTAACTGTAAATATAGTTTTAAAAAATAGGCTGAAATTAAAATAATAAATATTAAGTAGGTCAACAATAACTTAAAAATGGTGATGGACAAACATGACAAAGTTTGATACACTATAAACTTTACAAAAAAGTATATAATAATATGCCTATACTAATACATGCTGCTCATAAAAATAAAACATTAAAAAATTATTTCATTTTCATAACAATATTATTAATACTATAGTCTTAGCCCTAAAATGCTAAGTTAATTAAGACCTTTTTAACTTTTTATCTTTTTAAAAGGCTTATGGGCAATTAAATAGAATAAAAGAATATCCTTAACAATCCTCATGTTTACTCCTAACAGCAGTATTAGTATTAGTAACAGGCAGTGGGCAGCCTTCAGTGGAGAATAATGAGATTATAGGCTAGTACTAGTAGTAATATGTGAATATAGGGTTAAAAATGGTGTATTATTTAAAGATAATAATAATAATAGGGACTAATAATATTACAACACTATAAATAAAGAAAGTGGGGTTGAAAGTGGGCTTGTGTGCACAGTTATTTTTAGTATTTTGTTTAGTAGGATTAAAACTACTTTTTTTTTTACTTTACTTAGACTTAGGTCAGGTAGGGGCCTAGTTTATATAATATGATCTAAATATAATATAAAAATGTCTGAAGCACTTTTTAAAAATTAACTTAACTATTAATTCTTAAAATTAATTATTATAAATTTACCATGTGACAGTTGTAACTTGGTTTACTTTAAAAAATGGCATGGTCATGGAGTAGTCTTCGGCAAAGAACGTGACGTTATCAAAACAAAACAATTCATAATATTATAGTCACATACAGTCATACAGGCCTACCACTACTACTACTACTACTTATTATTAAACGGCGTCATGTAAGTACGCTCCTCTTAGTCTTAATGTTGATAGTCAGTCAATATAGGCCTACATCCCATTAAATAAGATAATTTTTAAAAATTTAACACTTAAATAACAGTAAGCATTTTACTGCACAAGAGGTTTCAAATAAAGAAGGCCTACCGGTACTAAGTTGTAGCATGGTTCATCCAGTCATTGCTAAAATTAAAATCCACAACCCATTCATAAAATTACGTCACGAAGGGGAAGGTTCAACTAAAAATAACCCTTCCGGCCCGGGAACGTGTTTTCAAAGTGGTTCCCAGATTGTATGTAAAATCGTAGGATTTTCTGACTAAAATTTAAAAAATGTTTTTTTTAAACTAAATATATTTTATTACCATTTTGAGTCTAATCAGTAAACAAAGAAATGGGCAGGTTGGTTACCAAAGGCGCTTCCCGGTGCACCGAGAGAGTCAACTCCTACTATGAGGTCAGGGTCAATGTTCCTTTCAGAAAATTTCCCGCCCGGGGGGGGGGGGNNGGGGGGGGGGAAGTGTTGAAAAATGACAAATTACTGAATGCAAATTACGCATTGTTTTGCACACCACATTATTTGTTGTGTAGTGACGTCATGTTTTTATGCTGTCTTGTCTAGTGCTGGTAGGACTTCATGTTGTTCTCCTACAATAAACCGTTGCTTCTGCTGGTTTGATTATCTTCCTTGTGAAGTACCTTAGCAACTTAATATTTACAACAGGAAGAGGGGGACAGATATCCCCATGCACCATACTAGCGGGACGCCAAATTGGGGTGTGATGGTATTTAATGCATCAAAATAAAGGTTGTTAGAGTTGAGGAGGGTTGGGGGGGGGGGCATGAAAATGAACTCTCTAGCTACGCCTCTGCAAGTGAGGCGGGTTTAGGTGGTCAGCCCAGATGTACAGTTTTCTTTATATGGAGGGGAAGGATTTGATGACAAATGCAGAGTTTGTATCGTTAATTGAGCAGTGGCATAAGTCTTGGCAAGTACTGGGTAGCACTAACACTAGCTACTCCACTAGGCTGTTTATCTATCAGCACTAACACTAGCTTCTCCACTAGGCTGTTTATCTATCAGCACCAACCCTAGCTACTCCACTAGGTTCTTTATCTATCATCACTAACATTAGTCATTCCACTTATTATGGCATCCTTCCGTCTTCGTGAGACGATGGAGTAGCTCTGTAGTTCTACACTTTGACGAGTGGCTCACTAGGCCAATCCTTGAATGGCAATCACGGCCGCATTTCTCACAGGAGAATGTTGAAACTCGGTCAATTCTTGATTTTCGAATTGTTCGTTTTGATTCGAGGGCCTCTTTTCGAGTAACTTCTGCCCTTTTCACTCCTCTAAACACTGCTGTACGCCAGTTGGAGCGATGTTCGGCAAATTCCACTAGGTTTTGTTAATATCAGCACTAACACTAGCTACTCCACTATGTATCAGTGTCTATATCATGAACAAAAATTATGACCAGCGCCAGCTGTACTCTCATTTTTTCAGGGAAGAAGGGCGGAAATTGAAGGTACTGTTGGCTCTTGAGTAAAAGGGGAAGGGTCTGGGGAGCCCTCCCCGGCAAATTTTGGATTATTTCAAAATCAAAGGGGCATTTTGGAGTATTCCCGAATTCAGTGTTTCTCTTAGACTATAGCATATGGGGAATGCATTTTTAAATCGTCAGAGGTAGACATTATGGCATTTACTCAGTTTGTGGCGTGCCCTATGGTAATCATTTGGCATAAGCTTATATTCAACCCTATACTGTAACATTGATCAGCGTGGGTGAAGGGGTGTAGAATTTGAGCATGCTGAAGACAGTCGCGCATTCTTGAATTTGGTATTTCTTTCACGCAATTTTGAAGAAACAAAAAGGGGGAGGGGGGGGATTTGAGACTTTCCTGTGCGGATGGCTTAAATTAGCCATAATTAGTAATATCTCTTACTTGCTTCAGCCCAGCATGAACTAAATATATTCCAATTGGGGCCCCCTTGCAGTTATGCATTTCCCGTTAGTGCAAATTTCTTATGACCTTCTCTTACGAGGCTGAGAATATTAAAGATAGTTTTTATAGCATACCAAAGTCATCGGAGTTTTTTTGTTTTTTTTTTATAACTCGCTTTGCAAGGGAGTTGGTTCACAGCCTGGCGTCTCAGATAAGCAAGATCTCTCGTGGTCCAAAAAATAGCTTACAGCCAATGCAATCTGACAGATGACTTCTTGCAACTGTTTCCGTTTGGGCTAAATCGAAGGGTTCGCGACTTGACATCAGTTCATCAGGCCTTACTTGAATTTGCTTAGTAAAACGCATTGAACACGAGACGTTGTGATACATTTTAAATATTATTTTTAGAATTAGGTACTTCGATAAATACATTTTAAAATCCAAGAAATTATAATAATATTATTGCAGTTATATAGAGGAAATTTCAAAAATATAAAAAAATTAAACTAAAATCAACTTTCTAACTATAATAATTTTTGAGCTATAAATTAAAATGTGAGTTCGTTTGGTATTTTTTAACGAAGTGGCTATAGGTACCCGCACACATTTTATTTAATACAATTTGGTTAAGTTCCATGTTATTATTAGTAAAAGTAAAAAAAAAAGTTAATTCTAAAAATATATGTTGTTATATATAGATTATTATTATAGATAACTGTGTGGAGCTAAAAGCTTTTGATTTGTTATTATTCGCAATAAAATTGTGGGCAGAAAACATCCGAGATACTGTTTAGACATAACTTAAGCTTAATAAAACGATTGCTTAATAAATACTTTTATTAAAGCTATTGAAAACTTTAACTACTGAAAAAGACGTAAACAGGTTGTCTTTGCCTAAAGTAGTGGTTCTCAACCTTCCTAATGCCGCGACCCTCAGTTCTCCACATTGTGGCGACCCCAAACCATAAAATTATTTACATTGCTACTACTTAATTGTAGAGCATAAGTATATGTGTTTTCCGATGGTCTTAGGCGACCCTTATGTAAGGGTTGTTCAACCCCCCAAAGGGGCCGCGACCCACAACCGCTGGCCTAAAGCCTGAGAAACGAACGCTTGGATGTAAAAACTTACAATGTAAAACAGTTATTATTCTATTCAATCAATTAAATACAAACATGTAAGTATAATCGTATTTATATTTATTCAGTCAATAATTTCTACGTAAACATAACTATATACAATTTAATAAATGGTTATGAGGTACCCTTAAACAAAATATTATACCTTTGTAAAAATATCTTTAAAAATAATTAAAAAAACATTTTTTGCTCAAAATACCAACCAAAATATAATTCAACAGCATTGGATAACAGATTCTTTTAAATCCGACTTGAGCCAGCACAAATTACGTACAGTGGCCAGATGAAAGAAAGCATGAATATGGTGTAATTAAAAATTATCAAAGGCTAATAGCTACATAAATTATTCTTTTCCCTAAGATGAATTAGTTATTTCCCCTTTTGACAAGATATTGCTTGTTGTATTTAATGGAAAACTGCTGATAATATCATATATTTCCTTCAGCTGAAAAATAATCTTGGTTGAAATTAAGACATTTTTAAACTAAAAAAAAAGAAAAGAAAAGAAACATACATATTATTAAAGAATATAATGACTCAAACTGAAGAATTCTTTTTTTCAGACCATGCACTCTTTTTCAGAAATGACATGACACTTATACAGTGTGTTGCACAAAGTGAACGTGAACACGCTATGCCAGGCGATACTATCACGTGACAGTAATGATATTCACAATACCGCAGAGCCACAAGACGTGTAGCTAGATTGTATGTATAAAAAATGCCATTCAGATGATTTAAGTTTAAATATTTATAGCTGCCTGGGAGCAAACTCAAAATCTGTTATTTTTAAAATAAAGTTCGTCTTACATAAAAAGAATATGCCTTCCATCACAAGGCTGGAGTACCGCGCTATCACAAGGCTGGAGTACCGCGCTATAAAAGTATAAGACCACTAAGAATAATAATTATTATTTCCTAATTATAATTTCTTGGTTTATTTTTTTTTAAAATTGAAACTCTGGGAGAAGGGATTTTGACCAAACTTCACCCCCAAAATTTTATACAACTAAAAAAATACAACTGTCACTCTTTTAAACAATCCAAACAGTGGAAAACAAACTGGGGTATCAGTATTGTAGGGGTAGGAGCCGTCTTAATGTATGATAAGAGATAATTTTGAGAGTAAAACTGAATGAAAGATTTAGCAAACTGTCGTTGACATAAACCAATATCCACATTTTACATGGCTGCACTATCGATTTCTGTGTGAACAAAGCCCGCTCATTTTCTTTATTTCCCTTACTTTCATTCATTATGTCTAATATAGAAAAACGCCTCCGCTGGCTTGGACACGTCAAGCGAATGCAACCTGGTCGCATACCAAAGGACGTGCTATACAGCGAGCTGGCGACAGGGAAAAGGTCAGTTGGACGGTCTCGTCTGAGATACTTAGACATATGCAAAAGAGACATGAAGTCGGCCAACATCGACATCTCAAACTGGGAGGAGCTGGCAGAGGATCGATCCTCATGGCAGGGCATCGTGAAGGCAGGATCACTGCATGCCGAGGATCAAAACAGGGCGGAAACAGCTGCTAAAAGAGCGAGGAGGAAGGCCGGTAAATACTGCTCCACTGCATTCGTGTATGGGAAATGTAACAGAGACTGCCATTCGAGGATTGGTCTCAGCAGCCACACCAAGAGCTGCAAGCAATAAAGATCATCTATCGTCTCCCGCAGACGGAAAGATGCCATACAATATAGAAAATATGTTATTTATATTTGTTATACTTTAAATTCAAGGTAGGAGGAACATTGCTTCATGTGTAATTGGTATTTAGAAGTATGTTATGTCGAGTATGAGCGTTCATTAGTAATTGTTGCGACTCAATATTATGTTCATTAGTTGTTGAACGCTTTTCCCGCGCTTGACTATTATAGTTAGTGAACGCTCTTCCCGCCATTGTATTTATGACGTTGTATGAGCGTTCATTAGTAATTGTTGCGACTCAATATTATGTTCATTAGTTGTTGAACGCTTTTCCCGCGCTTGACTATTATAGTTAGTGAACGCTCTTCCCGCCATTGTATTTATGACGTATTTTTGTGCTGAGTCGTGACGTATTGTCTATGCAGTGTTGTGACGTATGTTTTAGTCGGGCGGCAGTCTTGAGTGGAACCTTGGAGTGATAGGATGTTTATTATATTTACTTAGATATTAAAGTTATAGTTATTATGAAAAGGAGTTGAGTTTGTTAATTGATAGTGAGAATAGTACGACTCTTCAACGTATGAAAGAACTGACGAATGTAATCAATCCAAGAAGACGTTGTAGGAGTTGACATGGGGGCTTCTCATCCGGGATTGGTGAACCTCGTTATTTTCATACTTGAGGTAAAGTAAAAGAACATTCTTATAATTCAACTTTAGTGAAGTTACAACCATCGTGCATGTTCCCGTATTTCAATGTCGGAGCCCCGCTGCCACCGTGTGTCAAGTTTATATGAGTTGTATACGCCAGTGAAATAACTACGTCCTGCCCGTTATCAAGTTACCAACCTCGTGTCCAGTTGCAGCAAATTAACTACGCCCTGCCCGTTATCAAGTTGCCAACGTCCTGTCCAGTTCCAGTGAAATAACTACTCCCTGCCCGTTATCAAGTTACTAACCTCAGTTTCCAGTTCCAGTGAAATAACTAAGCCCTGCCCGTTATCAAGTTGCTAACGTACTGTTCAGTTCCAGTGAAATAATTACGTCCTGCTATGTATGAAGTTACCAACGTCGTGTCCAGTTACAGCGAATTAACTACGCCCTTCCCGTTATAAAGTTGCCAACGTCCTGTTCAGTTCCAGTGAATAAAACTACGTCCTGCCCTGTATGAAGTTAACAATGTCGTGTCCAGTTACAACAAATTAACTACGCCCTGTCCGTTTTCAAGTTGCCAACGTCCTGTTCAGTTCCAGTGAGTTAACTACGCCCCTCCACGTATCGAGTTATCTACGTTCCTTCGGTAGTGAGCTACCAACTTCGTGTTCAGTTCCAGTGAAATACCCAGCCCTGACCTTCGTCAAGTCGCTAACGTCCAGTTGAGTTCCAATGAATGAACTACGCATTTCCCTGTATCGAGTTATCTACGTCCTGTCGGTAGTGAGCTACCAACTTCGTGTCCAGTGAGCTGTGAAGTCCTGTGGCCTGTCCGGTCACTCAGTTTAACAACGCCCTGTCCTGTTGCAACGAGCCACCAACGTCCCACCCCGCATCAAGCTTCCTATGCCCGATCCTGTATTGGTGAGTTACCCACGAACTGTCCAGTGTCGGCGATACGCCTACATTCTGTCCAGTGAGCTGCCGATGTCCCGTGACCCGTCCCGGTCACCCAGTTGAACAGCGCCCTGTCCTGCTTCAACGAGCCACCAACGTCCCGTCCTGCATCAAGCTGCACATGCCCGATCCTGTATTGGCGAGTTACCCACGAACTGTCCAGTGTCGGCGATTCGCCTACGTTCTGTCCAGTGAGCTGCCGATGTCCCGTGACCCGTCCCGGTCACCCACACCTCAATGACTGTGTCCCAAGATCGCCATATAGGACAATTGAAGTTTGTGAGAGAACTATTGACAGTAAAGAACCATTGACACTTAATTAAGCCCAGTGTGTGTTTTGAATAATATTTAAATTCTATAGGACTTTCCACGAACCAGGCAAGTTGGATTTTTATTGTTTAAAACATTTTTGGCATTAATTTTCTTATGACTTATGTATTAACATTTTTTTAACCTTTGTAGAATTTAGCTTTCTGCTAGAGTTATTTTAAACAGACTGCGATTGGTCCTTAAAACTTAATTATTGTTTACTGTATGATCACCCTTAATTTTGCATTGCTATGGCTGGATATGTCAGTGGGAAATGGAGTTTAGAAGAAATCAGGCATGTGGGAGTGTTACTTCTTTATACGGGAGAGAACCTAGAGGAGTATATAAGAGTTAAGTTTGAAGAACAAGAACTTAGAGCTAGAGAGGAAGAACGTATAGATAGACAGAGAGAGGAAGAACGTATAGATAAACAGAGAGAGAGACAATTTGAACTAGATAAACTAGATGAAGAAATTAGACTGGCGGAATTAGAGGCAGAACGACGGGAAATTATTTTAAAGAGACAGAGTCAATACGAACCTAGAGATAGACAGAGTCAGTACGAACCTAAATATAGACAGAGATATGTAGAACATACAGCCAGACCGAGACAATATAACGAAGCCCGAGATAGACAGAGTCAATACAAACCTAGAGATAGACAGAGATATGTAGAACATACAGCCAGACCGAGACAGTACGAACCTCGAGATAGACAGAGTCAGTACGAACCTAGAGATAGACCGAGATATGTGGAACATACAGCGAGACCGAGACAGTACGAAAGCCGAGATAGACAGAGACAGTACGAACCCAGATATAGTCAGAGACAATACAAACCGAATAAACTAGATGAAGAAATTAGACGTGCGAAATTGGAGGCAGAACGACGGGAAATTATTTTAAAGAGACAGGCATATTATTATAGCGACAGTGACGATGACGAGAGTCAAGGGGAATAAATATATTATGGCATTGCCAGCATTCACTGTGAGAATCCCTATACACATTTTAATAGATTTCCTATTAATGTAAGTGAAAACAAATATGTGGATAACGGTGGACATATTCATGATCCTGACCCCAGGCAAGAGCCGATCTCGCAACCACGGTTCATAGCTAAAGATACTGAGGAACAAAATGATATTATTGCCTCTGCTGACGACTCAATTTTTTTTTAATGGAAATGACAGTGAATTGTTAATTGATCCGTCGGCGAACGTTAAAAGGGACAACGTTGACCGTGCTGACATACCCCCAGAGGCAAAGGGTACAGATATAGCTTTAGAATGTCAAAACGAGGTTGAAGTAGTTGGTGTATCCCAGGAAGTCCAATGTAAAGAAGAAAGGGGACTACAATTTAATAAGGTAGAAGTCATTGGAAATTACCTTAGGTGGACATATGTAGGGGATTGTCCCAGCGCCACAGCATGTAATGAATTGGTTGTTATGGAAACGGGCGGCATTGAAATCAAAGAGAACCCTGTTCTAATGTCTGAGGACATGATTTTTGTTGTATCTCATGGTGAGCCATCAGATAATGTAAGTCCTGAAGTTGATTTTTTGCGTGAAGTTGATGAGGTGAGTGTAATCCCTGAGGTGGGGGAAGGAGAGAAAATTGTTGTTGATACCGGTAACTATTGTGATGTAAATGAGTCACTGTGTAATGTGAGCAAAGGTTGCTCAAATGTTGATATTTTTACAGAGATATGTACTGGTAATGAATATGAATTAGTTGATAATGTGAGCCAGGTGTGCTCAGGTTTTGATGTTACTGCAGAGATCTGCAATGAAAATGTATCACAAGTTGTTATGAGCAAGGGTTGCTCAAAATTTTATAGTATTACAGAGAGCTGTATTGATGATGAATCAATAGGTAATGTGAGCCAGGGCTGCTCAGATTTTCATATTGTTACGGATAGCTGTAATGATAATGAATCACCTGTAAATGTGAGCCAGGGCTGCTCAGATTTTCATATTGTTACGGATAGTTGTAATGATAATGAATCACCTGTAAATGTGAGCCAGGGCTGCTCAAATGTACATATTGTTACAGATAGTTGTAATGAAAATAAATTCCCAAGTAATGTGAGTGAAGGTTGTCCAGATTTTGAGAGCCAGGAGTGCTCTAACATTAAGTTGGAAACCAATGTTGAAAGTGTTAAAGAGAGCGCTGCCAGCTCTAAAGGTGCACTTGTTTATGATTTTCAAGAGGAGGTGAGATGTCAGGTCCATGAGTTGGGAGGTGAGGATTTTGATTGTATTGTTAAACAAAATGAATCTGTTAAAAGTAACTATTGCCATGATTGCCCTGAAGTTCCTGATTTGTTTGAGTTTCTTTTTTATGAGACTCGTTTTTCATTTTGTAACAATTTAAAAATATGTATTGTAAAACTGAGATTTCACATGAGTTATGACCACGGGTCAAAAGAACAGGGAGAGATAATTTTAATTATAATAAACATGTTGAAGCATAAAGTTGTGAAATCCACGGACAAAAGATATGTCCCGCCATCTGTAGCTGTGTTATTTAAGAGCAAATAAAGGCTGCTCAAATTGTGGTGAGACATCTCTCACCTGTAATAATGTTAGATAGTTTTGTGTTTCTATAGTGATGACCATTGGTTTTATTTAAAAATACACCTTTTTGATGATATGATTTGGATTAACTTAGTTATAGTTTCAACTTCAGTAAGGATATTGATGTATTTGCCCTGATTTTTGAGATAAAAATATAATTATTTTTATTGGTATGAAAAATGAAAATTAATGTTGACATTCAATTTTAATGGTCTGATTTTTATTGTCGTACATGAATTTTTAACTCTTGAATTGCATTTAAAATTATGTACGAAGGATTGTTTATTTTATTGCAGTATATCATAAATCTGTTTGATTTTCAGTGATACCTAAATAATGTTTTTTGATAAGGACCATTCATATGGCTGAAGGGTTCTTCTTGATGTAATTGATGTAAATTTTGTATGTCTGGTGACGATTTCACTCCCTGAGTAAAATCTGAAATGAAAGAGGGGGGATATGTCGAGTATGAGCGTTCATTAGGAATTGTTGCGACTCAATATTATGTTCATTAGTTGTTGAACGCTTTTCCCGCGCTTGACTATTATAGTTAGTGAACGCTCTTCCCGCCATTGTCTTTATGACGTATTTTTATGCTGAGTCGTGACGTATTGTCTATGCAGTGTTGTGACGTATGTTTTAGTCGTGCGGCAGTCTTGAGTGGAACCTTGGAGTGATAGGATGTTTATTATATTTACTTAGATATTAAAGTTATAGTTATTATGAAAAGGAGTTGAGTTTGTTAATTGATAGTGAGAATAGTACGACGCTTCAACGTATGAAAGAACTGACAAATGTAATCAATCCAAGAAGACGTTGTAGGAGTTGACATGTTATGGATTGGGGATTAATATGTAATGGGATAAGAGATTTAAAACCGCAGTCACATCTGTGAGCGAACAGCTAAAGAGTCCCAACCTCAGTCATATATCCCTAAGCTGACGGTATGGAGAGTAATCTTATATTAATAGTATACACAACTCTCCTATACGTCAACAAAACATGGACATTGTTCAGCAGACAGAAAACAACCTCGACATATGCTGTTTACGCTAGCTTCTTGGCATACGGTGGTAGAACAAAGTCCCTTATACAGAAGTGTTACATGTGACTGACAGGACAGACAGTCATATTTTGCTGATGTTGAGGCTCGAACAAAAGGACCAACGCTGCCTACAACAATGATTGTAAATTGACAGTCTTTAGAACTCTGTCGTTTAGGAACTCAAATGCTCAAACTGTGGCAGCAGTGAACCTGAGTTACGGTATTAGCCCCAACGCATTCAAGAACTAGCTGTTTTTTGTATCAATCTGCTGTCTTGACTGTGAGTCAGTTAGGTCTGAGGCAATTACTTCGAGAACGTGAGGCACAAAAAACGTATGAAATGAATAATCTTTAGTATTTCATTCACTCTATCTTGGCATCGGGTTGCAACAGCTTAGCCAAACTTTTAAAACTAATGGGCATAGAGATGATGACATCACAGTCATACAATGACCACGTAAAGGCCATTGAAAAGGCCAGGATGAGAGAACTAGCTTTTATTTTGTCCGACTCTGTAGCTCAAGAAAAGTCCTCAAATTCAAATGATAGAAGTCCATGATATAGCTGTAAGCTAAGACGGCACTTGGGCCACACGGGGGCGCACTTTGAAACATGGCGTAAGCTGTGGTCATTGAAGTCACGGCTGGTCGGCTATAGACTGCCATGCAATCTTAACAATTTGTCAGCTAAGTTTAAACTGAATGTTTAAAAAATTTATTTTGTGGTCTAATAATTTTGGTCACCATTTATTATACTAAAAATGTTATAGTGTAATTGTTAAAAAAAAAAAATCATTCTTTTTGTTTTCAAATTACAATCTATTCAGCAGTGTGGCACTGTTGGAGCACAGCATGAGAATGACTTACTCTAAAAAATAACTATACTTTTTCTAAAAATCATTCTCAGGCTGGTCTGGGGCAATGGACGTGGCAACAGCTAGAGTTATGTAGGGCAGATCACAAATGCTGCATGAGCAAAGGTATAGAACTACAAATACTGCATGAGCAAAGGTATAGAACTACAAATACTGCACGAGCAAAGGTATAGAACTACAAATACTGCATGAGCAAAGGTATAAAACTACAAATACTGCATGAGCAAAGGTATAGAACTACAAATGCTGCATGAGCAAAGGTATAAAACTACAAATACTGCATGAGCAAAGGTATAGAACTACAAATGCTGCATGAGCAAAGGTATAGAACTACAAATACTGCATGAGCAAAGGTATAGAACTACAAATGCTGCATGAGCAAAGGTATAGAACTACAAATGCTGCATGAGCAAAGGTATAGAACTACAAATGCTGCATGAGCAAAGGTATAGAACTACAAATACTGCATGAGCAAAGGTATAGAACTACAAATACTGCATGAGCAAAGGTATAGAACTACAAATACTGCATGAGCAAAGGTATAGAACTACAAATACTGCATGAGCAAAGGTATAAAACTACAAATACTGCATGAGCAAAGGTATAAAACTACAAATACTGCATGAGCAAAGGTATAGAACTACAAATGCTGCATGAGCAAAGGTATAGAACTACAAATACTGCATGAGCAAAGGTATAGAACTACAAATACTGCATGAGCAAAGGTATAAAACTACAAATACTGCATGAGCAAAGGTATAAAACTACAAATACTGCATGAGCAAAGGTATAGAACTACAAATGCTGCATGAGCAAAGGTATAGAACTACAAATACTGCATGAGCAAAGGTATAGAACTACAAATACTGCATGAGCAAAGGTATAGAACTACAAATGCTGCATGAGCAAAGGTATAGAACTACAAATACTGCATGAGCAAAGGTATAAAACTACAAATACTGCATGAGCAAAGGTATAAAACTACAAATACTGCATGAGCAAAGGTATAGAACTACAAATGCTGCATGAGCAAAGGTATAGAACTACAAATACTGCATGAGCAAAGGTATAGAACTACAAATACTGCATGAGCAAAGGTATAGAAATACAAATGATGCATGAGCAAAGGTATAGAAATACAAATGATGCATGAGCAAAGGTATAGAAATACAAATACTGCATGAGCAAAGGTATAGAAATACAAATGATGCATGAGCAAAGGTATAGAAATACAAATGATGCATGAGCAAAGGTATAGAAATCCAAATACTCACGAGCAAATGTATAGAACTCCAAATACTGCATGAAAATAGGTATAGAACTCCAAATACTGCATGAGCAAAGGTATAGAACTCCAAATACTGCATGAGCAAAGGTATAGAACTCCAAATACTGCATGAGCAAAGGTATAGAACTCCAAATGCTGCACGAGCAACGGTATACACCTTTTGTGTCAGATGAGTCAGATGGTTGCACAAAAACCATTATCTGCTACTCTCACTGAAACCAGGCCCCAATGAAACGATAGACATTAATTACTAAGCAAGAATGAATTAACCATGTGGCAACAGGGCTCTACACAGCGCTTCCTAACCTGTCAACACTGAAAACAAGAGAAATGTGAAGCTGTGTTGGACTAGGAAATTTGACACAGTAATATCAATAATATATAAACATCGTGCCAATAAAAGGTGTGTGTATTTTCGATTTTAGTCTAAGTAACATAAGCGTTCATTAGTAGCAAGTAAAGTGTTATCTTTTTATTTTTTTCTTATTATTAATATCATCAAATATATTGTCTGGTTTCCAATCCATGGGAATTTGGCCTCTTAATAAAGACATGTACACATATATAGACTTTAAGCCTTGCGCTATAACAGAAATACCAGATCCAGCTGGAACACTGTCTAGCTGCGTCTTCTTTAGGTAGCCCAGCTACACCATCTTCTCCCTTGCAACTACACCAGTCTTCATATCCCAACCTATCAGTGTTTAGGTCACCTGAGATTTTTCGAAGTTACCATACAGCTGGACTCATTAAAATTAATACCGGTACTATAAAGAAGAGACAATCAGTGATGACCACACAGTCGCCTGAATTTAAAAAAAAAAAATGCAGCAAGATAAGCTGATTAAAGACAAAACGGTGTCACGTCCCTTAAAATTCCTGGCAAATAAATCATATGAAAGTGACGATTGTGACTCTGACATGGACTTCGACCTGATAAGCAATGGTGATATAGATGAATTTATTTCAGACTGTGAAGACTTGACAACTAATTGTGTTGAAATGAATGGTGTTGAAGAAGTTATGAAAGATGAGTGTGTGCCTGTGAGTACAGTGTAAATAAAGTCAGTGTTGTTTTATATAGACTAGTGTTTCAATGCCACGCTTAGAAAGAAAAAGTTTGTGTTTTAATGTTTTTTTTAAAAGTACTTTTTATATTGACAATATTTTTTTTTGTTTTACTGAATGGAGCGTACTGAATATATATATATATATTAAAAAAGCAATCAATTATATGTATTAATTTTACTTTTAAGAAGGGAAAATACACTTAAATACAATTATCACTTCTGTAAAGCGCGGTTATAAAATCAAAGAAACTTGTTACTTTGGCGAAATGGTTGGTTCGCGCTATGACGTCATTTGCGTGTTTATTTATAAAAAAAATTATTATTTTTTCGCAATATTAACAACGCACTAAAACAACTGATGTTTGGGTTTTCCCTATACTATAAATGTGATTACGGGGTAATTCTTAGATCATATATTTTGGACTAAAATTGTTTTCATAACTTTTAAATCCGGATAAAATGCTTAAAATAGGTCCTTAGTTTTTACTTTAAATGTATTTGTTATTTATTTATAATAATAATACTTAAACTTTTACTAAAATAAAAGAGTAATGATGTTATTTTTAGTGCATTTAAATTTATTCGATTTCCGTAAAATAATACAAAATAACTTTGTTTTTATTAATCCAAACGTATTTAAATCTTTTCGGCTCTTTGGCTTTACGGGCAGCATAGCTCATTCTTATATATATACACGTACAACAAAAATAATACTTAAAAGTGGAACCTCCCTCGATGCCATTCAGTAGGAAAATAATAAAGAATGATTTATTCTGTACCCACTAACTAACATACTTAAGAAAATCAGCAAACTATCGAGCCAGAGCTCATAAAGTCTTACCCGGCGTCCAATCCACCGACCCACCCGGCCTTCAACCACTCCCCCATTGGTCTTTATTCCAGTCGGGCCGCGAAGCGGCACGCCGGAGGCATTCCGTGTTGGAAATGGACAAAATGCTGAATGCTAATTGCGCATTGTTTTGCACACCACATTATTTATTGTGTAGTGACGTCATGTTTTTATGCTGTCTTGTCGAGTGCTCCATGTTGGTAAGACTCCATGTTGTTCTCCTACAATAAAACGTTGAACTAACCTTGATGTTTGCCTCTGTTGTTTGATTATCTTCCTAGTGAAGTACCTTAGCAACTTAATATTTTCAACAGGTTATGGGCCCAGGTAGCGTTATCGGCTAATGTTGTTACTATTACCCATGACGTCATGTGCATATTTATTTAAAATGTGTGCAAGGAAAGGCAGGAGTCATTCCCCTTTGTTGATATTGTTGTTAATTTTATTGGATGAAGTGTCGGAAGTGGTGGCGGCGAAGGAATATTTTAATAACCGGTTGGAACAAGATTTCGTGTGAATAATTAACGAAGATTCAAAGAAAAGTTAAATTTTATGGTTTTAAAACTGAAATTGTATGTTTTTGAAATTCATGCAGAGAGTGTGGAATTGTCAGAATGTTAGAAATATTGATGAAAAATAGAGAAATTAATTTTCGTATAATGGTACTTGAAAATCATGCGGATCTAGAAAGGTGTGATTAAATATTACGTCACTGTCGTCTTATTGTGCTCCGGTGTCCGGCGGTAAGTTCAAAATACCCAAAATTGATTTTTTCCATATACAATTAGGTTGTAATTTGCAGTAAATATGTACAAATTATGGAAGTGAAATGTACCGCCCGTTTTTGGAATCGTCTGGAAACTCAGGGTAAAAGGAGTGTGATTGATTGGGTGATGGTCTTATTGCCGACCGGTACGAATGTCCCAATTGTAAGAAGGGTATGAAATTGTGTTCAAGTGCACATGTTTCAGATGTGTTTGCACACCAACACCATGAGGGCACCTGGAGTGCAATAAAAAGATCTCTGCCCACGAGAACCTGTCATGGGGAGGCGCAGTTCGACTCATATCTATATGAATATATATGGCGACGCTCGTGTGGCAATAAAGATCAAATGAGGGAATTTTTAAATGTCATAAAAATTGTAAATCCGCCCCATTTACGAGATCTTGATTCGTAAAGAGAGTGAGTAAAATAACGAATTATCATTTGAAAATTTCATTGTTTTTTGTTGCTTTTTAAAATCGTTAATTACCATGCATTTCTGAATTTTAGAGTTAAGGTTAGGGTTTAGGGTTTATTCTTAGCGTTAGGTTTAGGGTTAGGTTTAGGGTTAGGTTTAGGGTTAAGGGTTTAGGGTTAGGTTTAGGGTTAGGTTTAGGGTTTGGTTTAGGTTTAGGGTTAGGTTTAGGTTTATTGTTAGTTTTAGGGTTAGGGTTAGGTTTAGGGTTAGGTTTAGGGTTAGGGTTAGGTTTAGGGTTAGGTTTAGGGTTAGGTTTAGGGTTAGGTTTAGGGTTTAGGATCCAGGTTAGGGTTTGGCGCCATCAATTTTTTGCTATTTTTTCACGAATTTAAAAAAAAAAAAAATCAAATTTTACTCGTTTTTTACATATTTTTTAAAAATAATTTTTCTTAAATTTCAAATTTTAATAGTTTTTTACAATTTTTTGAAAATTAAAAAATCAAATTTTTCGTTGATTTTTTAGTTTTTTCCGAAAATTTTGTTTTCTTCCATTTCTTTAAATTTTCTTGAAAATATTTTTCACAGATTACTATACATTTGTGTGTTTTCCTATCTTGAAAATTAAATTTTCTTGTAATATTGCTTATTTTTTTATCTTTCGGTAAGTTTTTTGATAAAACGCATTCTCCCCAACCGTTCCCTTTTTGTACAAGACGTGTCTTTGCACTACTTTTTGGAAGGGGGGGGGGGTCGGCCGCCATCTTGGTTGACATGATCCGTGACCTTCTCACGGATCATGTCAACAAAGATGGCGGCCATGCTTGGGAGACCCTGGGTATCTCTCTCAACATTTATCGCGTTATCCTGTGCTAAGCTGTTGCTGATTCGATTTTTGTGTGGTTTGTATTCGGAATCGGTGTTCGCAGAATTACCGGAATGGCAAACATGAACACGAGCATCATTCCTCTTGTTGGTGCAAATTATTCGACCTGGAAAATTCAATGCCAGATGGCATTGATGAAGGATGGACTCTGGGGGATTGTTACTGGGTCTGAAATTGCAACTGACGAAGCTGAATCGGAGAAGGTTGCTAAATTTACTGTAAGGAGATATAGGGCTTTGGCTATCATTGTGTTGGCGTTGGACACTTCATTGTTGTATTTAATCGGGAATCCAGTTGAACCCAAGATTGTCTGGGAAAAACTGAGGGATCAGTTTCAAAAGAAGACATGGGCTAACAGACTGGCGCTGAGAAGGAGATTACTTACAATTAGAATGAATGATGGGGACTCTGTGCATGAGCACATTAAAACTCTAACAGAGATTTTCAACGAGCTTGCAGTGGTAGGAGATGCCGTTGATGAAGAAGACAGGGTGGTTCACCTACTTGCTAGCCTTCCCAACTCCTACAATATGTTGGTAACAGCTCTTGAGGCTTGCTCAGAAGTTCCAAAGATGGAACTTGTAACTGAACGATTACTTCACGAAGAGCGAAAGATATCACAACGAAGGGAAGAAGTACCAAGTAGAGCACTTGTGTCGAAGGAGAAGACAATTAAGAAAGGACCCCAGTGTTATTATTGTAAGAAAATTGGACACATTAAAAGAGATTGTCCTGAGTTAAAAAGGCAAGAATCAGGCAAACATATTTACAGACAAAATAAGGCAAATCACACTGAGATTAAGGCTAAGAGATGCTCAAGTAATGAAAGTGTTGGACTGTTAATGAGGCATCGGCATGCCTTAGCTACAGGCAATGGTGTCGTGACATGGATTATTGATTCTGGAGCAACAAGTCATATGTGTTGCAGAAGATCTGAATTTGTCCAGTTGACAAACTTGGAAGAGCCTCTGAATATAGGACTCGGAGATGGACGGAATCTGAAGGCACATGCCTGTGGTGTTGTCAAACTAAGGATGAAGTTGCCTGGTAATAAGCACCAAGAATGCACGCTGCATGATGTGCTTTATGTGCCTGAACTCAAGTGTAATCTGTTCAGTGTTGACCACGCAATTGAGGCTGGAAAGAAAGTTTATTTCAATATCAAAGGTTGTGAAATAAAAGATAATAACGGTAAACTTCTTGCAAAGGGAGTGCGGTCACGTGGTTTGTACCATTTGTGTCATTATGCCAATGAACATCGATGTAATACAGCAAACGGAGGTAAAGAAACAAGTGAGGAACTGTGGCATAGACGCTACGGACACCTAGGTTTTGAACATCTCAAGAAGTTGGCTGTGGGAAATCTAGTGGATGGTCTTGAGTATGATGAGCGGTCAAATAGGGAACTGTGTGAACCATGTGCAAAGGGCAAACATCACAGGACCAAGTTTCCGTCAAGTGGAAGGGTAAGAAATGAGATACTTGACCTGGTTCACAGTGATGTCTGCGGGAAAGTCAGTACACAATCACTTGGTGGTGCTCACTATTTCCTTACTTTTATTGACGATTTCAGTCGATACGCTTATTGGGTTTATATCCTTCAGCACAAGGATGAGGTCTTTAAGTGTTTCCTGGAATGGAAAGCAATGGTTGAGAGGTCAACTGGAAAAAATCTTAAGGCCCTACGCACCGATAACGATGGAGAGTTTACTTCACATGAATTTGAAGGTTATTTAAAGAAAGAGGGGATCCGTCATGAACTGACTGTTCCGAAAACACCAGAACAGAATGGAGTAGCAGAGAGGAAGAACAGGACTATTGTGGAAGCAACTCGTTCCGTGCTGGCTGAGGAACAGCTCCCACGAAAATTCTGGGCAGAACCAGTGTCAACAGCTGTATATCTGCAGAATCGAAGTCCTGTTAACGTTCTTCAAGGTACTACACCATTTTAGGTGTTTACTGGTACGAAACCCTGTGTCGATCACCTGAAAGTGTTTGGATGTATTGCGTATGCACACATTCCTAAAGATGAAAGACAGAAGTTCGATTCAAAAACATAGAAATGCGTTTTTCTGGGGTACGGAATCGATGTCAAGGGTTATCGCCTATACAATTTGAAAACTAATCGGCTGATTTACAGCAGAGACGTACTGTTTAATGAAAACAAGTTCGGTCTTGAGAAAGAGGCTGAAATGTCTCAGGAATCAACACCTATATTTCTGGAATTCATTGACGACGATGAAGAAGTAGAGAACACGTTCGGTCTTGAGAAGGAGACTGAAATGTCTCAGGAATCAACACCTGTATTTCGGGAATTCATTGATAATGACGTCGATGAAGAAGTGAATCGTGTTGAGGATCTTGATGATGAATGTGTTGATGAACCAGATTAGGAGCTAGATGTCAGACGATCAGCGAGAGTTAAACGCCCACCAAATCGATATGGTGAGTGGTTAGACTTGACTCGGGATCAGGAAAAACCCAGTACAGGGAGACAGGCCATGGCGAGTTCAAGAAAACGAAGTCTGGAACTTAGTAGAACTGCCAGAAGGAAGAAAAGTTGTAGAAAGCAAATGAGTGATTATGATCAAAGTAAACGCTGAGAGACAAATTGAGAGACATAGTCTAAAACTCGGTTGCTTGCTCAAATGAAAGCTGATATTCTTACTAAGGGACTGTCACAGCAAAGATTCAAGATACTTAGAGACATGATTGGTGTGAAACCAATGAATTAGCTTTATTTAGTATTTTGAGAAGGAGTGTTGGAAATTGACAAAATGCTGAAT
This sequence comes from Lymnaea stagnalis, assembly GCA_964033795.1. Classification (NCBI taxonomy): domain Eukaryota; kingdom Metazoa; phylum Mollusca; class Gastropoda; family Lymnaeidae; genus Lymnaea; species Lymnaea stagnalis. The sequence continues at coordinate 625,308 of CAXITT010000386.1, read as the reverse complement.
GCTAATTGCGCATTGTTTTGCACACCACATTATTTATTGTGTAGTGACGTCATGTTTTTATGCTGTCTTGTCGAGTGCTCCATGTTGGTAGGACTCCATGTTGTTCTCTTACAATACAACGTTGAACTAACCTTGATGGTTGCCTCTGTTGTTTGATTATCATCATCCTAGTGAAGTACCTTAGCAACTTATTATTTTCAACATTCCGCCCCTAAGACAGCCATGCCCACCCTTCCACTCGATTGACTATGCGAGTGTGGCGGCATCAGAGAAGGAACACCTGCCCGGTCGGGATGCTGCTCGCACAGCAACCGGGCCGGACTTTCTATGGGGTTGGGGGGGGGTATATTTTACGTCTCTTAGTCCCCCCTTCCCACCCCGGGGGACGCGTAGGTGTTTAACAGACGCCCTCTAATAGGGTTTAGGTGGTGTTCTGTGGTGTGACCAAAACCACAGCTGGGAGAGAAAAGAGGTTGCCAGGCAGCAGTACCCTTAAAGACTGCATGTTTAGAATCATCGGTGAGGGTCGCCACGCTCCCTCCCCTCACATGCATACGGCAACTGTAATCATGTCCCGACCTGTTTCTGCATTATTTTGGACTGGATTTGGTAGGAACCATGGAGCCGTGCTCTTTCTAACGCAGTTCCCGTGCGTGACCTTTGCCTTTTAGCGCAGGTCCCTTACACGGTGATACTGTTCTCCGGGTAACGTTTCAGGGGGTTCGTGGCAAACGCCTCTTTATCGACATTAAAGATGGTGCACTTGCCCCTGTACCTCGAAGGTTGGCATGGAACAATTAGGGTAAATCAACTCTAATAAGGTGGTTCACTTGCCCTTGTACCTTGAAGGTGGGCATGGAATTCCTATCCTGATCATTTGGGATTCAAATGACGCCATTATAAAGCCAAATTTTACTTTCTAGAGCACATGTGTCAAACTCAAGGCCCACGGGCAACATCCGGCCCGCCGAGCAATTATATCAGGCCCGCAAGGCCTTGGTTGGCGTACAATTATATCCTGAAAAACTTAGCTTACTTCAAGCCGAGTTCGCACGGCGCTTTGGTGACTTTGAAGAACAGAAATGTAATTTCGAGCTGTTTCGTAACCTATTTGTTATAGACGTGGAAACTGCACCTGTAAATTTGCAGATGGAGCAAATAGAGCTATAGTGTAATGGGACACTAAAGGCAAAGTACGACACAGTTGGGCCAGCACATTTCACTCGTTTCATTCCTGAAGAGATGTCCCAGCTTCGTCTACATGCGGCTCGAACCTTGAGCATGTTGGTTAGCACATTTATGTGTAAGCAGCTATTTTCTGTGATAAAGTTTAACAAAACATCACACAGGAGTCCTCTCAATGGTGAACACTTCCAGCCTATCATGAGAATCTCAATGACACATAATGTTACTCCCAGCATAATCGAACTTACTTGTTTTTTGTAGCCAAGAAAATATGCCAAACATTCAGCTCTGACAGATTGGCATAAGATTGAAAATGGGTATGCCAATGATTTTTAATTATTACAACTTTTTTCAATTTCCGTTTATATAATTTTTTTTCTAAAGATTAATTTTCCGCTAAATGAATGTTTATCCTGTTTGGTCCGCAACCTTACATGTGATTTCAGTTCTGGTCCGCCGAGCGATTGAGTTTGACACCCCTGTTCTAGAGTAATAAAGAAAGTTGTTTGAATAAAGATGTGCACCGGTGTGAGGGTTGTAAAGGGCTCCAGGTGGCTCGAGGATATCACCCAAATGGATTCTTCCGTTCAGGCAGCAGGTTTGCGGAGGCTCGATAAGCCAAATGAGAGATGAACGATGTTGAAAGAGGATGGACTTCCTGTCAATTAAAACGGATGATACAACAGTTTTCAACCCTGGATTGTTCTAGGTTTACAGCCTGAATGATACTAAGGTTTACAGCCTGGATGTTACTACGTTTTATTTATCTAGGAAGTCTTAAAGTTAGTAAGAGGCAGTAAGAGTGCCTATTTAATTCAGTTATTTTGTCCATTGTTACACCCCCCTCCCCACCCAACTGGGCTCACGCCGGGAATTTTTAGAATTTCCGATTATTCTAGGATTTTGACGGTATCAGCCTCAATGCTGTCAATTTTAAAGTCTCTAATTTGACTGGAAGTGATCTTTTATTTCGAGTCTTTTTTGTAATTTATCGCGACATATATATATCGCGACGTGTGTATATATATCTATATATATATATTTATATATATATATACATATATATATACACGTCGCGATATATATATATACAGGGTGGGCCAATAAAAGTGAGAGCATTTCGTAGCGTAATATTTTACGAGATGTTCTCACTTTTTTTTTACCCACCCTGTAGATATCGTATCCGGAAATTTCGTCGAAAGAAATTTCGTCGACGGTAAATTGATCGACGGAAGTTTGATCGAACGGAAATTTGATCGACCGGAAGTTTGGTCGAACGGACATTTGATCGACCAGAAATTTGCTCGAATAAAAGTTTGATCGAATGGAAATTTGATCGAACGGAATTTTGATCGAACGGAAGTTTGGTCGAACGGAATTTGGGTCGAACGGAATTTGGGTCGAACGGAATTTGGGTCGAACGGAAATCTGATCGAACGGAAGTTTGGTCGATTGTTTTTTAAATCTAAGAGGTGCCAGGGAGAAATGTGGATAGTGTCATTTGTTCCAATGTTACTTTGTTCGAGCTAAATTTTGTTCGATTCACTTTTTATTTTTCTTGTAAATAAATTTTATGTTGAAGACTTGCGAGTGAGAATTATGGAGATCTGTTCCTGTGTTCGAAAGGATGTGTATACGAAAGGAATTTTGTTTTCAAACAGAAAAATTCCGAAACAGTAGCTATTTAATCATTGAGAAATTAACGTATCAAGTTAACATTTAAATACCACAACTAAAACGTCTTTTTTTAAATGCATTCTTTCGAAAAGTTTTTCTATCTTAATCTTAGCCACGTTTTTATAAAAATTCTTAGAAAATCGGATAACCTTATTTAAATGTATGACGCGGGACAACACTGATTTCTAACAACAAAAGTTCTAATTTTGTTCGGTAATTAGTGGCATCAAACAGATGGGTAGTCCTTAAATGACAAGTAGTCAAAATGACATCCTTGTCAGAGGATAACTTTGTTACAACCACAAAAAATACAATAAAACTTGTAGTTGATGGCTACATCTACCTGAAAGAAAAGCAGCGTAACGATAAAATCTATTGGAAGTGCCAAGACTTCAAAAAACGTTCGCGCCCATGTCGAGTGGTAACTGTTAACAACACTATTATTACCAAACAAAGCAACGAGCACAAACATGCAGCTGATAGCTCCAAGGTTGAAGTTAATGTAGTTATGAACCAGATTAAAAGAGACGCTATAAACACATGCGACTCTCCGCATTATATTGTATCTAATGCTTCATTAAATCTAACACCAACAACGACAGGTCAACTGCCCTGAGTTGAAGCTATGAAAAGAAACATAAGAAATCATAGAATAAAAGAGACTCGGGGTCCAGCTATTCCTACTCACAGGAGGGACATTAGATTCCTTAGCGAATATATTTCTACAGAGAATGGTGAAGACTTTTTACTGTTTGATTCTGGGCCGGTAGATGACAGAATTTTAATATTTTCAACCAGGAATAACCTACGTTTACTTTCAAGCTCAAAAAACTGGAATGCAGATGGTACTTTTAAAACGGTACCACCTTTATTTGAACAATTGTATACAATACATGGCTTACGTGAACATACTGCTGTTCCATTAGTTTATACACTTCTTCCAAACAAAATTGTACAAAGTTATATACAACTTTTAAGAGCTATCAAAGACTTGGAGTCTGCTTGTAATCCTCAAAATTTTCTCATAGACTTTGAGCTTGCAATGGTGAATGCCATAAATGTTGAGTTCCCTCAAACAATTATTCGAGGATGCTTTTTTCACTTCTGCCAGTGTATTTATAGAAATTTGCAAACAAAAGGCTTGAAGCTAAATTACAACTGTGACCCAGAATTTGCATTAAGGATGCGAATGTTATCTGCCTTAGCATTTGTGCCTACACAACATGTGGTAGAGTATTTTGAGTTACTTTGCAACAGAAATATTTTACCCCCTGAAGCTCAAGTAGTTGTTGACTATTTTGAGGACACATTGATCGGTCGACCTAATCATAGTCAACGTCGTACACCTCGATTTCCCCTTCATGTGTGGAATAGCTTTGATGCTAGTCAACAAGGTTTGCCAAAAACCAACAATGCTCTTGAAGGTTGGCACAGGAGCTTTCAGAACCAAGTTTGCGCTGACCAGCCCAACATTTGGAAATTTATAAAAGCTATCAAAGGTGAACAAAGTTTGAACGAACTTCGTATTTAACTATACATCAGTGGTCAAGAGCCTCCTCCAGGAAGAAAACAATATAAAGATTCAGCAGAAAGATTTACTCGCATTGTCAATTCTTTTGAACCCAATATTCAGGCTGAGGACTATTTACGTGGAAAAGCACCAAAGTGTGACATTAAATTTAATGAACCAACAGTCACAATAGAACTGTTTTATTATATTTATATATCATATATAAAAGTATGGGACTTCATTGTTTGGATATAGTCCTTCTAGAGTTCATAACATCTTGTGATGTTTGACAAGACCCATTGGTTTCTTCATTTTATCAGTGAGGACTGTACGTTTTCTGAAATTATTGTCTATAAGAACTTACTTCATGTCAAGAAATGAAGTATACCCATTGTGTATTCCTTACTATTGTTACTCTATAAAACAATATGTGACATGACCTTATGTTATGGTAACTTTTTTCTGATATTGATAAATGAGTTTTTCATCGTGCTAATGTGTTTTAGATGTTGGAACAAAAGAAACATTTTATGCATTGTTAGTTGTTAAATAGTTAAGTAATGTTTAAATGTATTTAATTGATAATTGAAATAATCTATACCACAGTAAAATTTTCTACTATGAGAGAATATATATATTATATATTCTTTTAGTTAGTGACAACTGACAAGAAATAAATTATTTTTTAAACTTCTTTTGATAAATTTCTCATTTTATTTATATTGTTTATAAAAACAAATAAATATCACATGTCTCAATTATATTTTAGTTTTTGGATCGACCTATTAACTGAGAATTTACAATGAAGATTTTAGGTCATCTGGGCTGAAGAAAACCCATGTTCATCTAGAGTCTAGAATATAGTGTGACTTTGTTCTGTGCCACTGTTTTGAAAGGGATTCAAATAGTGTCCTCAGAGCCTGGTGTTAAATTGGTATGTTCATCAAGAAAATCAATGTTTCCTTCTTGATTTATTTAAAGATTATTGGCAAACTTTAGTCAATATATTTATAGGCATTCGTAAAGTGAGTAGTTTTATCACCCTTTTTAAACCAAGCCTAAACTTTTGTACATCATATACAATTGTCTCATGTGAAGATTAATGTTATATATTATTTAATTAATACACAGACTTAATATCTAGCATTTGATAAAGATCCCTTAAACATTGTTCCCAATGTAAAACATGCAATGTACATATTCAGATAAATGCAATTTAAAGTAATTTATTGCACAAATATTGTACATTATTTACAATAGACCTTCGTGGACCAGAAAGTTTCAAATAAAAATTCCAATACAACAAATCAATGCTCTTTTTTAAAAAAAGTTGAAATCTAAAGCGATACTGTAATATAAATTAGGGGCCTATTATTTTTTATAGTAATAGAATTTAAATTTCATTTCAAGTTATCTTTTTTAAATGTTTTTTTTCCAAATGTAATAAAATGGACTTTTTGTCTCAATTGATATTTTGAAAAATTGTGTTAATATTTTAATTATAATTTTTAAGAAACAGTGTGTGTGACAAACTTTAAAAAATGTGTTTGTTTAAGTTCAATGTATAACTGATTGTATGTGAGAAATTTGAAAGTTCCCAAATTTTTTTATTTGCAAGATATAAGACATATATGCTATTCAATCTAACACTACAGTCAAGTACAACTTATGTTGTTAGGTACTGTTTATAACTTCCATTTCACCTTTTTAATTTTGATTTGTTAAATGGTAGGCATTTTACATGACCCTAATTCTCAGACTTAAATCCTCTTCAGGTTCTTACTCAGCAATGCCTGCAACCCCAGGGATTGTGGTCTGCTGGAGGACACAAACATATTTTTAGCTTAAACACATAAAGTACCAAATACTATAAGATAAATTGAAAAATGCATGCCTAAAGTTTGTTTTTTAGGTAATAACAGAAAACAGTTATCTACTATCAGAACAACACAAGAAAAAAAAGAGACAAATATATTTTAAAAATCACTTTCCATTAATTTGGTTTGGAAAAGGAATGAGGAGATAATAATAAATCAGGGATGAGAAAGAGCTGGTAAAGAAAGCTTGTAAAATGTTCATTAGTAATATGCAATCATCAGCTAAACTTTCACTTCTGAGCAGATTTTTCTTTTTGGGGGGAAATTCTAAAAAAGGACAAAATGAAAAGTTATATTTATTAATGTCAAAGTTAATAATGAATGAAGATTAACAATATTTAAGCCTACCACTACCATAAATATCAATTTAGAAAAATTGCTTTGTATATGTTACGCACTGACTTGTATTGGGAGAAATTAATCTCCTATTTTAATTTTAATTGGCTCGTTGTAAACAGTGCCTAACAAAGGACGATACCATAGAATCAACAATATTAAAGATACGACCCAAAACAGTTTCTAGTTACAATTAATTAAGATTTATTATGTCTAAAGATAATTACAAAATAAAATAAAATAAAATTACAATCTTCAACTTACAGTATGGTAGATCTCGTACCGGTACACAGTTAATACAATTAGAAATAATGATGCCAATAAATAATGCGAAATAAACACATTAAAATAAAATTACAATCTTCAACTTACAGTATGGTAGATCTCGTACCGGTACACAGTTAATACAATTAGAAATAATGATGCCAATAAATAATGCGAAATAAACACATATAAGTAGGAGCACACAAATAGACAAAGAATAAAACACGCCTCGTAATGTTAAGAAAATCTATCTGAAATCTCCGTCTCTTCTCTGTATCTGTCAATCCTTATATACATGTAGCGTAAGACGCTTCCAGAAGGACCTATAACGTGTTGTTTACATATCTCGGGTTAAGGATTACATTCGAGAAATTACCCGAAGACAATCTACCCAATGCGTAATTGGAAGCCGATTGTAAACAAGCTACTTCAAAGACCTAAGCCACACCCCTTTGTGAACACAGCGTCTGATGCGGGGTCAATCAGAGGGCACGCACGAGAAATATGATGTAAACAAGCTCTCTATAACAGTATATAATATAACTGTGCAGGATTTTTCCTCTTAGATAAAAAGATAGGTTAGATCTTACATGAAAGTTTTATTTATTGTTATTAATCTATGAGTATACCGAGTATAGCTACATTTGGACTAGAAATAATACTTCAGACCAGGTGTTTCCCAAATTAAAATAAAATATAATGAATCAATCTGGCACTGGGACCTAGTCCAATTTTGTACACCAATCCACCCAACTTAACAGTTTGGCAAAAGCTGCTATCTAAGACTATTTGTTGTAATGTCCAGTTCATGTCCATAGTATAGTATTACTTATATGTAATTTAGCTCCTCTTCTTGAATGTATCCATTAGGCCGATATTGTAATTGATAATATTAAGTCTCAAGCTACAAAAAAGTAAATTAATAACATTATAGAAACTTAGCCTGCAATATTTTTAGAATAATATTTATAATTATATTATATTATAATATACTACTACTACTGGTATAAATTATAAAGTAGGCTACATCATCTGACATCTGATATGTTTATAATAATTCAGGTGAAGGTGTTATTAAACCATTACTTACTAACTTAAACTTCTACTACAACTTCTAAGCAAACCTTAATTAAAATTTAATCTTACAAAGTCTTTGGCCTAGGCCTAGGCTTCTAAACTATGACTAAACTAAGCCTAACCTAGTAGACCTAAGTGACCTAAGCGTAGCTGCCTGAGTAATAGTGACATTTTCATTTACATTACATTACACAGATTCCAGACATTGCAATGATGATGTTTGATTTTGAATCGATAACTATTCGTATTTATAACCTTAAAAATGTATGTTAATTCCGAGAGAGCGGACATCTTGTTTCCAAGGAAACGTACTAAATCATATCATTACAAATACAAATGAAATGTTGCAAACATTTAGTATACAAAAACTCTCTTTGACAAGGAAAGGTTAAAATAAATAAAATTGTATCAATTTTTTAAAAACTAATTATCATTTTTACACATTATATACTAATATGGAAGAAACAAATAAAATTAATTCAAAATCTAAAATCTAGTAGTAGAAGTATAGCCTAAGTAATAAGTATAATTATAGATTTCCACAATTTCATCACACAAGAATTCGAATGTCTTAATACTTGCAGCATAGTTCACACTATCAAATTTTGCGTTAAATTTCTTTTTGAACGCATTATTTTGTTTTACTATACACTACTATTCAGTGCGTTCAAAAAGAAATTTAACTATCGAACTTTTGAATGTATGAACTGAGCCTTGCAAAAGTAAGCAGCCTTTTATTTACAACAAAAACCAAAAAAAAAACCCCCAAAAAGTTCGTTTCGATCAAATTTCCGTTCGACCAAACTTCCGTTTGATCAAAATTCCGTTCGCACAAATTTCCGTTCGATCAAATTTCAGTTCGACCAAACTTCCGGTCGATCAAAATTTCCGTTCGATCAAATTTCCGTTCGATCAAACTTCCGTCGATCAAACTTCCGTCGATCAATTTACCGTCGACGAAATTTCTTTCGACGAAATTTCCGGTAACTTGCTTTTATCTATATTATATATAAACATGAATGTGTGTATGTCTGTATGTCTCGTATGCGCTCCTACACCATTCATGCGATTGCAAAAAAACTTTGGTCAGTTGTTGTCCAATAAAATGGCCTTTTAATTCAGTCATTAAAAACCTTATAAAGTGTTCTGTTTCTAGCCCTTGGCCCTTAATTCGTTTTTTTTCTTCTGTGAGCTTTGTAAAAAATATTTTCCACATGCGCTCCTACGCCATTTATCCGATTCCGATAAAACTTTGGTGAGATGTTGCGAGCATGTCCATAAAGGTTTCTAAATTATTACAACCGTTTCAAAGTATTCAGTTTTGAGCCAGGGGCCTTATATTCGTTTTTCCTTATATGAGCTATATAAATATATTTTTAAACCGTATGCGCTCCTATACCAATCATGCGATTGCTACAAAACTAAGTGAGTTGTTGTCCATGTGCCAGTGCATTTTACTGTGTTTTTTAAACACTTTTAAAAATATTCCGTTTTCGGCCGTTGGCCCTTAATTCGCATTTTTTCTAAAATGAGCTTTGTAAAAAATAATTTTCATATGCGCTCCTACGCCATTTCTCCGATTCCGATAAAACTTTGGTGAAATGTTGCGAGCATGTCCATAAAGGTTTCTAAATTATTACAACAGTTTTAAAGTATTCAGTTTTGAGCCAGGGGCCTTATATTCGTTTTTCCTTATATGAGCTATACACATATATTTTCAAACCGTATGCGCCCCTACACCAATCATGCGATTGCTACAAAACTAAGTGAGTTGTTGTCCATGTGCCAGTGCATTTTACTGTGTTATTTAAACACTTTTAAAAATACCCCGTTTTCAGCCGTTGGCCCTTAATTCGTATTTTTTTCGTATATGAGCTTTGTAAAAAATAATTTCAATATGCGCTCCTACGCCATTTATCCGATTGCAATAAAACTTAAAACTTTGGTGAGATGTTGGAAGCACGGCCGCAAAGGTTTTTAAATTATTATAAACTTTTCAAAATATTCCAATTTGAGCCAGCGGCCCTATTTACGTTTTTTTCTTATACGAGCTATATAAATATAATTTCAAACCGTATGCGCTCCTGCACCATTCATGCGATTGCGACAAAACTTTGACGAGTTGTTATTTATAAACATACCCATTTTACTCATTCATTACAACACTTTTAAAATATTCCGTTTTCGGCCGTGACCCAAATTCATATTTTTTCTTATATGAGCTTTGTAAAAAATAATTTTCTATGCGCTCCTATACCATTTTTCAGAATGCGATAAAAATTTAGTGAGATGTTGTTCTATCGCCCACAAATGTTCTTAAATTACTACAACCGTTTTAAAATATTCAGTGTTGAGCCAGGGGCCCTATGTCTGTTTCTTACAAAATGAGCTATATAAATATAATTTCAAACAGTATGCGCTCCTACATCATTCAAGCGCTTGCGATAAAACTTAGGTGAGTTGTTGTCCATAAGCCAGAGCATTTTTCTAAGCCAATATAACCCTTCTAAAATATTCCGTTTTTTTTTTGGCAATTGGCCCCAAATTCGTGTTTTTTTCCTTACATTAGGAGCTTTATAAAAAATAATTTCCGTATGCGCTCCTGTTACGCACTGACTTGTATTGGGAGAAATTAATCTCCTAGTTTAATTTTAATTGGCTCGTTGTAAACGGTGCCTAACAAAGGACGATACCATAGAATTAACAATATTAAAGATACGACCCAAAACAGTTTCTAGTTACAATTAATAAGATTTATTATGTCTTAAGATAATTACAAAAGAAAAGAAAATATAATTACAATCTTCAACTTACAGTATGGTAGATCTTGTACCGGTACACAGTTAACACAGTTAGAATAATGTGCCAATAAATAATGCGAAATAAACACATATGAGCACCCAAATACACAAAGAATAAAACACGCCTCGTAAAGTTAATAAAATCTATCTGAATGTCCGTCCTCTCGTCTGTGCCTGTCAATCCCTTATATAGGTGGATCTACCGACGCCTAAGCCCTGCCTTCGATAAGCTACATGGCATTTCTAGAACAATCCCATTCATTCTACAAAATACTATTTGGAACAGATTAATTATTTTTAGTGGTTGGCGGCATAAACACGAATAGATTAAAAGACTACGCCACACCCCTTTGTGAACACAGCGTCTCGTGCGTCAATCAGAGGGCACGCACGAGAAATATATGTAAACAAGCTCTCTATAACAGCTCCTCTACATTATTAGAATGCGAAACAATTTTAGAGAGATGTTGTGCGCACGCCCGCAAAGGTTTCTTAAATGATTACAACCATTTTAAAATACTCCGTTTTTAGCCAGGGGTCCTATGTTCGTTTTTTCTATATAAGCTATACAACTATAATTTCAAACAGAGCTAATGCATGGATGGATAGCTTTTTAATCAAATACAAATAGTGATATTAAATTGAGTGTGTGACATATTAAGTAGGTTTCTGAAGTAATACAACAATTCTACAATATTCAATTTGTGGCGGGGGGCCCTAAATTCGTTTTCCACACTTCTATTATCTATATAATTATCGTATGCATTTCTATACCATTCATTCGATTGTGATAAAACTGGGTCAAGTGAATTGCGCACTACCGAAAATGTTTCTAAATTAGAAAAAACATTTTACAATATTCCGTTTGGGCCAGTGACCCTAATTTCATATTTTCTTCTAAGAGCTTTGTAACTATAATTTCAAACAGAGCTATTGCATATGTGGAAGTAGCTGAATGCGCCGGCAAATTTTTCAATTTAGTACATCCATTGTACAATATTCCAATTTGGGCTGGGGACCCTAAATTCAATTTATTTTCTTAAATGAGCTTCATCAATTTAATTTATAACGGAGATATCAACACTACCGCCCTTGAAAAAATTACACATTTGTAGTAAAGCAGAGAAAACACGTTTTTACATTTTTAGTGTAGAGAGTATTTTGTTATTTGTATAAATAACCTTGAATTTTGTGACGTATTTTAGAATCGGAAATGACATCGAAATCGCGTTTTTTTTTTTCAACTACGAGTATTTCTTGAATAGAGTCGTATAATTTCGGAGTTGTTTTGTGTTATGTAAATACATTTTACACGAATCGATGGTTTCTCAAGTAATTAAATAACACACTTGACAACGTAGGTATTGAACTGTGGTCATTTTTTTACCCCTGGAATTTACGATTTATAAATTAATGAGAAACTATACAACTGGAAATCTCCTGCCAACAATGAACGTACATATTTTGCGAGGTTTTCATGTAAAAATATGGGAGATCCTAACGTGTGAAAATTATGAACGTTAGGAATATTGTAAATTTATTGAATAAAATACAAACAGCGATATTTCATTTTGTTTGTGACCTAAGAAGTTGCGTTAATTGTGAAATACCATTGCTAATAACAGATGTCACAAAGCAATAATTTCGCTGTCAAATCAATTATGCCACCAAAATAAAAAGTATTGGGTCAATCTAAACCTCAAGCACGAAAGGAAAAGTAGTCCCGATATTTCGAAACAGTTGAGCAACGGAAAGCAAGACTAGAATCCACTCGAGTACGCAATGCTCAATACCGTTTACCTGAAACAGTGAGGCAACGGAAACCAAGAATCAACACCGGCCGAGTAAGCAATGCTGAAACCCGTTTGTCTGAATCATTCGAGCAGCGCGAAACAAGACTGGATTCCGATAGAGTAAGCACTGCTCGATCCAGACGAACACTGCACGCTGAATTAATTCTTAGTACATTCAATTAGGATGCTTATTATTATTACAATCTTAATCCAAGTGTGGTTATTGGAAAAATAGACCAATTATGCGTGTATTGCAGTGCCCTCAAATTTAAAAACGAAACACCGGGAATTCGCTGCGCGGATGGGAAAATGAAATTGCCAGAATTACATTCATCACCGGAACCATTATCAACTTGGTATAAGGTGAAACAAGCCAATCGAAACATTTCTTGGCAAACATACGCAAGTACAATTCATGTTTCCAAATGACATCTTTCGGTGCAACAAATATTGTGTGCGAGAATTACATGCCAATATTTAAAATAAAGTGCAAGGCCAAATTTACCATGGTGTAGGATCTCTGATGCCAATGCCAAACACAGATCACAAATGTCTTCAAATGATTTCATGGGGAATACTGATGAAAAAATCGATCAACGTTGTCATATCAATACGGGCACTAAACGAGAAATCGTCGCTGCAATGCAAACGTTATTTTTGCAACACAAAGAATTAATTCAAATGTATAGAATTGCAAATGAGAAGATGCCGACTGATGAATACAAAGTCATAGTTAGAGCCAACATGAAAGACAATACAATGCATCAACAATTGATGAGGTGGCGATCGTTATAGTTGGCGAAGACTTAAACTCACGTGATATAATTCTTCATCGCAAAAGTGGGGATGTTCAGCGAGTCTCAGAAACTCATCGCTCATACGATTGATTGCAATATCCTATTTTATTTTGGCAAGGAGAAGATGGATATCATTTTGACATCAAATTGAGAAATTCGAATAAGAAAGTCAGTGCCATGAAATACTATTCATATCGATTGATGATTCGTGAGTTGGGAATGACCTCTCGGAATCGATCTGCAAACAAACTTTTCGCTCTTGATTTGCAACGAGAAACGCACTTTGATATCGAAGCATTAGGTACGGTACATTTGTTCAAATGAATCTTCCGACATTGGTTCCATTGAAGTTACTATTTTAAATGGAAAATTTAAACTAGGTGATGTACTTTTGCCATTCACCCCAATGATTCCAACAGATATGCCATTTGAATTCAAACGCCTACAGTTTCCGATTCGACAAGCGTCTACGATTACTATCTACAAAGCACAGGGATAATCGCTACAAGTTTGCGGACTAAATTTGGAAAATCCATGCATCGCCCATGGATAGATGTATGTGGCCTGCTCTCGCGTCGGAAAATCTTCTGATTTATTCGTGTATATACCAGATGGAAAAACAAGAAAAACTTTGAGTATTTAAAAGATCTTGAAGAAACATAATTAACATGCAAACACTGTCTTTCTTTGAGTGGCATTGCAACGCATGCCGGGTACTCGCTAGTAGTATATATATTCTTGTAGGTGCGCATCATTCGAAATATATAAATAATACCGCATGTACAAATAATGTTTAAAAAGCATCACCATTTTAGAATGTTAATAAACACCCGTGACGTCAGATGTCGTAAAGACTTTCTTCTAACAAATATTCCTGTTTAGCCATGCATGATTTTCCCCGAATTCAATTTGTTATTTTGCCTTTTTCATTCCATGAAAAACCGTGTAGTTGGACGAAAATGCTGCCCACGGCGGACCAAGCCCTCCCCTCTCATACGACATTGCTGTTTGGCATAGGTGCCCACAGACTTTTTAAATTTATTTTATTAAGCGAGGGGGGGGTGTCTTAGTCACAGCCGAGCGACATAATTAAGGACTCTCATAATTGTAATGTCTTAATATTGTCTGACAGTGTCGTAAGGCCTAATTATCATTAAGTTTACGTTTGGTTGTTTTGAGAAGACGTCCGAAAACGGTATGCAGCGGCACACTGTGTGCCGCGAGACACTGCTACGTGTGCCGAGACAATGCCATGTGTGCCAAGACAATGCCATGTGTGCCGAGACAATGCTATGTGTGCCGAGGCAATGCTATGTGAGCCGAGACAATGCAATGTGTGCCGAGACAATGTTATGTGAGCCGAGACAATGCTATGTGAGCCGAGACAATGCTATGTGAGCCGAGACAATGCTATGTGAGCCGAGACAATGCTATGTGTGCCGAGACAATGCTATGTGTGCCGAGACAATGCCATGTGTGTGGAGACAATGCCATGTGTGCCGAGGCAATGCCATGTGTGCCGAGACAATGATATGTGTGCCGAGACAAGGCTATGTGAGCCGAGAAAATGCTATGTGAGCCGAGACAATACTATGTGTGCCGAGACAATGCCATGTGAGCCGAGAAAATGCTATGTGAGCCGAGACAATACTATGTGTGCCGAGACAATGCTATGTGAGCCGAAACAATGCCATGTTAGCCGAGACAATGCTATGTGAGCCGAGAAAATGCCATGTGAGCCGAGACAATACTATGTGTGCCGAGACAATTCTATGTGAGCCGAGAAAATTTTATGTGTGCCGAGACAATGCTATGTGTGATGACACAATGCCATGTGCGCTGAGGCAATGCCATGAGTGCCGACACATTGCCATGTGTGCCGAGACAATGCTATGTGTGCCGAGACAATGCCATGTGTGCCGAGACAATGCCATGTGTTCCGAGGCAATGCCATGTGTGCTGAGGCAATGCCATGTGTGCCGGGGCAATGCCATGTGTGCCGGGGCAATGCCATGTGTGCCGAGACAATGCCATGTGTGCCGAGACAATGCCATGTGTGCCGAGACAATGCCATGTGTGCCGAGACAATGCCATGTGTGCCGAGACAATGCTATGTGTGCCGAGACAATGCTATGTGTGCCGAGACAATGCCATGTGTGCGCAGACAATGTCATGTGTGCGGAGGCGATGCTACGTGTGCCGCGAGACTATGCTATGTGTGCCGTGTGACAATGATATGTGTGCCGCGAGACAATGCTATGTGTGCCGCGAGACATTGATATATGTGCCGCGAGACAATGCTATTTGTGCCGCGAGACATTGCTATGTGTGCCGAGACAATAATATTGTAATTCAGTAGTTTTAGAAGTCGTACGCTGAACCCATTAGACCCATGTGATCATATTATGATGGGGTGTGTAATGGTAGAGTTTTCAATGTAAAATTATGATAACCATAAAACTCTATACAAAAAAAAAAAAAAAACTAGCGTAATTGTTATTTTTACAAATCAGCAACAACCCAATCAACTCAAAATGTTGGTAGAGGCTGGCCACCTAATGCGTGATTCCCTACAATACAAAACTAGATGTAACCAGATTATTTTATCTTTCTCGGATTGAGTTTAAACTTAAAAAAAGAATGAGTGTCATTTGATAACGGTTTAAAAACACTCTGACGTCAGTATTTTTTTTTCTTCAAAGTGTTATTTAAAAGCTATTATAAGTGTGTTAAAAATGTTCCTATCATTTGATTGTTGTTTTCAGTCAATTGATCAAAGAAAAGTTCCAAAGGATTTTAAAATGTCTATTATGAAAATAAATGATTAGATTTCAGAGTGGATCATTTTCAAACTGGATCTGCCCAACAGGGATGGCACCAAGTCCAACTTGGTTTCGTCCGTCATTAAAGGCGCAGGCAGGTGTGTGCAAGGTACGATAAACTGTAGATAATTTTAAAATGATTGCGTGTCTATTGATGCACTGATAATTGCAGATTTTATAATCGAATAAAAAATAAGCGCCAAATTTGTTTCAGTTTCAGTCTATATTTAGTTTCAGTTTGTCAGTACCCTTATCAAAGTTGGTGATCATGCGGAGTATAAAAATCTGATAACTAATTTCAGTTGACTAATACAATCTAGGGGGTGGTAGGGTGGGATGTTGGTGCATAGAGCTGAAAAAATTTAAAAATTAAAACACAAAAGGAATAAGGTAAGTTTTAAACACTATTTCAATATGCAATCATACCGTCTTATAATAATAATAATGTATCAATAACGAAATAGGAGTCATTAAAATTCCTGGTTAATGGAAAGTCATAAATTGTAGTTTGGTCAAAAAAAATCTTACAAATGTACATGTTATGACGTGATCTGAAGTTATGTTCATTAAAAATAGTTCGGCTATAATCTGATCGACACTTTCGGTTTCAATATTAGATAACCGAATGACAAATTATTCTTACACATATTACATAAATATCTATTATCTAGTCTATAACTCTCAGTTTTTTTGTTTATTTTATACTTACATTAAATTGTACAGTCTCCTTTTTTTTATAGTTACAAACTGTGAATCGCAAAAAATATATTTTTTATTATTAACCCAATGTTTGAATTGAAGAGGTTGTCCTGAACTATTAAAATTTCAATCAGATCAAAGAAAACACAAATCTGCCTGATTCATTAAAAGACAATAAGTTTTCAGTATTATAAATTAATATAAACATAGCTTTCCCAATAAATATTTATTTACTAATGTTACTACAAAGGGCATATGACTTCCACGCCAAGAATTTAAAAACCGCCCCTATTAAGCTTGGGAAGACTATTTTGAAAAAATAATAATAATAATAAAGATTTGACCACATGGGCCTAGTTGTAATACTAGCAAACAAGAAGGGCAGTTAGTAGATGTGTGTGCAGCATTTCAGCTGACAAAACACAGTCAAACTAAACTTATAGCAACATTTTTTTTAACTAAAAAGAAAATAATGTTTTTTATGTGTAAGTATAAGCATTGTTTCTCCGTCACGGCATTTTAGAACCCCTTTCAAATGGTGCACACAACTCGTGCTGTATCTTGTCAACGGTCCTAAACCAAACAATTGTTCATCACTATGGCATCACTTAAGAAACTAATGTATCAATCTGAACATTCCATAAAGAAATTGTCCTTGAATACTTTATCTTCTTTAACATTATTTTTCATAACCAGTACGCTCGTTCTCCAGCA
Organism: Lymnaea stagnalis; assembly: GCA_964033795.1. Taxonomy (NCBI): domain Eukaryota; kingdom Metazoa; phylum Mollusca; class Gastropoda; family Lymnaeidae; genus Lymnaea; species Lymnaea stagnalis. Next base: position 607,756 of record CAXITT010000386.1, on the reverse strand, counting down.
TCAAGAAACTTACTTAAAACGGTATCTCACCAGTAAACGATCTCTGTAATTAAAAATAAGGATTTAGCTTAATTTAGCCAAAATAGTGTTTTTATCCGTCTCGAAGATGAAAACAATCATTAATTTTACATTCGTTCATATGAAAGATAGCAACAAAATTTTATGTTCGAAATCTATAGATTGACGAATTTGTTTTTTACGGCACTGCTCTGAGTCAGGGGTATGCAAATTCTTTTTAGTTAAGTCCGGATAATGAAATTTGGACCATAATTGCGGGTGGGCTGTGGGGGTGGCCTAAAACTTAATTAAAGCCGGCAATGCCGGCATTATTAGTCCCACTTAAAGTAACTAGTCTATTCTTTCAGGGTACTTTTCCTTTTAATAAAAAAAAAGGTCTAAATTTTGTCTATTATTTTTCAGATGTCTTTAGCCTCACGTAAGCTCGATCCATTTCTGATACAAGCAATTCCAAAATTCAAGGCTTACGTCAAGCTAATTGAGAGCATCACAAGTAAAACATTACTAATTCAACAAGTCATACAATTGCGAGTTATTGCTGTTACGATAGTAGTCTATGTATCTAAAACTGAAATGCCCAGTGGACAGGTTCCGCTAGTTTCTGCGAAGCAAGAAAGACAAGCAAGGTTCAAATTAGAAACTCAGAAGGAGGCTCTGACGCTGTGTGAGTGTGTAGCTGTGTTTAACAAGAAACTTCGGGATGTGGTCACCAAGGAGCTGGAACTCGAAAAGACACTCAGAGTAAGTGCCTTGAAATAGATCAAGATGTTGCAATTAAAAGGTATCAAAAGTCGTTATACTAAGTTAAAGAGAAAGTGACGATGTCATAAGAAAATAATTGAGAAATAGTTTTCCCGTACGAATTTTCCGAATTTTGTAACTAGGAATTACGCAAATCGAATAAAAACGTAAAATTTAAAGGAAATTACGAAAACACTATGTAGGCGTAAAATTTAAGTAAAGAAAACATAAATCTTTTTCTTTCTTTTTTTGGTCGTCACCCAGTATGTAAACACAATAAGGGCTCGTTCATAAAGAGAACAACATCTGACAGGGAGTGATGTACAGCGACTTCCACAAGCTAACCCTTTAGGTTAAATGTTGCTTTAGGCCCAATGCGTGCATTCTAGTATGTTAACATTTTAAAAATGCGGACGTCTTTTATGGTTGAAAAATGTTAGAAATTGTGAAAAAAATAATTTAAATCGCCATCGCCTGGACGTCGTTGAAAACCCTCTATATTTTTAGTTGCCATTGCTCAATAATTGTAAACGATGCGAGTTTAGGATGGAAAAATATTCTCCAATTCTCAGGTCTGGTTGACTTGAATTATATCTGAAGACTTTTTTGTAAAAACTAGTGACTGGTTTTCTCTTTGTAATCGTTATTATAATTCCTGGTATTTCACACTGTAATCCGCTATATGCGTACGTCCACAACGTGATTTTTTAAAATATATTTATTTATGTATTTAATTATGGGGGGGGGGGGGGGGGGGGGGGGGGGTAAGCTAGATGCGGACAACGGGAGATGCAATTCTTTTTACGGACATCCATTATGAACTACCCATTAAGTTAAACAGTTCAATATATATATATATATGTATATACATACACTTTTATTGTATTCAAAATTTTTTTTGTTTCAGAGCTGTCACAAAAGAGAATACATTTATTTGTGTGGTGTGTTTTCGTTGCTTTTTAAAAAAAAATAAAGTGACATTTACATTATGGAATATTATTTTACTAATTTTCTATTATTGCTACTGCTTTAGGAAAAAGGAAGTTCTCTGGACAGAAAGATCAAGAAACTAACTGAGTTACACTCCAGTGTAAATGAGTTCACAGTCTTGGTCGACAAAATTTTGGCTTACTATACTGGAAGACCAATGGGCCTTCAAGTGGATGGATTGCCATCTGTTGATGAATTAAACAATGCAAAAAATAAATTAATTGCTCTAAAGAAAAGTTTAAAACATGAAGAACTGTATGGTCTGTTTTCACGATATGATTCAGATTTTATAACAAATCAAACTAGCATCCTTCTTGCTACCGTTGGCATAAATGATGAAAGTTATGGGTCTTTTCTATTTAGTATGGATGAAAACATGAAAATGCACCAGACAGAACTTTATTATCTTGAAAAGATTTTAACAGAGCGTGCTAATGTACTTGGTGCTGCAGAAGAAACTACACGGAGCCAAGGCAAAGAAGCCTTACAGAAGAACTTGCAGAAGCTTGGCTTCACCGCAGAGAGCTCAAAAACGATTGCTACCAGCATCCCAGATGAATTGGTTGATTTACAATCATCACTGTTCTGGGCTTTGAGATTTTTACGGCACGCATTTCAACATCACCCTCTATTAACAGAACATTCCAGATATATCTATCAAACTGAAAAAACGGATCACTGGTTCACGGAAGAAATCAGAGACCAAGGTGGACTAGATGAAGAAGATGGCGACGGAGATCACCATCCAGCGTTTCCAGTTAAGATGATAAATATAGCAACGAATTCAGGAAGAGATGAGGTGGTCGCGTTTCTGAGAGAACGAGAAAAAACAACAGATTGTCACATTTTCTACCATGGCACAACTCATGAAAGTGCAAAGTCCATTATTGAAGATGGAATCACTTTGACTAAAGGAAGAGATTGCCAAGATTTTTCGAGTGGAGATGGATTCTACGTGTCGGAAAAGTTTGAGAATGCCAAGGAATGGAGCCGAGCATCTCGAGGTGAAAATCAAGCAGTCATTGTTTACACTTTTCAAAGTCAACAGTGGGATGAGGCATATGGCCGTGATTTGACGTCATCTAAACAAGAATGGGAAGACATAGTCCGTCTTTGTCGTGATGGTTATAAAAATAAAGCCATCAAAAAAAGGCTTTTGGGAAATCTCGATTACATACGTGGTCCCTTGTGCAGAAATCCCAAGATGATCAAAAACACAAAACCACAAGGTTTCGGTAGGAATGATGATATTCAGGTGTGTATTCGAGGGGAAGATTTCGCTGAAAAATTTGGGGCTCTGTCCAATATTCTATGTGTCATTTTCTTATAAAAAAAATTAAGAAAATGTAAATTTTTAAAAGCAAATTGTTTAATTTAAATTTCATTGCAGTTGTAAGTTAGGCAGTGTAATGTTTTTCTTTAAAAGGCTCGACATAAAGTAAATTACCCTTTCAATTTCAAGTTTGAAATTGGCCTCTTTACTTTTATGCAAATTTACTAATGAAGCACAAGGGACGTCTGACTTGATTTAGTTCAATAGAAAACAAACATGGTGGGACTAAAACCATAAGCATGCAAGAAATCAACAGAATTATAAAAACGTCGGTCTGGGGTCTGTCAAAAAGTTTTTTGAACAAATCTCCATAGTAAAATTATTTGTGTAACTTAAATTATCTAAATTAATTGTATTCAATCATTTTCATTATTCACATTTCTGCTTTGAACATTTTTTTAATCAAAGCTTCTCAAAGGGTGTACCGTACTCCTAAAATATCAATTTTGTACAATGTGTTTTTTATTATGCAGTCTCACCACCGAAAGAATCGAAACAATGCGAAGCAGCAGCTATTGTTACATTCACACTTGATAATTTGAAAATTTAAATAGCAATTACAAATCCTTCATGATGTTAAATTTCCGTCACATCAGGGTACTGCCGTAGTTGGAGGAGGTCCGCCCCACGGGCAACACATTTTGGGAGCGCCTTTTAACGGTCGACTGAATTTACGGATTTACGCCATTTTGGGTGTATGTTTAACAGTGTGTATTATGTACGTTCTGTTATGTATCGTGAGTGAGGGGCGAGCGAGTCAAAGAATGCCACGAGCATCAGAAACTTAAGCTGCCCCACTGCATCAGGGCATGCATGAGAGGATAACTGCTGAAAATTTGATGGTTGGAAACATTCGTCTTTTTACTTCTGACATTATTAAATTACAAATGTATTATGTAAAAAAACTAACAGTTGTCATATAATTAAACTTCCAATTATTATTATTATTTTATTGTATTAAACACAAATAAATTTAAACACAAGACAGCTAATGCTAAATTTAGATAAATTTTATTTTATAAATGTATATGCCATCGTTCATAGGTTGAGTTACATCGAGCAAATGTTGAAATTAAAAATAGATGTACGAAATTTAAATTAACCAACAAAATACACATTTAATCAATTGGACGCATTTTATTAAAGTTAAAGTCATTCTAAATATATTAAATATAATTTTAGAAACATATTTTAAAAATCCAGACTGTATCTTACCGAACAGTTTGTGTATTGTATTATTTGTATAGATAGTCCTGGAACTCTAAAATTTATGGAACAAGAATGAACTTTTGTCACTTAAAATAAAATAAAAATTAAATAAAATCCAGTCTCAGCTTCTGTCCAAAAGTGAATTTGGAGAAGATATCCATTCTACACGCAACTGAAATCTGAAGTGCACGATCAATGTGTAGGTCAGTTTTAGTCTAATGGTAAAAACTTTACTCACAAACAGAGCCGTCACGTGACGTTTGGGGGCAACACTATATTTTTGTGCCCCTTCAATCAAAGCTGAGAGTTGAAATTTTGTTCACATGATAACCATTGACCCCCTTATTACAAGGTTCCCTGAAGTCGCAGGGACCACACGACGGCGTGGCTCACGAATGTTTTCCCCCTCATTCTTGTCAGATGATTTTACTGTGTTTATTTGTGTTCCGTGTATTTAAGTTGTAGTTATTTTATACTGCTTTAAAGGGAAGAAACGAATCAACTGCTTTCAAGGATATTTATTAGATATTAATGGTGATAATTGTCAAATTTGACATGGCTTACTTTTTTAAAATGACAATGAAAATTGGCTCTCGGAGTTGTGTTTATAAAGTCATTCAAAGTCAAGCTCATATTTCACGTCTGTGATACATTTTTTTACCATTATTCTTTCCATTCTCATTGTTAATTTTCTTACTTGCAATGAAATATTATTTTAAAGAACACAATTGAACTGATTCCACATTATTGCATAAAATATTATACACCACGAATACCTGTATATTGTTTATCTCAAATGTATTATTTACATTACATAATGTTCTATAAAAAAATGACTTCAACTTCAAGATTTCACAATCCTCTTTAATAAACTTTAATTAACTTTTGTTTGTGTTATAAAAATAATATACATTATTCGCCAAAATATGCAGTCCTGAAACATCCGCATCTTATACGCATACGTACGTTTGTCAACGGTGCATAGATCTGATCGCCACGTGTTCCCCGTAGTGTAATATAAGATGGTAAGAAGTTGTTGAAAATTATTCATAGTTGATCATTATTTTGCTCAGGGGTCGAGTTTGAAAAAAAAAGTGGCAAAATATTTCCGAGTTTTAAAACAGCGGCTACATTTCATACTACAAGTAATATGGTAATTGTCAAGGGTATGAGAATCACTGTTGTTACGTGTAGATCACGCTTGTTATGTTTAGTAGGGACAAGATGTTTAGTTAGAGATTTTATGTGTAGTTGTATTAGAGACCGACCGAATTTCGGCTTTGTTTTCGGCGCCGAAAGTGGTCATTTTATCACTAACTGAAAGTTAACTTTCGGCTTAATTTCGGTTTCAGCCGAAAGAGAAAAGTTAACGTTCGGTTTTTTCTCGGTTTCGGCTGAAATTGACTTAGACTTTCGGGCCAGGCCGAAAGTGACTGAGGTTTACGGTCATCTTATACTCAGCGAAATCGATATTTAACAACAAACTAAGCGACATTTAAGTACAAACTCAACAATCTTTAAGAACAAATTAAGCGATCTTTAAGAACAAATTAAGCGATCTTTAAGAACAAACTAAACGATCTTTAAAAACAAAGAAGTGATCTTTAAAAACAAATAAATCGATCTTTAAGAACAATTTAAGCGATCTTTGAGAACAAACTAAACGATATTTAACAACAAACTAAGTGACATTTAAGAACAAAACTAAACGATCTTTAAAACAAACTAAGCGATCTTTAAGAAAAATCTAAGCAATCTTTAATAAAAAAAACTAAAAGATTTTAAAGAACAAACTAAGCGATTTTTAAGAACGAACTAAATGATCTTTAAGAACAAAACAAATGATCTTTAATAGTAAACTCAATAATTTATAAGAATAAACTAAGCAATCTTTAACAGAAAACTAAATGTCTTTAGGAACAAACTAAAAGATTATTAATCTGTAATTATATAACAGCCCTAGTTAGGAAATTGTTGTTAAATAAATTCATATCTTGCAACAAACCGATAAGCTGTTGTCGTTGCTAATAGTAAGTATTCGATATGCTCTCTCTTGGGATTAAGCGAAAGATCTGGCCCAAACAAGTAGCTCTCATCGCCATGAGTGGATGAACACGACACAACTGGTCCAACGGTTCGACAGTTATGCTGTCTATTGTTAGATAATTTGTAAACGAAAATTAAGAACAGAAAAACTTGTGCAGAAATCGCAAGATATGAACAAAAACAAAACCAGTCGGTTTTGGTAGGAATTATGATATTCAGGTGCGTATTTGAGGGGAAGATTTCGCAAAAAAATGAAGATACATAAAAGTGATATAAACATGAGACAATGTATTTGTCCTAAAATTATACTTGATGTGAACTGAAAACAAAGTGCATCTTACAGACGCCTTTTCCTAGGGAGAAAGGCAAGTTTCGGATCTTGGATCCCTAGGGTGCCAAATTCTTTACATTTTTTTTTCTTTCTTCAACAACAAACGCTGAACAGACGGCCAAGCGTAGCAGTTAGATGGGGTAGTTGATTATTTCAATTGGTCCATGCCCGGAGTCACCCGATCACGTTTATCGGATCGACTCCGGGGTCTGTCGGTAAAAAATAACCGAAAAAAAAAGGGAAAACGGTTAAGCGGACCGAACCACACTGTCCATTTTTGTACAGCATACCGTAAATAAATCGCAGTATACCTGTAAATTTTACAGTAGTTTGCATGTATTTTTCATTACCTTGAAAATGACGTAATTAAACAAGAATCCTACTGTAGAATTACGGCCAATAGCTGTAATCAATGCATCATGAATTTCTATGCTGTTATTTAACGGGACACAGAAATTTTAAGGACGAGTGAAGAAAAGATAACTCTAATTGATTTACAAATCATGTATCAGAAGCGAAATCTGCCATGGCGGTAACAATTTTTAAAATAAGTCATTCTTATTCTGTAATTCTATATAAATATAAGTACACAAAATACCTTTTCATTTTATTAAAAGTGTACTAATACCACTAAACAACTTACTGTTGCGATATTCTTACTAGGTTATTACTATTATTAGGACTTATACTTAAGTAGTTTGAGTTAATCGAAAATTATCGTCAGCCACAACCTTCCTTTCTTAGTACCAATCCTTAGTCGTAGACCTTAGTCTTAGCCCCTTACTTTGGGCTTTCATTCAATCGATCGCGACGATCCATCCTTTAGTAACTATTAAGTCTATTACTACAGAGTCTCGTAAAATTATGTCAATAAATTTATTTACAACCCGCTACAGTTGTGTCAGTTTTTTATTTCCGATAGTTTTTTTCCCTTTTTAAAAGGGTGTATACAGGAAGAGGTAGTACCCCCCTCCCCGACTCGTGCCATGGGACTGGGCTCCCCTGGTAAGGTTCGGGGGAGGGAACCCCCCCCCACAGGACCGTGACATGGGACCGGACTCCCCTGGAAATGTTCATTGGAGGCAGCCACCATGCCCGTGCCATGAGACCGCGCTCCCCTGGCAAAGTTAGTGGAGGCACCCCCCACCCTGCCCGTGCCATGAGACCGCGCTCCCCCGGCAAAGTTAGTGGAAACACAATGATTGGTTTGACGAAAAAAAAACACAGATCCAAATGCTACTTGAGCAAAAACGTCGGGCGTACAAGACCCTCCATGATGACCCAATGTCAATAGCAAAGACAGCTGCACTGAGGAACATCCACAGCAAGGTCCAGTTGCATGTGGGCCAGATGCAAGACTCCTGGTTGAGTGCGAAAGCTGATGAAATTCAGGTCTTTGCAGACAAGAAAGACATGAAAAACTTCTACCGTGGCTTGAGAGAAATCTATGGAGTTACTACCTCAGCTCTTCCCTCACCTTAATGCAGATGGTTCTGTTGGAAATTGACAAAATACTGAATGTTGCGCATTGTTTTGCACACCAAATTTTATTGTGTATTGACGTCATGTTGTTATGCAGTCTTGTCGAGTGCTCCATGATGGTAGAACTCCATGTTGTTCTCTTAAAATTAAAACGTTGAACTAACCTTGATGGTTGCCATTGCTTGTTTCATTATCTTTCTTGTGAAGTGGATTAGCAACTTATATATTTTGAAGAGGATTAGCAACTTAATATTTTCAACAGGTTATGGGCCCAGGTAGCGTTATCCTGTGCTAAGCTGTTGCTGATTCGATTTTTGTGTGGTTTGTTTTCGGAATCGGTGTTCGCAGAATTACCGGAATAGCAAACATGAACACAAGCATCATTTCTCTTGTTGGTGCAAATTATTCGACCTGGAAAATTCAATGCCAGATGGCCTTGATGTAGGATAGACTCTAGGGGATTGGGTAAATGTTGAGATTGATACCCGGGGTTTCCCATCATGGCCGCCATCTCAGTTGACGCTCCACGTGAAGTCACGTGAAGTGTCAACCAAGATGGCGGCCAAAATGTAGTGCAAAACATGTGTTATGAAACGACTGGGGAGGGGAGACCCCCTGAAATTTTATGTTTTTGAAATTCATGCAGAGAGTGTGGAATTGTCAGAATGTTAGAAATATTGATGAAAAATAGAGAAATTAATTTTCGTATATGGTACTTGAAAATCATGCGGATCTAGAAAGGTGTGATTAAATATTACGTCACTGTCGTCTTATTGTGCTCCGGTGTCCGGCGGTAAGTTCAAAATATCCAAAATTGTCATGGGGAGGAGCAGTTCGACTCATATCTATATGAATATATGTGGCGACGCTCGTGTGGCAATAAAGATCAAATGAGGGAATTTTTAAATGTCATAAAAATTGTGTATCCGCCCCATTTACGAGATCTTGCTTCGTAAAGAGTGAGTAAAATAACGAATTATCATTTGAAAATTTCATTGTTTTTTGT
>CAXITT010000386.1:564606-598101 GCA_964033795.1 Lymnaea stagnalis | reverse complement strand
GAAAAACTGAGGGATCAGTTTCAAAAGAAGACATGGGCTAACAGACTGGCGCTGAGAAGGAGATTACTTACAATTAGAATGAATGATGGGGACTCTGTGCATGAGCACATTAAAACTCTAACAGAGATTTTCAACGAGCTTGCTGTGGTAGGAGATGCCGTTGATGAAGAAGACAGGGTGGTTCACCTACTTGCTAGCCTTCCCAACTCCTACAATATGTTGGTAACAGCTCTTGAGGCTTGCTCAGAAGTTCCAAAGATGGAACTTGTAACTGAACGATTACTTCACGAAGAGCGAAAGATATCACAACGAAGGGAAGAAGTACCAAGTAGAGCACTTGTGTCGAAGGTGAATACAATTAAGAAAGGACCCCAATGTTATTATTGTAAGAGAATTGGACACATTAAAAGAGATTGTCCTGAGTTAAAAAGACAAGAATCAGGCAAACATATTTACAGACAAAATAAGGCAAATCACACTGAGATTAAGGCTAAGAGATGCTCAAGTAATGAAAGTGTTGGACTGTTAATGAGGCATCGGCATGCCTTAGCTACAGGCAATGGTGTCGTGACATGGATTATTGATTCTGGAGCAACAAGTCATATGTGTTGCAGGAGATCTGAATTTGACCAGTTGATAAACTTGGAAGAGCCTCTGAATATAGGACTCGGAGATGGACGGAATCTGAAGGCACATGCCTGTGGTGTTGTCAAACTAAAGATGAAGTTGCCTGGTAATAAGCACCAAGAATGCACTCTGCATGATGTGCTTTATGTGCCTGAACTCAAGTGTAATCTGTTCAATGTTGACCACGCAATTGAGGCTGGAAAGAAAGTTTATTTCAATATTAAAGGTTGTGAAATAAAAGATAATAACGGTAAACTTCTGGCAAAGGGAGTGCGGTCACGTGGTTTGTACCATTTGTGTCATTATGCCAATGAACATCAATGTAATACAGCACACGGAGGTAAAGAAACAAGTGAGGAACTGTGGCATAGACGCTACGGACACCTAGGTTTTGAAAATCTCAAGAAGTTGGCTGTAGGAAATCTAGTGGATGGTCTTGAGTATGATGAGCGGTCAAACAGGGAACTGTGTGAACCATGTGCAAAGGGCAAACATCACAGGACCAGGTTTCCGTCAAGTGGAAGGGTAAGAAATGAGATACTTGACCTGGTTCACAGTGATGTCTGCGGGAAGGTCAGCACACAATCACTTGGTGGTGCTCACTATTTCCTTACATTTATTGACGATTTCAGTCGATACGCTTATTGGGTTTATATCCTTCAGCACAAGGATGAGGTCTTTAAGTGTTTCCTTGAATGGAAAGCAATGGTTGAGAGGTCAACTGGAAAACATCTTAAGGCCCTACGCACCGATAACGATGGAGAGTTTACTTCAAATGAATTTGAAGGTTATTTAAAGAAAGAGGGGATCCGTCATGAACTGACTGTTCCGAAAACACCAGAACAGAATGGAGTAGCAGAGAGGAAGAACAGGACTATTGTGGAAGCAGCACGTTCCATGCTGGCTGAGGCACAGCTCCCACGAAAATTCTGGGCAGAAGCAGTTTCAACAGCTGTATATCTGCAGAATCGAAGTCCTGTTAACGTTCTTCAAGATACTACACCATTTGAGGTGTTTACTGGTACGAAACCCAGTGTCGATCACCTGAAAGTGTTTGGATGTGTTGCGTATGCACACATTCCTAAAGATGAAAGACAGAAGTTCGATTCAAAAACACAGAAATGCGTTTTTCTGGGGTACGGAATCGATGTCAAGGGTTATCGCCTATACAATTTGAAAACTAATCGGGTGATTTACAGCAGAGACGTTCTGTTTAATGAAAACAAGTTCGGTCTTGAGAAGGAGGCTGAAATGTCTCAGGAATCAACACCTATATTTCTGGAATTCATTGACGACGATGAAGAAGTAGAGAACACGTTCGGTCTTGAGAAGGAGACTGGAATGTCTCAGAAATCAACACCTGTGTTTCGGGAATTCATTGATAATGACGTCGATGAAGAAGTGAATCGTGTTGATGATCCTGATGATGAAGGTGTTGATGAATCGATCAGCGAGAGTTAAACGCCCACCAAATCGATATGGTGAGTTGTTAAACTTGACTCAAGATCTAGAAGAACCCAGTACAGTGAGACAGGCTATGGCAAGCTCACAGAAGTCTCAATGGTTAACGGCGATGAATAAAGAAATCGAATCGCTTCATGAAAACGAAGTCTGGGACTTAGTAGAACTGCCAGAAGGAAGAAAAGCTGTAGGAAGCAAATGGGTGTTTAAGATCAAAGTAAATGCTGAGGGAAAAATTGAGAGACATAAAGCTCGGTTAGTTGCTCAAGGATACTCACAGAAGTATGGATTGGACTATGATGAGACATTCTGTCCAGTTGTTAGACCTGAGTCAGTGCGCACAGTCATTGCTATGGCTGCAAAATACAATTTACGGTTGCATCAAATGGACGTGACGACAGCCTTTCTGAACGGAGTGTTGGAGGAAGAAGTATTCATGAAACAACCAGAAGGGTTTGTTGAACAAGGAAAGGAAAACTTTGTATGTAAATTGAAGAAAAGTTTATATGGACTAAAACAGTATCCTCGATGCTGGAACACAGCACTTGACAGTCACCTAAAGGGTCTTGGGTTTAAGCAGTCCTCATGTGAACCATGTATGTATATAACTACAGAAGGAGAGATGGTTATCGTTGCAGTCTATGTCGACGATATCTTATTAGCTGCTAGGAACACTGGGATTCTTGCTAGTGTCAAGAAGGCTATTTCATCAAAATTTGACGCAAAAGACCTTGGTGAATTGAAGTCCTTTTTGGGTGTTATGTTTACTCAAAAGGAAGATGGTATCTGGCTAGGACAGCCAGGCTATACAAGCAAAGTTCTTGAGAGATTAGGAATGCTAGATTCTAAACCTGTATCGACTCCAACTGACCCATACGTGAAGTTGAGAAAAGAAGAAGGTCATTCTTTTGATCAGGGACTTTACCAATCAGCGGTGGGTAGTCTCTTGTATCTGCCAACTTGGACCAGACCTGATATTACTTACGCTGCAGGTAATGTGGCAAAATTCTGTACTCATCCATCAGAACAACACTGGAAGGCGGTAAAAAGAATTCTAAGATACCTAAAGGGTACGTCGAATTATGGAATTGTGTATCACAGCCGTGAATCTTCTGAATGTGTTGGCTATTGTGATGCGGATTGAGCAGGAGACATTGATGATCGAAAGTCCACATCTGGTTATGTGTTTCATATGGGAAGTGGACCTATAAGTTGGAGGAGTAAGAAACAATCATGTGTGGCATTGTCGACAGCAGAAGCTGAATATATGGCGCTAGCAAATGCAGCACAGGAGGAGCTTTGGCTGAGACAACTTACATCTGATTTGGGATGTAAGCAAAGTGGTGCCACGGTTATATTTGAGGACAATCAGTCCGCTATCGCTATGGCTAATCATCCAAAGTTCCACGGAAGAGCAAAACATGTGGATATAAAATATCATTTTGTTAGGGAACCAGTGGGAAATAAGACTGTGACTCTCAAATATTGTAGATCAGAGAAATGACAGCTGATATCCTTACTAAGGGACTGTCTCAGCAAAGATTCAAGATACTTAGAGACATGATTGGTGTGAAACCAATGAATTAGCTTTATTTAGTATTTTGAGAAGGAGTGTTGGAAATTGACAAAATACTGAATGTTGCGCATTGTTTTGCACACCACATTATTTATTGTGTAGTGACGTCACGTTGTTGTGCAGTCCTTGTCGAGTGCTCCATGTTGGTAGAACTCCATGTTGTTCTCTAAAAATTAAAACGTTGAACTAACCTTGATGGTTGCCATTGCTTGTTTCATTATCTTCCTTGTGAAATGGATTAGCAACTTATATATTTTGAAGTGGATTAGCAACTTAATATTTTCAACAGGTTCTACAATCATCACAGACAATGAGAAAATCTTGTAAATATGGGCGGAACACTTTGATAGTGTGCTTAATTCCCCCTTCATCATTAATGATGAGGCCATTGAAAGACTGCCCCAGTTCCCAACAAACAAGTCAATGGACGCTTTCCCAACTTGGGTCGAGATACAGACAGCAATCCGCCAAATGCCCAATGGGTAAATTAAATACATGGCTCCGACATGATTGCTGCCGAGGGTGGACCATCGCTGACGGATAAGCTATTGCGTCTATTCCAGATCATCTGGTAGACGGAAACTTTCCACAAGACCTCAAGGATGCCTCAAACACAAAGAAAACAGACAGGCCTGCGACAATCACCTCGGAACTTTCAATGATATGTCCATCGTAGCACGAGCCCTTCTGAACCGCCTGAATGCACATCTGGAGTTAGGTCTCCTACCCGAAAATCAATGCCTTTTCCGAAAAAAAACAACAAAAAAACGCGGAATTATCGATTTGGTGTTTGCTGCTATGCAGCTTCAAGAGAATACAGACCTATATTCCACAATTATGGACTTGAATAAGGCTTTTGACAGGGTCAATAGAGGTGGCCTGTGGAAAATCATGAAGAAGTACGGATGTCCACACAAGTTCACCATCATCAACCGTGAAAGTGAAGTGATAGGCGGGGTCGATTCTATTGGTGAGATAGATGAATCTAAATTTGGGAATAGGAAATATAATGTGGGCAAACGAGTAGAGGGTAAGTGGGTATTTGGCGAAGTGGAGCGGGGAACAAATAAAACATTTTTCAAAGTTGTAGAAAAAAGAAATAAAGACACACTTCCAGAAATTATTAAAGAAACTATAAAGCCAGGAACTATTATAATATCAGATTGTTGGACAGCATATAATTGCCTGGAAGATGAGGGATTTAAACATTTAACATTCAGTGACGTTTAAAGATCCCGTTACTGGCGCACACACCAATTCTATCGAGGGCACGTGCAGCGCCATAAAGAGACAGCTACCTACGCATGTTGCTAGAGGAGCTGAAAACTTCAACAGCCATTTGTTTGAATATGCATGGAGGAGAAAGTGGGGCAATGGCAGCGACAACAGAGCGGCAAAATTTCTAAAGGACATATGCAAGGTGTATCCTCCCCCATGAGAGAGATGTCCCTAAAGAATGACCGGATACGTAGATTATGTAAAACATATTATCTTAATATAATATATGCAGAACAATATCAATCTCAGTCACACTACTCGAAGATCTCGCTTCTCTAACTTAACTCTCGGCTCATCTCTCTTCTCTCGACTATCTAACACACTGCCCTTTTATATCGTCACACAAACACTCAGCATACCCTAAAGCTCAACACCAGAACCAACTTGACGCTCTGACCTCACGATCAACAACTCAGAAAAACACTCACGATCAACAGCTCCCCCTACCAAACATTCCCAACAATCTAGTTCGCAATAAAGTTCACAGTGAACCTAACATTTATTAACCCTCGAAACAATCAAGAATTAACAATGGAAAAAAAGGGAACGGGAATATAGATTTGGATCACTTTTAATCTTTGTTTTTATTTCCATAAAATTGTCTTTAATCCTTATGACATTGAAATGTACGGTACTGGTACCGAGAAATAACGACATGATTGAATGGCATACCCTACCGGTTCTTCAATAATGTGCCAGTCATTCGTTATGGACCATCAATATATTACTGATGCAAACAAACATAATAAATGATAAAATTGGTGGACCTGTACTTTTTAATACCCCGCCCCCTCTGCTCACGTATTGAGCGCCCTCAAACCATTAGACTTGCGAGGCGCATAAACAAATATCGGTGACGATAACCCACTGTTTGCCAGCGTGGGGTACGCACAAAAGGTGACTATTTGAAGATGTAATATTTTTTTAGGAATATGGGAGAGGGAGGGCATTTAGTTTATAGGAAAAGAATTTCAGTTTCAGGATATCTGTTTCACGATTCGTGTATAAATAAATTATGTAAACATTCAGCCTAGACCTCCAACGTCAAAACTCAGTGTGCAGGTAATTAATGTATGGTCCCTTTCAACTTCTGATAGTCTTTTTATAACCAATACTTTCGTTTTTCACTTGTTAAAGCGTTAAGAATAGGCTGCGACTTTTCGTACCCAGGTACTAGATACGTGAGGTTGGGATTTGAAAATTATTTAAAAGTTTATTATTGGGTTTGTAAGACAAAATGAGGTATCAAATGAAAGATAATTGAACGGACTATATGTTTGTAAATTTACTTCTTCATAAGTTGGATGAATCGTAATCCCTCAGCCCAGTGGTCAGTTTTTTCATCTTGCATCCAAGCACATAGCAATGTTTTCGACACTGCCCTGGCTTTGTGAGTGGCGCGGTTTACCATGGACGATCTTCAACTTGGGCCAGTACTCCTTAGGCTGTTCATCACATTGTTGGTAAATTCCCGGCCATTATCGGACTGTAGAATTGATGGAGCTCCAAGCAACGTAAATATTTCCACTAGTATGTAGGTTTAGTGTGATGTTAGAGCCCTCAGAACCACAAACTTTGTGAGATGATCTTGTTACACCATTATAAATTTATATTCCTTGTCAGGATGTGACTAAAAATGGATAAGATCGACTTGACCACGGGAGTTGAAATCAGAAAAAGTCATAGGCTTCACCACAAAACCCTTTGTGACACCTTTTTGTTTCTTCTGGCACGGCTCACAAAGGTGGAGGTAAAGTTCAATATCATTACGTGTAATGTTCTTATACTTACATGATGGCGGCCTTTCAAAGTTTTGAATACAGAAATTGTACACAAATCAAGAAGAAACTGTGAAATGATTATCATAATTACAAAATTCAATTTCAGGGAAGTCAAAGTTGTCTTGAGCTTGAGACTACGCCTTACAGGCATGTATAGAATCAAGCTCTGGATCATATTTTAGTTTTATATGTGTTCCTGTTTTCCTTGCGTAGTCGGCCATCTTAGCTGTCATCAAAATCATTGCTCATGAATGCTAATGATACGCTTGGCGACACACCCCGGCTGATGTACTCACGCGATCGATTACTGTCAATTAATGTCAAACGCATACTCTTGTCTGTTAATTTGGTGTATCGACTGAAAGAACTCTCCATTGGTCAAGGCCTGCCCCGTAAGAGTATCCATAATAGTGGTGGGCGGAAAGTTGGCGCACGACGAAAAAAGAAGAAGCGCCTTTATCGAGCAGGTCGTCGGAAACAGCGTCCACTGAATTACCGCCATGGCGAAAGCAATGTCAACATTATTGTTTGTGGAGATCGTTATGTAAAGCCTTTAAACGAGGCCGTCAGTAACGACGGAAATCAGCCACATACTGTGTCATCCATCGCGACCATTCCCTACGTGTCAATACCAAGAGGACGACCGGTGGCTCATGATTTCACATCGCCTCGACGGGGAGTGACGCGATCAAATTTAATTGGTGTTGAATTGCCAGCCTGCTGTGACGCCGCAATCACGGCATTTCGGAGTGCTATATTTCAACTCCCAGTCCTGCAGGAATAAGACGGCCGAGGTGTAATGACCTAGGCCAAATCCTAAAAACAGTGCAGTCCAGAAAGATGCTTTCATCCTGGGTGATAACTGGTATGCATTTAATTGCAGAGTATATACTTAAGTGTGAGATTGATTTAAACTTAGTATCTTATATATTGATTTATAAGATGGGCATTAGAACTTGTAATTATGTCTTTATCTATAATTATTCATGTATTTGTGTGGATTTGTTGTGAAAAGATGAATTCATAAAAATAGTGTGTGTTTTTTGTTTTTTTCGACTTTTTATTCAATTATATATCTACAGCTGTAACACACACTACAGCTGAAACTCTCACAACAGCTGTAACACCCACAAGAGCTGTATCATCCTGTACCCTGAATGAGATTCATGGTAATATTGGGGCGGATTCAGTCTCCAACTATGAGTCTCAGCTTCAATGTAATTATTACATTGTAATATGCCATTTTTTTCTAATGAACCACAATCAGAAATATTTCATTTGAAACTGGATCAATTGAGCCCAAATTTAATTTAAAAAATGTGTCTAAGACGAAGACTAAATCCAGAGGAAAGAAGAGATTTAGTTGGACAAGTTGCAAACATGTTATCCCATTCTTCTACTCCTATAAGAAGAGACTGTATGGCAGTGGCCAGAAATATTGTCAGACTGTACCCTGACTGCTAAACAGATTCTGCAATGGTGAGCCATATAGGATGTGGGTATTTTTCACTGGGAACCCAGTTGAAAAACTAAACTGAAAATTTCCATAGAAATAAGGAGTGGGTCTTACCCAAGAGGCACAAGGAAATGAAAGTTACAAATGAAACATGTACTCAAAATACAGGAAGCATTAACTTGGAGCCTTATCTTCCTGATAAACTTTCTGTGGAATATATTCAAACAATGCAGTGTTCCATGGTTGATCACTATCACACATATGGAACATATTGCTTAGAAGTAGCAATACAGCAAACATACTAATTAAAGAGAAATCACATTATTTTTGGACTTCCAGATGACCAAATCAAAATGAGATGACCATACTTATTCCTCACAAAAATGATTTTAAAACATTTTGAATACTTAACAAATATCAACCCTAATGCCAGACTATCGATTGCAATTATTGTTTCAGAAGATAAAACATCTAGAATTATAACTCATTTCCAGGCCAAAAGTAAAAACCACCAAACAAAACAGTTGGCTTTCCAGACAACAGATTTTAAATTGATGCAAGTAATTTCACTTTTGCAGTCTTATTTTAAGCAAGAAGATAAAACTATTTTTATTCTTAAAAAACGTAAGTCTGATTTTTAAATAAAATCATAAATCAATTTTCAGCATTCTTCAAATTTGATGTATAACAATTACTTATGTTATTGAAAATGGTTATTTCTTAATTCAATTTTTTTTTAAATTGATACTTGATTACAAATTGTTTAGTAATTTTATTTAGAAGATAATAATAATTGATTTACTTTCTTTTGTAATTGTGTATTTTTTATAGTCGACATTAACTGAAGAAGACATTGAAAACAGTGACCTCCCAGAAACACCTAGGTTGATCCTTAGAGGTAAACTATTGTTTTTAATAAATAAAAATAATTTAATTAAAAAGAATTGGACTTTAAAATTTAACATATTTACTTATGTATTTACTAGAATAAATGACCCGATGTCATCGAGATAATAATGGTAGGTCCTTAGCGATAATTTCTTACTGCTATTGCAAAATCCCAATTCATAACTTTTAAAATCTAATGATATTTACGTTTCTAACATCAATAAGTTTTGAGAAGTAACTTTCACTAGTGTTGACTCCATCGTCACAGACGATCCCGCAGATCAAGTGTCATTCCCCATAGAATTTCTTAACAGTCCTACGGTTCCCACGGGCATGCCTCCGCATAAACTCAGAATTAAAATTGTTTCAGTTGGCATGCTTCTCAGAAACCTCATGCCAGCAAGAGGTCTCTTTAATGGCACTAGAATGACTGTTACCAACATTCACCGCAATGTGCTATAGAGCAGGCCTGCACAACATACGGCCGCGGGCCGCATGTGGCCCGCCAGCACCCACTTTGCGGCCCGCGAAGTAATGAAATATTCTTTATTCTTATTATTTTTTTAATAGCTATCCCCCTTTCCTATTTTCTTTTGGCCCGCACACGTTTTTTATTAAGTATTACGGCCCGCCTTACATTTGAGTTGTCCAGACCTGTGCTACAGTGTCCAACTATTGCATCTGCTACCGCACAAACTGTCCTTATTCCCCGGATTTCCCTCACACCATCAGATTCAAATTTACACCTTTTACACGGCGACGATTTCCTCTTAATTTGGACTTTGCAATCACAATTAATAAGGCACAGGAACAAACTTTCAAAAATATATGCCTCTATCTACCAAAACCGGTCTTCAGTCACGGACTGTTGTGTGTAGCTCTCTCCAGAGTTCCATCTTTTCACGCATCACAGTTGTTGAATCCTCAAACCCACCCCATTTGGACAACTGCGTCTTTCACTAAGTCTTCACTCATCCTATCTGAAAGAGCTGCTTACTCCTTATGTACCCACTAGAGAGCTCCGCTCATCCGATAGTGGCAAACTCTCGACACCACGTGTTTGCCTTGAGACTTACGGAAAGCGCACTTTCGCATTTGCTGGTCCAACAATTTGGAACGCCCTTCCTGTCGATCTCAGAAACAACCAGACACTGGAGTCCTTTAAAACCGATTTAAAGACACATCTATTTCGCAAACACCTTCTGGGATGATTGTCTACCTTATTTTCCAGTTAATGCATAATGGCTGTGTTGCTTATGGTTGAAATGGCTCGAAAGACTTTGACATTGTATGCTTGTAATTAGTTTTTGTAGTGTTGCGTTTGTTTTAAATGTGGTAAATTATAGATTTGTTTTTTGTTGACTTTGTACAGCGCTTCGAGCCTTTGGGGGTGAAGCGTGTTTTTGAAATGAACTTTATTATTATTATTATTATTATCTATGAGCAATTCTGCGACGTATGCTACGCCGCGGGTCGGATAGTCGCTTATATTTACGTAATAGAATTTCAGAGAAACGACCTTCCTCATGCCCACATGCTGTTAACTTTTCCGAATAATTCGAAAATAAGAACCAAAGATGACATTGATAACTATGTCACTGTTGAAATCCCTAACCCGGACCGTAAGTTATTTGAAATTGTACTAAATGTATGGTGCACGGACCATGCGGTACAGCAAGTAACTTAACAGCATTGCGCATGAAGGATCTTACTTGCACCAAGCAGTGCTAGAAAGATTACAAGTAACAGTTGTTGTTGTTTTTTTTTTTTAAATAGGAATTTGATAACTATTTCCGAAGCTAGCCGCATTTTCTCCGTAAACGGAGCATTCCCAAAGTAGTAACAGTTTTATTATAAAACGGATTTGCTTTCATAAAATGTATTCATGAAAGCTGTAAAATAACGATGGATAGAAAATACATTTTAAATTTAAAATCAACGTTTTCAAAGATAATTTTTTTTTTCACTTTGAAAACCTATATCAGAATAAAGATGGACATCAGTACTTTCTAAATCCATTGCTTCCAGCACACAAAATATGATGGAGCAAAAGTTATGACGCTTAGTGCTACTTAAAAAAAAAAAATTATCCGCGCAGCGAAATTCTCAGCGTCTCATTTAGAGTACCGGTACCTAGTAACAGCTCAGCACTTTACACACACGGTATGACTCAGCGTGTCAGTGTCCAGACACAGAAGCGAGGTCACATCCTAAATTGGCTAGTTGTGAGAGAGGACCGTGCAGTTATGATTCGCAACCTCATTATTGAGGACAAACTGAGCTCTGATCATTTCCCAGTAACCGTTGACTTGAGGAAACTAGCGCGCCTTCTGCGCAGTCACACTGCGTGACCTCCGAACGATAGATATAGTGGCCTTCAGGGGGTATATGACGTCGCCAACCTCAGATGCAGTAAAGAAAAAAAGACCCTGCGACTGACTACAACAGTGGCTGTTAAAGACTTGAATGTATGGTGTGATTGAGTGTTGTTTAGATAGTATTTGGGTACATCTTGTTATTAAATGTTTGATATTTTGTGACGTATTGCGCGAAAGGGAATTATTGATTTAGTCAATAAAGATACTTTATTATAATATTAATAATCAATGGTTTGTAAAGTTAATTAAATTATACCCCTAGACATTGAAGCCATCGACCCTTCGCGTAGAACCGGATTCGTAACAGTGGCCTTGGAGTCATCCTTGACAAACATGCCCCTCTGTCCACATGGCCCGTCACGGACCGCCCTACCGCCCCACGGTTCACGCCCGGAATTAAGGAAGCGAGGCAGAAGCTGCAACGGCGGAAGTCTGGCTTGACCGATCACCGACAAATCTTTGTTGATCACAAGGAACGAAGAAAGAAGTTTTGTCCTTGCAGCTATGACTGAACATGTCAGTCATCAGATTGTAGACTGCAGCTCACGTAGGCACTTATTTCGTATTGTGGGTCAACTGACCGGTAAACAGAAAGACACATGTTTGCCAAATAACACAGCTGTGGGCCAGCTTTCAGACGCTCTAAATGAGTTCTTTATTACAAAAGTTACGAAGATCAGAGCGAATTCTCGCCGTTTAACGGCACTCTTATGAGTGAATTTGTGGAGGTCACTGATTCGCATGTGAAGAAAATCCTGGCTGACTCACCAAGAAAGTCATGTCTGCTCGACCCTCTTCCAGCAGGGCTGTTGTAAGAATGTTTGATTGAAATAGTCCCTATCATAACTGGTATCTTAAATCAGTCTTTGACAACTGGTATTGTTCCATTATCTTTCAAAGAGGCGGTTGTAAATCCACTGAATGAGTTGGAGAATTATCGTCCATTATCTGGTATCCATTTGTATCCAAAATCTTAGAGAAAGCCGTTCTCCTCCTACTTCTGGATCACCTCACTCAGTGTGACTTGCTTGAGCCTTTCCAGTCAGCATACAGGGCGCATCACTCTACTGAGGCAGCCCTGTTGTGTGTCGTAATCGACCTTCTGTCGTCTTGTGATGAGGGCAAGGTATCCCTTTTGTAGTTATTTGATCTATCGGCAGCTTTCGATATGCGTGACCACGGCATACTTCTACGTCTGCAAAAAGCGTATAGTTTCAGCGATACTGTCCTGAGAAGGTTCCGCTCGTATCTGACAAATCGGGTCCAATCAGTTATCGCATATGGCTTGACCTCGAGGCAATCTATTATCGAATTCGGAGTACCCAAGAGCTCGGTCTTGTTGTGCTAAACATATTATGGCGACAAATAAAAATGCCTATAAAGGATTGATACGAAAAAAAAATGTTTTAGTTTTTTTTATATTATAGATAATTAAAGCAAACGACACTTGACCGACTCTGGAAAGTATGAATACTATTAATAATACTAGCGATGGCGAGGCACACAAAAAAAGCAGCTTATAAAAGAAAAGCCCTACGAAAACATTTCTTCAAGTTAAAGGTGGCGACCCAAGCGAAAGACTTTGCATGAATATCAAGCTCAACGACCGGCGAAGACCGTAGCTCAATTCTAAAAGAGAGAAAGAAAAAAGTCCAAGTTAAATGCTACTAAACTAAGCTATCCATTTTTTTTAAATTAGTGTTAAAAGCTCATGTCTGTGGGCCACTTAACATCTTATGTCATTTTTGCTGTTCTAGTTCTATAATAACTTTGTCAAGGACTGTCGGGCAAATGAAAATTTCCCCTATTGCTGCGTAAAGGGCAAAGTGAAGCAGTCACAAACTAAGGAGAAGAACTTCCATATAGAAATTTCCTGTATGCTTAAGAGTGTGGATCACTGCCAAATTGGACATGCTAATCGTACGACAGAGCGGAATTTCGCTTAAAGTCAGCCTGATTCGGCATAAAGCACCTCTGACAGGAATACCCAATGAATTCATTCCTACCAAAGAGTACAGAAAAAACGAGCACTGCACCCATGGTTGGTCGACCCTTACATACAAGCAGAAGCAAAAACTACATTTGGACCCATCAGCAAACGCTGCGAGCGAAAATCTAATAATGTCATGCCTATCATTTTAACAGATGATTTATTTCCAATCTTCACTGTAAGCTGTGCGCATACAAAGGGAAAACGGCTGTCCACAATTAAAAATGACAACTTTGAAAAATTGCTGCAGCTTCAGAATATTAGGGAATTGCATTCAGACCACTAAATGAAGTTAGATGGCTTTCAAGTTATTTTTCTTTGGATACTATTGTAAGAAATTTTGATTGCCCCATCGACTAGGACAATCGAGTCATCCGGTATTGGATGACTGATGACTTGCACGGGTGACTTTGTTTAAAATGAGGAAGAGTTGCGCAGCGTCAACCTCACTCTCTCGTCCGGATCCACCGTGTTCAGTGGCAAGACTAAGTCAAGACGACCGGAGATGGGTACGGATGCAGTGGATGACCCAGATGTTCTACGTGCCTCATCTTGCTCTACACACGCCACGGTGCGTTCAACTATAATCGCCATCTCCTCCATTGAACCTCAATGGTCTCCTCCCCAGGATCCGTTGACGTCCAGGCTTCGCATGCAGCAGGTAGGCAATACTAAATATCCGATGGTTTGAGGCCCATCAGCTACCCTCACCTGGTTTACCCGGCTAGTGGAAGTCGTTGCCCAGGGTATGGCCGCTGTTGCATGCTATCAGCTGAGGGGATGCGCAGGGAGAGACAGGAGAGGGCCATGGCGGACGAACTGCTCCTAGGAGCACAACGTTTTTCCTCATCAGGGGTACTACCTCTTCCTGTACACACCCTGTACCGGAATTTTTAATTCAGATACGTATTTTTCCTTTTTTTAAACTTCAAGACACATTTGGATACTCACCGGTTGAATTTGTATTTGGAATGAATCGAAGAGGACCAATAACTATATTTAAACAAAATATGTTAGAAAGAAAAATAGCACCAGAAGACTCTTTTGAAATCATCAAAAAATTAGAGAAAGAATAGTCTGTGGAGTAGGAACAGCCCAAGACAACAAAGGAAGAGAAGCTGGAGACAAAGGCATATCAAGAATACGCACAGACATTTTATAAATCTAGAACATGATGACAAAGTATTTGTGTGGCTGCCAAACATATATCGGCATCCTTCCGTCTCGTGAGACGATGGTGCATCACCGTTGGGTTGGGTTGCATTTTCTCGAGTGGCTGTGCAGTCCTATCCTTGAGTGACAGTCTTTACCACAATTTTTACACACGAGTTCCGTGCTTCTAAATGTTTTGGCCTTTCTCCTAGCTCTTCTGTCTGCAGCCTCTTCCATTCTTCGCTCCTCGGCTACCATGACGCCCTCTTTGACAACTGTGCGCCACGTAGATCGGTCTTTTGCCTTACACTCCCAGTCACTTGTATGTATTTTGGCTGCTTTCATGTCCCTTTGACAGACATCTTTAAATCGCAGACGTGGGCGACCTGTTTTCCTCTTTCCAGAAGCAAGTTCACCATATAGGAGGTCTTTCGGAATGCGGCCGGGACTCATTCTTTTAACATGACCTAGCCATCTCAGGCGTCTTTCACTAAGGATTGTGAACATGCTTTGGGTATTCGCACGCATTAGGACCTCACTTTTAGTCACTTTTTCTTGCCATTTAATACCAAGGATGCGACGCAGGCATCTCATATGGAAGCTATTAAGCTTGCGCTCTTGGGATGTATAGGTGGTCCATGTCTCGCTCCCGTATAGTAGTGTACTGATGACACAAGCTCGATAGACGCACAGTTTGGTTTTCTCCGTTAGCTTGGTGTTTTGCCAGACCCGTTTATTTAGTTTAGCCATTGTGGCAGCTGCCTTGCCGATTCTGCTGTTAATTTCTTCTTCAATGGACAGTGTATTGGAGACCTTGGACCCCAAGTAGGTGAAGCTGTCCACAACCTCCAAGTTTTCATTGTCGATTTTTATGTTAGGTGGAGGTCGAGTGTCTTGGGCCATGATGTTTGCAGAGAGCAGCAGATGCCACTGTAAATTGCCTTTGTGGACCTTACAAAAAGACTTTGATTACTTCAGTCGCAACGGGCTATTCAAAATACTGGCAAAAATCGGCTGTCCCCCTCACCTACTTGCCATCATCAGAGAGTTCCATGAAAATATGCAGGGCACAGTGCAGTTCGATGGAGCCAAGTCAGAAGCCTTTCCACTCCAGAAGCGGAGTTAAACAAGGTTGTGTACTCGCACCAACACTATTCGCAATATTCTTCTCTGTACTACTTCGATACGCCTTCAAGGATAGCAGTGAGGGAATCTGGTTACACACCAGAGCTGATGGAGGACTTTTCAACACTGCCCGCCTCCGAGCCAAGACCAAAACGACAGATGTCCTTATTCGCGAGCTACTATTTGCGGATGATGCGGCACTAACATCACACACAGAAACTGGTTTGCAACAACTCGTGTCAAGCTTCTCCAATGCCTGTAAAGAATTTGGTCTGCAAATCAGCTTGAAAAAGACAAACATCATGGCTACCAAACAAGAAAGGTGAAAAGATGGCAAGGACCATTCACAGTCAACAAGAAAATCAACTAAGTAGACTGTGTCATTGAAGTCAATTGCAACATTTAAGTATTATACGTTGATCTGTTGAGCAAATATGATGAACGCCTTCATAACGTATTGAATATTACCAATGAAATTACACGCTAGAATTACTTACGACTGAATGAAAATAATGACGAGCATAATTTTATCAAGGGTCAGCCGACCTTGGCGCTTAATTTGGCTTAGAATGCAAACATCCATAACTGCTTGCGTCGCCTTCAAGTTTCAAAGGACCACCGAGAAACATGCGAGAGCACTGCAACGATGCAATGTCCATATTCGCAACGTTTAGCGCGCCTCCATCTCTTCATTGCATTGCTGGTAAACCATAAGTGGCCTGATATCACGGAGAACTTGCGTCCAAGCCAAAAAATAACAGATCATCCTGATTTGGCTGCCCTAATTTTCACCAATAAATTTATTTGAATAGTCGATGGCTGAATTAATCGTGCAAATCAGTGCAGAAACGACAAAATTGATGATGAATAACACCTCCCGGCATCTCCGCTGAAATCAAGGTCGGGGAGGAAAGATTAGAGACAGTAGGCAGCTTCAAGTACCTAGGAGCAATAGTCTTGAAGAAGGCTCCAAGTCCGAATGGATGTCCAGGATTGTCCAGACCACAACAGCACTAAAAAGGCTTTAAAAATATGGAAGGACAAAAATATAGCTGCCCAGCAACAAAATCAGGCTGATGCGCTCATTAGTCCTCTTCATTTTCTTGTAAGCCTGCGAGTCCTGGACATTAACAGCAGAAAGAAAAAAAATAAAGGCAATGGAGATGAGATGTTTCAGAAGAATTCTTGGAATCTGCTATATAGACCATATCTCTAACGAACAAGTCAAAGAAAGAATTCGTCCAGCAATTGGGGAGTATGATGACCTCCTGGGAACTGTAAAAAAGCGAAAAACTTTAATGGTATGGCCAAGTGACAAGAAAACAAGGGCTCGCCTAAGAAATCATGCAGGGCCCAACGAGAAGAGGAAGTAGAAGGGGGAAGACAATTCAATGGGAAGATAACGTCAATGAGTGGGCGGGACTAAAGCTAGGCGATGATGTGCGAAGTTCAGAAAAGAGAGAGGAATGGAGGAGGATAGTGTTCATGTCATCTGTGGCGCCCCAACGGTCCAAAGACTAAGGGACATGTAGATTTGATCGTATAAATGTGGCGTTTAGGACAAGAAAAGGATTTTGTATAAACCATCAAATTCCAAAAGTGAGGCTTAGCGCAAGTTCATATTTTGCTGACTTGACGTCCAGCCGATAAGTTTACAATTAAAGAGCGAATGGATGAGCGCAGACATTCCTGTTATAACAAAAAATCCTCCCCTTCTTGTGATCGTATGATGATGTATGTCACGGCGGATTAAGGTGGGTGCTTTACATGCTGCAGAATTAGGCTATTCCTGAAATTACCCAGGTGAAAACAGACAAGAATTTTCCGGAGGCTGTACAGTATTTCTTGGCAATATTAACCTTAAAATAATTATTATAATGAAATTTGAGTCCGACTTTCGGACGCTTAGATACAGCTTTACATATTACACGTACAAATTCCATGGACACTTCCTTTACCTGTGGTGTGCTACAGGGCTCAGTTTTAGGACCTATTCTGTTCTCCATGTATACTAGCCAGCTCGGCAAAATTATTGAAAGTCATGGTATTTCCCGCAAAATATTCGCGGATGACACAGAACCCTACAAGTGTTTCTGCCCTGATCCCTTGGCGTGTGCTACGGCTGTTCAGGGGTCTAGCCCAGCAATACAAACATGTTGGGTACCCCGGTACAATAGGACGGGACTAGACCCCTCAGCCGACTACGCCGCCGAATTTTCGTCCGACATAAATCCGTAGGCAAATGAACGAGTCGCCGTAAAGTAATGTTTTTTGCTTTCTGAAATTCTCCCTTTCTGTCGTAGCCGTGCTGCATCAACCTCGTATCCACAACTTACCCAACTGGCTGGTCTTCACCTAGCATCATCAGCAGCATCTGTACCAGTGAGGTGCATGTTTTCGGTTGCTGGTTTGATAATGAACAGCAAACGATCAAGCCTAACAGCTGATCAACTACACCGCGTTTGTTTAATTCATGACACTTACAAACTGATCTTTTAAGTGCCTATCAGGTATTGAGTGACAGAAACTGATTGAACGGAATGCATTCATGCAATGTATTAGTAGGACAGCATATAAAACTGTTGCTTTTTTCTATTGTTTGAAATAATAAAACTTTTTTCTGCAGTATTGTAAACGTGTTTTATTGCTGAAGTTTTATTACTTCATTATTGGCCAGGCTTCAGCCGAATTTCAGCCGAATATTTCGTAATCAGTCGAAAATCAGCCGCAAATGTCAATTTACGGAGAAATCCGGCTAATCCGGATGTCAGCCAAAAAAGTATTAATTGAATAGAATATATTATGCAATGTAATATGAAGTCTACAATAAATACGCTATGAAATATGTATCAAATATGATAAGGAGTATGCCGTGAAATATAGTTGTCACACAAACATGACAACCAGTCTCCATTTCGATGGAAAATTTGGGGGGGTGAGAAAAATTTCAGATACTAGTGGGCAGTGCCAGTGACCTCAGCCTTAGCCGGGGTGGGGGGGGGGGACGGACACATTTGTATGTTCTTTTAAATTCTTCATTTCAATACACTTTAAAAATATGTATAATATAACTTTAAAAAAAATCCATGTTCGTTTTTCAAATCCCCGCTTCAATTTTATTCCATTCAACAACCACCCTTTATTATACTATCTTCAGTATCAGGGAGAGTAGATAGCACTCCAGGGGGGAAAAAACAAAAAAGAAAGTAATAAAATTGAGTGTTTATGATATCAACCCTTAATGAAACCCTTAAACCATCCTTCAACATATCATATGCATCATGATGATGAAGTAAAGAGACATTGTGCAAAACTGTATGTCGCTGATTCAGCAAATGCATCCTGCAATCGTTGAACTTAATATCAATATTATAAATTATCTTGATACGTTAATTCATGATGTTAATATTTAGGGATCAATCGCTTAGACAATTTCGCCTGGTACCGAATCTGAGCTTTTTTTTTGTGTTTTTTTTTAACCCAAATGCGTGTAAGGTTTATGGAAAAGTACATTAAACTCTTATTTCATGTAATGATGAATAGACAACTTTACTACGCACTGTTTTAGAAAAATTAGTAGCAAATCAGTTTGCTTGTTGTGTCATGAGTCAGTGGCTGTGTTCAAGGATTAAGGCATTACCAAACAAAATATTCCGATTTTGGCTACAATAAAACAGATTTTGGATACAATTAAATAACCGAAGAGAAGGAAAGGCAATGCATAGAGCTGGTGAAAATTTTGGAAAAACAGCAAGCTATATTCACAAACAGTCTTCAATTCATGATGCTTTGACAGAAGCTAGTCTTTTGCTGTCACACAGAATTATAAAACAGAACATGCCATTTTCTAATGATGAGTTCATTAAGGAATGTTTGCTAAATGGAGCAAATTTGACAACATTACTTTATCAAGTAGAACTGTGGTCAGACATGTTGACAAAATAAGTGACAATTTGATACTTAAACTTCAAGATACAAGTCAACAATTTTTGTGGTACTCTCTTGCATTGGATGAGAGTACATTGAAAATGATACTGCCCAATTATTGATATATATATACACTTGGAATGAAAACTTCTTTCAAACTCACTGAAGAGTAACTCAGTGTTGATTCAGTCAAAGACACAAGTCTATGATACATCCAATGCTGTTACTACTACTGTATAGAAAGAACTGGGTTGGTCTAGAACAAGATGGGTGTGACAACTGGTAAAGCTCATGCTTTGACTGGAAAAAATGTAGACCTGGTAATGTTGATAAGTATTAAGATTAAAGCAGAACATCCTGACCAGACAATTTTAACCACCTCACTGAGTGATCCATCATGAAACTCTGTGTAAAACTGTTTTGAATATCAAGCATGTTATTGACCCAGTTGTCAGTGTCATCAACCTCATCAATTCAGAACAAGAGGACTTAATCACATACAGTTCATGGCATTACTTGTTGATTTGGAAACTGAAAATTCCTATGCTCTGTACCACACCAGTGTTTGATGGTTGAGTCACTGCAAGGTGTTGAGGCGACTGTTGGACCTCAGAGAAGAAATAGTGATGTTCTTAGAGTATAGGGGAATTAATGAAAGTCTCTAATACTAACATTGTAAATAAAAACTGGAAGTTAGACTTTGTTTGCCATTGAAATTATGGAAAAGTTAAATGAACGGATTGTCAAACTTCAGGGCAATGGTGTGTTTGGTTACCGGAAATTTGATTGAAAGAAATTTCGTAGACGGTAAATTGATAGACGGAAATTTGATGCAGAAAGAATTCATGAAGCTATTGCGCCTGATTATGGAAGTTTGCCTTTAAGGGAAATTGAAAACGATAAAAAATCATTTAAGAAATATTTAAAGACATTTTTCTTAAAAAAGGTTTTAGGACATCAGAGCAAAATGAGCATGCTATAACAGTACTCAATCCAATCATCATCATAAGGTTAGTATGGGAGACATCATTACAGATGAAGAGCTCATTACTATTGCTATTGAAATATATGTGACTCGGGGAACTTCATTTCAGTAAAATTAGTTCACAAAGAAAACACCAGAGTTGTTGTAGAGACTAGCCTAGAGCAGAATGTAAACTGAGCGAGAGTTGAATATAGTGTAAACTGTAAATAAACCAACTAGCTTTTGTTAAACTGGCGTTGAGCTCGCCGATCAAATTGTAGCCCAAATGCTACAAAAATCAACCACACCCATTCAAAGAAACAGAAACAATAATTCAAGATATGTATGGTCAAAACCAATCCTCCAAGGTATTTATGAACTATCCCAACCAACTTTGAACTAACTGGTCAATCATTTTCAAGATTGGGTTCATGTTAGTAGTAAAAGCATAACACTGAGACATTAGCCTATTTTCCAACAGATCAAATAAAATTGGATTTGAAAAGGTCCCTTTAGGGATAGTTGTTACAATCTGCTAAGCTTGTCTTATTCCTTACCCTATTTTTGTTGAATTGTACAAAACAACCTTATACTATTGGTTTGATAGGTGTGCATTCTTGGTGTATTAGTTATTAACCTTTGAATTTGGCCTTGACGATGTTCATAACTAATGTTAATAATATCATATGTCTGTTCTAAAAAAAATAAGACTCCCAAAGGTTAATATATATTACAGTGCCCTACTTTTTTTTTTTATTCATGCAACCTGATTTAAATATAGGTATCTTCAAATTAAATTTCGTTACTATGTTATTTACTGTTTAATTGTTTATTCCATTAAGTACTAATAAAAAGATGTTACATGTTCTAATCATATAGCTTCTCTTGTTATTTTTTAAGCTACTTCATAAAAACAGACTTTAAAAACATATACAGTGGAAAAGAATAACACTGTTAAACTCAGAGCAGTAACTTGAGTAACATTGATTAAGATTAAATATCTACAGCTTGCATTTTTAAATATAAATAAATAAAAATTACATAATTAATCAGTGGTGTCTAAAACAATAAGGAGGACATCAAAAGAATCCTTTCAACCCTGGTGACATCAGAATAATTATTCAGATATGAAATCTTTTTCAACCAAAGAATTATTTTTTTTGTCCAGGGAAAAAGTTTGGTGGTTGGGGTATTTACAGTATGGGACATGAGACAAAATATATCTTTGAGAACAAATATATCTTTGTCTCGTGAAAATATTTTTCTTGCACAATAATCATTTTGAGTTCTGTTTCTTCATTTAGGTTATTTTAAATCTTCGATAAATAATTATCATTATGTTGATTAAATACAATATTGTTATCCTAACTATAATATTAATTCCTTCTACTTAAAAAAAAATGAACAAGCTAATGAGGTAGAAATAAGCCTAATGGTGATTATATTCTGTACAACTGTAAATTATTTTATTTGAGATTAACAAATGTCATCCAAATATTGCACAAATTTTAAATCTGTAGCTGACTACTCAAAAAGTTATAACATATTAAGTCAATAATTTGTTTTTAAAAATATGATATAGGATATAAATTGAGTGAAATGATAAATCCTAATTTTCCTCCATAATTTTTTTGTTAAATTTTCTCAAAAGTTAGAATATCTATAAAAGATTCTCTGTCCAAAATGTCCAAAGAAAATTCAGCAACAAAATAAGGTGGGTGTGGGTGAGGGGAGGGGGCAGGCAATGATTGATACTCTTTGAGACATATACAGACATCCAGTTAGTTCTATAAATGATTTAGTGTACAATAAAAATAAGGCACCTCTATTCCTTGGCAAAAAGCTGCTTGTTATGATCTTTGAAACTTGGAATTCAGTAGCAATGGCATGTGTTGTACATTAATCAGATATTTCCCCCGATTCTCTGGAACCTTCGACATTTTTAAGGAAACCTGTAAATGTTTAAAATTAATCAAATGTATGAATGCAAACCACTTGGTTTTATATAATATTTCTATTAACTCTTTCAAAGTCTGATTTCTTTCAAATTTTTCTACTAATGTATCCCGATTTTAAAAAAAAATAAATTTTTTTTCATCCTTTGGCATTTATCAGAAACATGAACAGCAGATGAACGTACTGTGCGTTGTGCCGCACCCAAAGAGTTAAGGATGTAAAAGCACAAAAATGATAAACACTTGGGTGACTTGTGCAGGTAGGCAAGTCTGCATTTATAAAACCTGAATAGGGAAAGTAGCGTAGCTAGTGTTTGTGACCTTTATATCATTTATAGATAGCCCCTGTGTAAAGATGAGATATAATAAGAAAAAGGTTTGTTTCCTTCAACGTTGCAGAGCATAAAATAGGTGCTGGTAGAAAAGTAGATGCTGGTAAGGAGTAAATGAAGTTGCCTAGTAACACAAACCTGGAAAATACTGTACAAAAATTATATATGTTGATCCAGGGCCTAGCAGGTTCATAGTTCAATCCTTAATTCCCCTTGATAAGATGTAATGTTAGTAACTTGGAGAGTCCCACCGCGCAGAAAAAGTTTTCTTGACCTGACTGTATGATTTAAAATATCATTAGTTTCATGTGATTTTTAATATGCTTACATAGTACATCAATCCAATTTGTTCTAGTTTTAAAAAAATTGCTATCTTAATCAGAACGTATATCCGTATGCTAAAAGGAATATGTTTTTGATGTAATCAAAAAACATTTCCTTTTATTCTGGATCAGTAAAAGAATATCATCTTATATATATATATATTATTTTGTTGCCATTACTTATTTACTATTTACCATCTGTAAATATGTAAAAAATCCAGGATGGCAGATGTGAGTCTCAACAGTTTCTGTGTTTATCTTCTGCTAATCCAGGAGCAAGTGCTGGCAGATGAGTGTTTCAACAGTTTATGTGTATGTTCTGTTTATCCAGGAGCAAGTGCAAACCATTGGCATGTGTATTTGTTGTCAGGCCATAAAAACATTAGTGAAACACTAATGACTTTCCATCATGCTGATTAAACCCAGGGTATACCTTAAAATAGTAAAATCAATAAATTTCCAGCCACTCTGAGGTTTGCATATTTCAAACTTATACTAATTTTTTTTTTTTTTTTGAAGTAACTTTAATTTTCTATTAGTACTGACCTTTAGCCTGAGCCAAGTAGATTAATTGTGAGATTAACATTAAAAGACTCATTTTTTTTGTAAAATTGTAATCAACACTATTAATATTAACATACGGCAGAAATATTTACTATTTTGAGATCTATGTATTAGTAGTGTTGTGTAGTCGTTGCATGAATAATGAATGGCACCAATGAATGCAAAGATAATAATAATGTTAAAATATAGCACATGCATCCCACCTAGCTAGTTTGTGACAAATGTTTCAGCAATTTCAAATGAGGTACCCGATATAAAAATAATTTAAATAGGCTACTTCCCATCATGTAATGATAGGCATCATTGACTTGATAGTCTGATAGTGACATAGACACAAGTAATATGTAATGTAAGTGTAAGTTGTAAGGCGTAGACATGCCACCCTATGGCTAGGCAAAGGCCAAACAAAGTGGCTATATTATGTCAGGGACCCAGTTCCCAGAAGTGAGGTTGGGATTTAAAAAGTAGTTAAACTTAAACTGTTATTGTTGGGTTGTAAAATATGTAAGTGTAAGACAAAATTTGGTATCAAATGATAGATAATTATTATAATTGAATGGACTATATTGACTATAGATAATATATGTTTGTACATTTACTTCGTCATCGGTTCAATTAAAATAAACTACCACAAATGTCATCAGAATAGCATTTAGTCTAAAAGTATAAAAATAAAGGGACCCGGGTCCGAATAGTGACTATGAGGCTATGCACTATCAATAATATCATAATCATCTATCTAAATCTATGCGTGTCCAGGTTCCTTTACACTTTACTTTGACTTTAGACTAAATCATACTAAATACTAAATGTACTAAGACTACTAAATGATATTCGGATGTCATTGGTGGTAGTTTATTTTAGTTAAACTGAAGAAGTAAGTTTACAAAAATATAGTCCATTCAATTATCTTTCATTTAATACCTAAATTAGTCTTATAAACCCGACAATAATATTTTAAATATTTTCTAATAAACCCAAACTTTCAATTCTGATACCAGGGTCCGAATAGTCGCAGCCAAGGCCAAACTCTCCTTATAAATATTACATGTGTGAGTCTGTAGTTGTAGGCCTACTATTTGATTGTTATTATTTACCTTTTTTTAAACCGATAAAATATGGACAAAAAATAGCTTAGGGCAATACATAATTCATAGCTTGGAGCAAAGCGGACGATATTTAATAATAATGCATCCTCTTCCAATTCCAAGCTTGTCAAGCTGTTCAAGTCTAGTGTACCGTGTAACTAGACTATGTGGTGTCGGTGAAAGTCATGAGTGCGTGCATTTTATGATGACGTCAATTTTTTTAACGATGTATAAAAAGTTGAAGAGTGATTCAATCAATAAATTAATATTTAGTTAAGATTTTAAATATGTATTTAGAATAAGTTCATGAAAGGAATGTCATGAGTATTTATTTTAAAATACCGTACAGACATATGTTTATATAATTATATTTTTTTTTTGTGTGTGAGAATAAGTGAAGTGATTTTATTTGAACTAAATCTAATTAAATATTTTCGTTATTTATTTGAGGCGGCTACTCAAATTTTTATCCACTCTAACAGCGCTGGCACACAATATTTTTGAAGAAAACAGAGTAACTCTAAAATATATGCCAACTATTTGTTTTGTTGTTGCTTTCTTTCTAACCCCCACATCCGCGCGGAGAAATTATGTTTTAAAAAAATCAAGAGAATTGTATTCTAAAAGTTTGTATCCGTAATTTCCCGGGATGGGAGGATTCCCCGGTAAGTCTTTTGATAAATAAAAATCACGGGAGATCCCAGTCCCAGGATCTTGCTTAAGAAACTCACTCTTAGGCCTAGGCCCAAGAGGATTATGAAGCTCGCTTCTTGATTTTAAACTCTAAGATGATAGCTGGCTGCGCAGATACTATACTAATAAAGGTGTTTTTAATATATGACCCTTTGGTGGAAAAATAATTGGGTAGCAGGCGACTGTTAAATCATGCGATGCGTAACACTACAAAGATGTGCGACATCGATGTAAGGGAGAATAATAATTTTTAATCTTGCGGTGTAATAAAATATTTATAGCTTCCCTTATTTAGACTGGCAGAACAATCAATCATCACCTCATTATTAATCTTCTTTCGTTTCAAGCTTTCAAAGTTAAGATTTGATTTAAAATAGGCATTTATAAATGCGATCATAAAAATAAATATTAAATGTTTAGGAACTTTTAAATGTTTGTCTTTTATATATTTTCATCGATTAAGATGAAGTGAAAATCTGCACATACATTCACATATTATATTCATTTGAAATTAGCAGTGTCGCGGAGAAGAATACAGTAAATAAATTTACCGGAAATGTGTTTGAAAGAAGTTTCGTCGACGGAAAGTAGATCGACGGAAGTTTGGTCGAACGGAAATTTGTTCCAATTTTATTTTAAGTACACATGATTAAATTTTCGTCAAATTTCTTTTTAAACGCATTATTTTGTAATTTGTTTTACTATATAATATAGTGCATTCAAAAAGAAATTTCCGGATACGGGAAAGAAAGATCATACTTTGTCTCGTTTAGAACAGTTTTATTTGATTTCAAATACAGACCCTAAAAGTTACGAAGGTGAGGAGTTTTCTCCCACGCCCACAGACGTTTATCTGCGCACCTGATTCGGGCGTGGCGGTCAATACAGGTGTGACTGTAAATCTCAAAACTGGTTCGGCACCAGTTTCTAAACGTCTGTCACTAGGAACGTAGGAAAGTCTTGGAAACATTCAGGGTTGCCAGGCCTTACATTTTACCCTCAGGATCTGCGTTTTTATTACTCTCTAGAGTGGCTTATACTCATATCAAAAGTTAATTATTTTTTTTTTTTTTAAATTGTTTATATAATATATTTTCTTGCTACACATCTTTCTGAAACCACCCCCCCCCCCACTCTTTTTCCAAATACTTGAAGAAAACTGATTGCCATAGTTACACACAAGTTGATATAGCACCACCCCAGCATCCTTTTTAAAGACTTTCTTTCTATTCTACTTGCAAATCAATGGGATTTGTAACTTTGTAGCATAATTTTGTGTTGTCACACGTGACCCTTTCGCTCGGTTCTTCAAGTCTTCCTCGAGCTTCCCTGTATGTTCGCACCTGAGTTGATGACAGTGACAGCTCCTGTAAGCTGGGTCGAGGGAGAGATGGGTTGGGGTGGTGAGGGATGGGGAATTTTTAAAAAAAAAATAATAATTTTTTTAAAGTGATTTTTATGTTGAAAAATCCCAACCCGTTTTCATTCACAATAACCGCCGGTTCTCACTCTAGGATAATGGTGGGGGTGGGGGTCTGGACTTAGTCTCTGATCAACGGACGGAGAGCTACCAGTGCCAAGTGTTCAAAGAAAAAAAGCCCCAGTCGCCATTTCTACTTTTTAGACTTTATACCTTTTCTTACTACCTGCACAGACTTTATACCTTTTCTTACTACCTGCACAGACTGTATACCTTTTCTTACTACCTGCACAGACTCTATACCTTTTTTTTACTACCTGCACAGACTTTATACCTTTTCTGACTACCTGAACAGACTTTATACCCTTTCTTACTAGCTGCAAAGACTGTATACTGTTTAGTGTGTTTTAGCTCGTCTTTCGAAAGAAAGTTTTTTTGTTGTTTTTTTTTTAACTTCTACTCTAGCTCCCTTCTTAATTTAGCCACCTACACTATAGAAATGGGGTGATTTGGGATTATTATCTATTTTTAGGCACACTCGAGCTACATTAGGTCACGACCCATCTATTTTCGGGCTACATAACCTGGTCATTTGTTGAATCAAGGGCACTGAAATTCTTCTAGGGTCTCTAGTTTAATCAAGGGAACTTGAACTTGAAGTAAGGGAGGGGGTTTAGACAAAGTAAGTTTGGGACAGCAGGATGATTTTTGTCACTTATTTTGCAGAGGACTTGTTCTCGCTGACCAAAAAACATAGACGACTTCATATATGGCTTAAAATCATTTTACAATTTAATGTGTATAGTTGTGCATTAGTAAGTGCATTAACTATTAGTTGTGTGGCAAGCAGGCGGATCCTTTGTTTTCATGTGCAGGTCTGGGGTTAACATTGACCCGCCCAGCTTACTTCCTCCCATACCTATGTTGTGGATCCGCCACTGCGTGCTTAGCCCCACCCCCGCCATGTAGATGCGTAGAGGGCTGCTTCCAGCGAACACCGTTTGGCCTCATATGAATTGAATGTTGAGCTGTGTGGGCGGTGAAACTAGCCACCATGCAACATTGTACAGGAGAAATTTTTGAGCTGAATATTTGTGAAGGGAGGATTCCTTGAAATAGTTTACAGGCGCTAACTGGCGGCAAAGATGGGGAAAATATGTTTTCTGACTCCCCGACAAAAATGAAACCCCTGAAGTTGGCTGAAAATGCACCCCTCAATAGATACTGTTTAAAAGTGCCGCCTGGGGTTCACCATCCGTACCATCGTTCCTACACCTGTGCCTCCAGTGTGATGAATTTATTATAAAAGTAGCCTTTGTATTTTGATGGAGTCATCGAGAACAATTGGGTTTTTAAATGGACACCGGCACCTTGCGTTGGTTCATTAGTTGAAAGAAATTAAATATATTTAAAATAAACATTGAAGCTTCACTACAGCATTCAGATTTATTTTGAACAATTTTATCTTTCACATTGAAATGGGGGGAAAAACCCGTAGTGCACTACTAGCATCCCCGTGCACCAGCCTACACAGGGGGGGGGGGCGTTTTTACCTTTAGAAGAGACTAGGCGGCCACCTAGGGCGGCAAAGGTTTAGGGGCGGCAAAAGGGCGGAACAGTATTACTTTTAAATCGAACAGCGACAAAAGAGTGGGCAACTGGGGACAAAATGAAGGACGAGAGTAACTGTAGGTAAAATGGCGAGGCGACATTTGGGCAATGCTCCGCTCAGGACGGCAAACTCTTATAATAGGAACGGCTCTGCTACACAAATATGTATGGATATAGAGCTTTCTGATCTCTCTTGTACATGGTATACATGCACATTATTAACTATATAGATCTATCTGATCTCTTTTAAACTTGGTCTACATGTATATTATGATCTATCTCTCATATATAGCAGGTCTACATACGCATATCTTTTTACACAATCGTTTGTTTTTTCACCTACGCACCTTATGTAATTTTATTTCATTCATTAGCAAGACACCTGCAGTTAAAGAGGGTACACCCCACAACTTAATCATTACAGAAGTTCCAGTTTCAAACCCACTCTTTTCTTTTAAACTCTTGACTTCCGCCCGCCTTCACCTGTCATATCGTGATAAGAAAGACCCATGATGAAGAGGGTAAGAGAGCGGGATAGGGCAAGAGGGGGGGTGGGGTGTGGATAATGTCATTGGACGTGGGCAGCGTTTCTCTGAAGGCCTGACATCTTAACTTCGATACGGGTCCTACACGAGCCAACCCTGAGTTACTGTATCAACACCACTCCAGGGAGAGCGTGGTTAGTTGTTGGTTTGCGCAGTACCGAGAAAAGAAGATGTGTCGAAATGACCACCTTGAGTTTTTTTCGCGTTGGTTCAACGCCTTGGTTGGGCGCAAAGTAGGTACAAGTAGTTACTGGAATCAACCCACACTAGGTCAATGCACAAAAATCCAACGAAACTGACTTTATGGAAGGGTGTCGGTGGGCGCGAGAATGCGATTTAAAGCCCATCATGTGGCGGGCTTTGTCGTGTAAAACAAAAGTCTTAGCGCTGTACTGTATGAGATTAGTGTTTGTGTTTGCATTTGAAAAGTTGTGAGAGTTTACATTAACTAAAGATGTATATCCATGGAGATATTCAATTCACTCACTTCTTTGTTTTAAGCTAAGAGTCAAAAGACTTTTTTTAAAGAGAATATTCTATTTGTGACGGGCTACTTCATGCAGGCCTATGACGTATGAGCTAACACAATGCTGCAGTCGTAATCGCGCGATTTCTTAACGGCATCACGTTTGATGGGACAGAACCTACATTCTGTGGTCGACGTTACAGGGGGGCATCTCCCACCAGGTAAGCTGTAAGACATCTCTTGTCTTGACCTTTCAATCACAGTAGGAGGGCCAGGGCACTCGGAGTACACTGCGTGGCGACCACCTTGTGTTACGTCATACGGAGGGGGGTCTTAACCAGACACGCCTCTGAAAGACACGAAGCGTCATGTTTGAAATGAGGTCCCACTACTGGCCACACAAGGTCACGTGTTACTTTTCTTCAAGGATAAATTAATGTCTACATTTTTAATATTCTGATAATTTTTTTTTTTTTTTTTTTTTTTAAATTGACATCCCTTCCCTCCAAACCAATTGGTTGTTTCCACTCACACAAGGTCACGTGTTACTTTTCTTCAAGGATAAATTAATGTCTACATTTTTAATATTCTGATATTTTTTTTTTTTTTTTTTTTTTTTAAATTGACATCCCTTCCCTGCAAAGCGATTGGTTGGTTCCACGCCGGTCCACGGGTGTGATCGGCTTGATTGTCTTATTATTTTTAGATTAAGTCGTTCCAGACGTATCATGAGCACAGATCTAAACTCTATTGCCTCAAGCCTTCAAACCCCTAGTGTATGATTCCCTCACAAAGTGGCACTAGAAATCAGTGAAATTTCCTCATCAACACCAGGAACAGAAACATTGCAAATCCCATCTACATGCATAGGAGCCAAAATGATCAATAACTTGATCGTGGGCCCTTAAGATTTAGAAGAAGAAGAAGATATGTATGAGTAACTATATTGACATGTTATAAATCTATTGTTTTCATGGCTCATGTGTCGGTATTGTTTAAGAGAACTTATTTCCTTCTACCTAACCTGATTGCGTTATCTCCCCTTTATCATCATTCTTAAGAGAGTACGTAACAGACCCACAATGGTTAATATCATGTACCGGTATGCGTGACAAGGGTTTCTCTCATTTCACATGAAATTTGAAATTGTATATTTATAAACTTCAACATCCGTTGAGACCGTTGGCGAACGATTTTGTTATTTTGACGCCACGAATCTAATATGTGGCCTCCAAGTCACAATGTACAATGTAACATATACTTTTAGTTTGATGGTTGCCAAACTATTTCAGAGAATAGGCCTATAAAGTTTATAATAAACGTAAAATGCACTGGGGAAACTAAACATTTAAGTTTACGTTTTTATTCAGTCTCGAAAGTACGTAAAGGGTATTTGAAGAATGTTAAGACAAAGAAAAAAAAAGTGGTTGGGGTGGGGGGTGGGCTGAAAATCTTGACCCCCGGGTTGCTTAGGGTTCTCAAGACGACAAGGCTTTCTCATGAGACCCGCATAGAGTTTTATTTGATACATTGCAATAGAGGCCAATGTGTTCATTGAGTGCGTGTTTTTGGTACAACGTCTTCTGGACAGTGGTGCAGGAAGTGTGATGCATTATTTTTTTACTATCAGCTGAGTTTCTTTTCTTGGTGGCGGGGAGGAAAACATCTTGGTCCGCTTTGGGCGTCACAAACCCTAGCTACGTCACAGCTTCCGATTTGAGCCACTGCCCCTCTCTTTGATACCCCGCCCTTCCCCCCCCCCCACAACAACAGGC
This sequence comes from Lymnaea stagnalis, assembly GCA_964033795.1. Taxonomy (NCBI): domain Eukaryota; kingdom Metazoa; phylum Mollusca; class Gastropoda; family Lymnaeidae; genus Lymnaea; species Lymnaea stagnalis. The sequence goes on along the minus strand of CAXITT010000386.1, from coordinate 566,726 downwards.
ACATCGGTTACGTGTCAGCTTGCTGGATAGAAACAACAAAAATGTTTTTGGTCTAAACGAAAGTTATGCAATAAACTGCTACTTTAGGATTCAAGAAATCCCAAACAATTTACGCCAAGCACCCCCCTCCCCCGCCACCTCCACCCCGACCCCCACCCCCGTAGGTAAACAACTTTCCATGCCAGCAACTGTAACCGTTAGCGTCATGTCTTGTGTAAACCAAGAGCGCCATCTGAGGCAGTCTTGTGACGCAATGAGCATCTCGACAGACACGATCTACCGCTGCCGTTCCACGTAGGTTAAAGCATCTTAATGGACAGATATCAACACATCCCACACGGGCACACCCCACACGGGCACACCCCACACGGGCACACCTCACGCCTGCCGTCGGAGCTTGGGGCGGGCCACACGTTTTTAGAATTGTTTTATTTTTGTATATATATACATTATTTCTTTTAAATATTGCTTTCAAAAAAATATATATTTGTGTGTTAGCAAGGACGCTGAGAAACAGTTTCACCATCCTATAAATCTACCTGTTACGTCATGACGCACGAAAATCTGGTTTTTCTATTGCAGAAAAAGAGGGGTGGGGGCACAAAAGAAAAAAAAAATGTGGTAGGGGGCGCTCTCTTTACTTGTATCTCGGTTTATCAGGGTTCAGATTTCCTGACCTAGTAAAAAAAGGCAAACAATTCTGAATTAATAAGATGTGTATCATTCTGGATGCACTGGTCACTAGTGGATTTCGATCTCAATACTTTGATATTTTAACCGTCCCCATGTCATAGCTCAAAAGCACAAGCCAAGTGCATAGACCACTTTACATTCAACCCAGTACCAGGACTGCATGGTACAACCCCGAACGACAGCGATCATGTGTGATACAATAAGTGTCGAACGAGGCCTGGTATTTCTCCTCTGTAGCCGTGGAAGTGTTCAATGAATTGATTGATTCTGTCGCGCGGTTTGGGGGGGGGGGGGGGGGGTGGAGCTCTGTCATGGCGCATACCACTGATGACACATAGACGAGTCATGGCTTAAGTCTCATCATGACATTTATGGCTTAAGTCTCATCATGACATGTATGGCTTTTACTCCTGCTTTGTAGAACGACGTACTTAACCAGTATCGGATTAACCATTAGAGTTAGAGTGGCTAAAGCTTAGCCAGGATCGGATTAACCATTAGAGGGGCTATATTATAGGCTCTCTTGCGAAAGAGGAAGGGCGGCACTTTAGCTAAAAAGGAGGCGGCACTTTAGCTAAAAAGGAGGCGGCACTTCATTTGTTGCAACCTTTTCGGTCTATTCAAAGTACGATGGTTTGGTGTGTTGTATGGATGTTTCGATGTGTATTATGTCAACAACAACAAACAAACAAAAAAGTTGTATAATTGTGTTTAATATGACCAGGTATTTGGGTGCAGGTATTTAATGAATGTGAAGCAGCTGGGAGCAGGCGCGTAATGACGTGTTCTGTTCAAGAGATTATTGATTACATTTTGGGCTGAGCTGCCGCTGTGGTGTGTCTTACGTAGAAGAAGAGAAGGGGTACACGAACGTTTCCTAACGTAAGGGCCATATAAATTCACTCTATCTGTGGGTGCATTCAAAACGTATCCATACCTGTAAGTGCATTCAGCCAATGAAGGTATATCCGGGGAAGTGAGGGGGTGGGGCTGGTGTTGAAGTGTGAGTGCCCACGACCTTCGGTCATTCTTAACATCATGAGATCTTTATTGGGAAACACAGTAGGGCCTACTTACTTTTGTGTGCACGGTTGGGCGTGGCAGGAAGGTTATAAATAGACCTGCACATGATTGGAAACAATTTAAAAATAAAAAAAAACAACAATCAATGACACGTCCTGTAAATGGCATGATGTCATTTCCAGATACTGATTTTGAAATAATTGCTCTATTATGTTCCGCCCGCCTTTAGTGTTTTCGAATGATGTTGTTAATCCCTGCACAATTGGAATGTATTGAACTTAAGACACACAATTGGAATGTATTTAACTTAAGACACACAATTGGAATGTATTTAACTTAAGACACACAATTGGAATGTATTTAACTTAAGACACACAATTGGAATGTATTTAACTTAAGACAAT
>CAXITT010000386.1:546251-554082 GCA_964033795.1 Lymnaea stagnalis | reverse complement strand
GGGGGGAGAAAAAAAAAGTGGGGTTGCAAGCCTGGGGGGGGGGGGGGGGATGACAACAACTTGGGATTCTTACAATGTGCATTACTTGTACGCATGTTTTGTTAAGTTAGCAGCCCCACCCACATTGCTCGATTTTACATTTTATGAAGGATTTATGCCCAAAAAATATTGTCTATATGGGTCGTTCAATTTACTGGCTATGCTTAAAGTTCTGTGCCGCTAAGTTGATTGCCGTGCAGCTGGTATCAAGCGATTGCTTGTATAAAAGGTGGATTGTGTGAGATTCAAACATGGGGCCCGGATGTGTATCTATAGAGCAAATAAGTTTTCAGATACATGATATCAAGCGACAGAGTCCTATATTTTTGTTGTTAACAAGCCTCAAATATCAATTTGTGTATTGACATCATGTCACGCTGTAAGGCTTTGCCTGCGACCCATTGACAAAATAAACCATTTTACTTTACGTACAAAATACCGTATTTATTTTTTACAGTTATTTTATTTAGAAAATTAAAAAGAAAAAAAAAATTCTATACGTCGATGCTGCCATTTACGTCGATGCTGTCATTAATGTTGGTGCTTCATTTACGCCCATGCTGTCATTAATGTTTGTGCTATCATTTACGTCGATGCTGTTATTTATTTCGATGCTGTCATTTACGTCGATGCTATCATTTACGTCAATGCTGTCATTTACTCTCAAACTGTAGAATTTTAATTTATTTTTATTTTTATAAACACGTAGCTATTATGGAAGTTTTCATTAAAAAAAAAATGTTCACTGTAATTATCTTACTCTGCATTGCAACAATTGGAAGGCTACTGAACTTCAGTATAACCTGGTGGCAATATTCCCTTTAAGCTGCGCGGCTGCGCGGTCGCGCAGCTATCTTACAGACGCCGCGCAGCAGTTTTGAGTATCCGCGCAGCAAATTTCCATGTAAGTGTTTGTTTGTGTTTGTGGGGTGTACAATTTTGCACACAAAAAATGGATGCTGCAAAACTTTGCACACAACTGTATGATTTTGCACACGAACCAACAAACCTTAGAGGAAACCATTGCCTGGTGGGTGTGGCAATTCATCTTCTCACACCAAACACCGATTATATAGTCCAAACTAGAAAGCAAGTCATATCACACAATCTAAACATCCTTCACTTGAAGACATATTTGAAGAAAAAGGCTGTTGTAAAACTTAAAAGAAAATTGGATGTTACATCCCACCCACTTCATCAAAGATACCTAATGTCACATGCAACCCACTTCATCACAGATACCTAATGTTACATCCCAACCACTTCATCACAGATACCTAATGTCACATGCAACCCACTTCATCACAGATACCTAATGTTAAATCCCACCCACTTCATCACAGATACCTAATGTCACATCCCACCCACTTCATCACAGATACCTAATGTCACATCCCACCCACTTCATCACAGATACCTAATGTCACATCCCACCCACTTCATCACAGATACCTAATGTTACATCCCACCCACTTCATCACAGATACCTAATGTTACATCCCACCCACTTCATCACAGATACCTAATGTTACATCCCACCCACTTCATCACAGATACCTAATGTTACATCCCACCCACTTCATCACAGATACCTAATGTTACATCCCACCCACTTCATCACAGATACCTAATGTTACATCCCACCCACTTCATCACAGATACCTAATGTTACATCCCACCCACTTCATCACAGATACCTAATGTTACATCCCACCCACTTCATCACAGATACCTAATGTTACATCCCACCCACTTCATCACAGATACCTAATGTTACATCCCACCCACTTCATCACAGATACCTAATGTTACATCCCACCCACTTCATCACAGATACCTAATGTTACATCCCACCCACTTCATCACAGATACCTAATGTTACATCCCACCCACTTCATCACAGATACCTAATGTTACATCCCACCCACTTCATCACAGATACCTAATGTTACATCCCACCCACTTCATCACAGATACCTAATGTTACATCCCACCCACTTCATCACAGATACCTAATGTTACATCCCACCCACTTCATCACAGATACCTAATGTTACATCCCACCCACTTCATCACAGATACCTAATGTTACATCCCACCCACTTCATCACATATACCTAATGTCACATGCAACCCACTTCATCACAGATACCTAATGTTACATCCCACCCACTTCAACACAGATAACTAATGTTACATCCCACCCACTTCATCACATATACCTAATGTTACATCCCACTCACTTCATCACAGATACCTAATGTCACATCCCACCCACTTCATCACAGATACCTAATGTTACATCCCACCCACTTCATCACAGATACCTAATGTTACATCCCACCCACTTCATCACAGATACCTAATGTTACATCCCATCCACTTCATCACACATACCTAATGTTACATCCCACCCACTTCATCACATATACCTAATGTTACATCCCACCCACTTCATCACAGATACCTAATGTTACATTCCACCCACATCATCACAGATACCTAATGTTACATCCCACCCACTTCATCACAGATACCTAATGTTACATCCCACCCACTTCATCACAGATACCTAATGTTACATCCCACCCACTTCATCATAGATACCTAATGTCACATCCCACCCACTTCATCACAGATACCTAATGTCACATCCCACCCACTTCATCACAGATACCTAATGTTACATCCCACCCACTTCATCACAGATACCTAATGTCACATCCCACCCACTTCATCACAGATACCCAATGTCACATCCCACCCACTTCATCACAGATACCTAATGTCACATCCCACCCACTTCATCACAGATACCCAATGTCACATCCCACCCACTTCATCACAGACACCTAATGTCACATCCCACCCACTTCATCACAGATACCCAATGTTACATCCCACCCACTTCATCACAGATACCTAAGATCACATCAATCCGGGGACCAAAAATTATTTCCCTTAAACTTACGACCAAAAATATCTAAATTATTTTGTTCCTCCGTCTGTACAAATTTTCCAGCGTGCCCCTCCCCCTCCCCCAGCGATGACCACATCTAAATGATCACCATTTAAGTCATAATTGTCACTAAAGCAGTAAGGTCATTGATGGCTGTTTTCTACGCAAAAGAAATACTTTAGAATGCTTGTATTTAAATTGATATAATTTTAAATGTTGACTTGGTTAAAAATAATGTATTTATTTATATGCTGAAAATGAAGATGTACAATACTATTTTAAAACTCCATTTATTTGGACCATTAAAAGAATCTTATCTTATCTTATCTTAACAAAACGGCTTTAGACCCACACTTAGACAGTTAATGGGCCCATATGGCTGATACAAAAATGGCCAAATCGTGTGTTTTTAGAAGGCGGCTCAAAAAATAGAATATGTCATGGTTTTAACCTGATTATATTATATATTATCGTCATAACCAGACTATACTCGATATACGCAATCTCAGTCACGTGATCCGCTTGGAGAAATTCAAGACAACGATATTTTTGTTTTCATGCTTTAAAGTTTAAAGTTTCAAGTCATACAAGTTTGAACTCTTTCCTAGGTTTTTCAAAAAACAATTTTTTTTCATATGGTTATTTTTGCTCGATGTCTAACAGTCCTATTTAGGACTCCAAGTTCTAACAACAACAACAACAACAACAACACCAACATCTGTGACAAAATCCTTGACAACAGTTTGATCTGTTACGTGTATGATGTCACTATGCTATCGCAAGAGTTGAGGTACAGATACCGACTGTTGTTGTGTGCAAGCTTGAAACAAGTAAGTGGCAAACCAGCATTATGTCACATTTGTGAGGTGAGATAACGGGCCGTTCCCTTCATTTTCATGACACGCATGGAGTCGTAATTTACATCGGACTGACGTCAGTCTATTATCTTTATGACGCTCGCCGATATTCCGTTTGGGACAGTTCAGGTAGGCCCGCTTCCGCTTTCATCCCAGCAGACGACAGTTGCACCGGTCGCGTGGAGGTCACTACCAGACAAAAGTTATGCAAATGTGTAAGAGAAAAATGGAAGTCTTGATGTGTCTGAAGCAGTGCACTTGCTAACCTCGGTGTACTTGCTAACCTCTGGCTCAGGACTGACCTAAAAAAAAATACTCATTTTGTACAAGTGGAGCCGGAGTTTAAGTAGTATGGGGAGCAGTGTGCTGTCAACCAAACAAGAAGTTTTATACATATATATATATATATATATAAATATAAAGGTCAATGCATTTGTACTTTTTTTTTACAACTTTTATAATTTTAATATTTTGAACAATCGGGTTGGTAGAATAGTTAAAATGTAACAATCGACCCACCCGAACCGGCTCCAGCACACCCCCCTCCCACACCCCAAATGCAAAGAGTTTTCCCGATCATAATCAATAGCACATAAGCCCATGTAAGGCTCCGGCCTGCTCCACCTCACCACTCCATTCAGACATCACCATCAATGGCACCACAGCCCATGTAAGGCTCCGGCCTGCTCCACATCATCACTCCATTCAGACATCACCATCAATGGCACCACAGCCCATGTAAGGCTCCGGCCTGCTCCACATCATCACTCCATTCAGACATCACCATCAATGGCACCACAGCCCATGTAAGGCCCCGGCCTGCTCCACATCATCACTCCATTCAGACATCACCATCAATGGCACCACAGCCCATGTAAGGCTCCGGCCTGCTGCACATCATCACTCCATTCAAACTGATCCATGGCTTTTTGTCTCCATGCTCGGTTTTTCCGATAATTGATTTAAATCGAAACAAATATTTTGTGTCTCTATGCTTAGGTGTAAATCAGAAAGATCTGTCTAATTTTAGCAGCAGCATGTATTCTTATGAAATGAATCTTGCTACGACTGACCCACAAAAGATTACATCTTAAAATAAAACATTGCTCAGACCCATTTCAATAATAATATCTCCCGATAGAAATTCCGATTGCATGAACCAATAACAAAAAAAAAACCATAGATCTAATAACAAAACAAACAAACAAACAAACAAACCGACTAATGCCCCTGTTGGCCTGGCTTGTGATTGGCCAGTGAATGTTTTTGTTCGCTGATACCTGGTCAGCTTTCTTTTAAATTAAAAAAAAAAAAAAGATTCAAGCTTGACATCCGATGACCTCTGTGCGATGCGTAGGTAGGTCATCATAGGAGCAGTCAGGCTTATTAATAATTACAGCTCGAGATTGGTCATGGCTTTAACGGATCAATCCTTGTTATTGACTATTAGAAACTTATTAGCAATGCGGGTATTTGTTCCAATCATGTCATGTAAACAAATGTATTAAAACATTTCTGACTCTCTGACACAATACGCAACCTTCACTGGCAGCCGTTGATGCCATTGCCTTTATTCCACTCTTATTATAGCTATCGTTGTTCTCACCCGGGCGGGCCAAACTTTTTGCCAACCCTTTGAACGAAAATTACTCTGCAGTTGGCTTCAATAGAAGTTAAAAAAAATTTCTCCCGGGGTGGAGCGCCCCCTTATCAACTCCATTGCTACACGAGTGGCTCTTATCATCTGCCACATTACATTAAATAGAAGAAATTATTATAGGATGTCTAGAACACATCCCAGCTCCTGTGTTTGTTTAACATCTGAGCTTATATTTGCACATCGCCCACACGTGTATGTGTAAGTACGACATCCAAACACGTACATCTTGTAATGGTCTACTACATTCCTCTTGCTATCCTACCTGTACATCTAGTAATGGCCTACTACAGTCCTCTTGCTGTTGTTACGCACTGACTTGTATTGGGAGAAATTAATCTCCTATTTTAATTTTAATTGGCTCGTTGTAAACAGTGCCTAACAAAGGACGATACCAAAGAGTCAACAATATTAAAGATACGACCCAAAACAGTTTCTAGTTACAATTAATTAAGATTTATTAAGTCTTAAGATAATTACAAAAGAAAAGAAAATATAATGACAATCTTCAACTTACAGTTTGGTAGATCTTGTACCGGTACACAGTTAATACAGTTAGAATAATGTGCCAATAAATAATGCGAAATAAACACATATGAGCACACAAATACACAAGAAATAAAACACGCCTCGTAAAGTTAATAAATCTATCTGAATCTCCGTCTCTCCGTCCGTGCCTGTCAATCCCTTATATAGGTCGCGTAAGCCCTGCCTTCCAGAAAACTTATGACGTTTCTAGAACAATCACATTCATTCTACAAAGTACTACTTGGAATAGATTAATTATTTTTAGTAGCGGGCGGCATAAACCACGACAGATCAAAGGACTAAGCCACATCCCTCTGTGAACATAACGTCTCATGCGGGGTCAATCAGAGGGCACGCACGAGAAAAATTATGTAAACAAGCTGTTATATAACACTGTCCCCTCCCGTACATCTATTCATGGTCTACTACATTCCTCTCGCTGTCCTACCCGTAATCTAGTAATGGTCTACTACATTCCTCTTGCTGTCCTACCCGTACATGTAGTAATGGTCTACTACAGTCCTCTTGCTGTCCTACCCGTACATCTATTCATGGTCTACTACATCCCTCTCGCTGTCCTACCCGTACATCTAGTAATTGTCTACTACAGTCCTCTTGCTGTCCTACCCGTACATCTATTCATGGTCTACTGCATTCCTCTTGCTGTCCTACCCGAACATCTAGTAATGGTCTACTACATTCCTCTTGCTGCCCTACCCGTACATCTATTCATGGTCTAATGCATTCCTCTTGCTGTCCTACCCGAACATCTAGTAATGGTCTACTACATTCCTCTTGCTGCCCTACCCGTACATCTATTCATGGTCTAATACATTCCTCTTGCTGTCCTCAAGGATACGACATTTCAGCTAAGGTTTTATTCTCTATTTTAATAGTTGTCTCTCGATATTTGTCTTGTTCGATGACGAAGACATCATGCCAACACGTTCCTTGTTCTGTCGCGTCCTTTTTTTTCAGGTTTACCCATACCTTGTTCTGCAAATTTCCATCTAAACTTGTACATGTACAATATCTAAATTGGTATGTGTACAACATCTAAACTTATGTATGGATACCATCTAACCTTACATATGTTCAACATCTAAACTTATATATGTACAACATGTAAACTTTTGTATGTACAATATCTAAATTTGTTTTTGCACAACATCCAAATCTGTTTTATTACAACACATGAACGTGTATATGTACAAACCGAAGAATGGCGTTGTCAGCATTATTTGTGTTACCTGCATACAGCAGGGTAAGGTAGGGTGATTAAGAGGGTGGGGGGTGTCACGGGGGGGGGTGCAGGGGGTGCAGGGGGGGTGTAGTAGGGCAACTATCGGTATTCGTAACGTCTCGGAAATGTTTCAACAAAGACTGTGAGTGGGGAGATAAAGCTCCAAACATGAAGCACAGACCACGACACCGGGCTTGAATTGTGTCGCGTCTGGGGGGCATGAGCTGTGCATTCCCCGCGTATCTGGGAGTAGGTAGGGTTTCGGAGACTCGGGCTTAAGTAGCAAACGTGGAAAGTCTCCGACACACCACGATGCAGGATCAAGGCTTTACCAAGAACTGACAAGTCCGGAATGGCCCCCGAGAACAGGTAGCAAGTTTCAAGGGCATGTTTTGTCATCCATGGCGGATATGTGAAGGGGTCAGGGGGGTTACAAGACACAGAGCTCTGTTTTAAATTATATACGAATGTACTCAGTGCACCGATGTTGAGAGGGAGTTAGACTCTAATGTGGAGAGGAAGACACTATAAAGAGAGCATCTCTGCAA
>CAXITT010000386.1:512823-533107 GCA_964033795.1 Lymnaea stagnalis | reverse complement strand
GCATGGATTGCGGGACCAACGTGACAACTCTAGCATGGATTGCGGGACCAACGTGACAACTCTAGCATGGATTGCGGGACCAACGTGACAACTCTAGCATGGATTGCGGGACCAACGTGACAACTCTAGCATGGATTGCGGGACCAACGTGACAACTCTAGCATGGATTGCGGGACCAACGTGACAACTCTAGCATGGATTGCAGAAAAAAAAATTTAAAACACCAGGTTCATTTGCATTGTGTTAGCATTTTTATAGTATGGAAGGGGAAGGGAAGGCGCTAGAAATAGGTTTTGAAATCAAGATGGCGTAAGGCGTTTCAAAAAAGTTTAAGAATCCCTGATCTAGTTTGATAATGACACAATTGATATGCATCAAGTCATCTTACACAAACAGTTCTTTACAAAAAGTCGCCTGATGTTTTCAAGTGGTTCTGTGGATCTTGGACTTTTTAAACTTGGGCAGTTACGTAAACAAAATCTTAAATAACACATTTGAATTCCTAACCATCCAAACAATCTCCAGTACAGTGTACCGTGTACAGTGTACGGTGTACAGGGACTTTAAGGGGAGGGGCCGATTACAAATTCTAGAATGATTGACAGGGGGCACTTCGTCCAAACACTTTTTTTTTTTTTTTTTTTTTAAACGCTCCATATCATGTGACTAAACCTGCTGCCAGGTAAAAGAAAGCGGTTAATGGGGGAAGACATCGAGAGAAGAAAATAAAAATATTTATTTAGTCCATCTTTTTTTATTTACGGCCCCCTTTGTTTAGTGTTGTGATGCAGCCAATCTGTTGTATGGTGAGATGATTCGAGATGCGCTGTTTGCTACAATGTCGTATCTCTCAACTTCGTTACATTGAGCGTTGTTCTTGTTTTGACTAAGTCTTGGAGCGGCCAGGCCTAAGACACTCTTAGATAACGAGAGAGCTTAGCACTGACCTGAAGGGAAAAAACATTGTTCCTGTTTGTAGTGCAAGTGCTTGGACTTTGCCGGGGGGTCAATGATATCGGGTAATAGAACACAGACAACAAAAACACATCGGAGGTCCTCAACCAGCTCCGACAACACGAAAAGCCCCCCTCACCTTTCCCACCCCATACACACCAACACAAAACAGCACCCCCACTTTCTAAATTGCATATCTTATATCATTCATAAAGACATTTAATAAGACATGTTTGGTAATTTGGTAATAAATCAACCGAAAAAAATTATTTTAAATATTTTGCAAATTTATACAATATCATTTCTGTTTGACATAAGACAATCAAATATGGCGGGGCCTTTCAGATGGAAATCATTTGCGTAACCAGCGGCGTAGCTAGGGTAAGTGCCGCCCGGGACGGACCAAGATTGTGTGCCGTTCCTCTTCTTCAAAGTACTAAATTCTGAAATGGGCCGAACATGGCGCCCCTTCATAGTAATGAAAAAGTTCCTGCCGGCGCCGACCGCCCCTGTCCCCGCCCCCACAGTGCGTAACTACAATCTACGGGGCCGAGCACATGGCCGCATGAGATCCTCAGTTCTTAAAGGGCCCCATAAAGAATGGACACACTTGTCATGCGTGCACACTTTATTGCTTGAACTCGAGCTCTCCACATGCCCCTCAGCTTACAGTCGCGTAGCTCCTAACAAACCAACAGGAAGTCTCAGGCCATCTCAGGACTTAAATCTGTATTGAGGTCAAAGGAAACTATCCCCTGACTTTGACCACGTGGTTTCCGGATAAAATGACCACATATCCTCTAGCTCCTGTGTCATCGACTGTTTTTCCCACCGGGCCTCTGTTTCATAAAAAAACCTTCCATTTCCTTGACCCACGTTCCATCCGGGTCCTTTCCCTCCAAGGTTGGGTTTGGTTTTGGATTTTTTTGGTTTGTTTTGTTTTTGTGGCAAACAAAATGAGTGTCCCTGTAAATTTCCTTATTTATCGAATTCCAGACGATAGATCAAGTTTGGACAGTAAGTCTTCCTACCTCCCCCCCCCCCCCCCCCTTCCCCCCCCCCCCCGTTTACCTCCGCCCCATAAACTTAACCACAATTAACACGCCATCAGCCGTAGAGACACTATAAACAAGATAAGGTTATAGTCCACAAAAAAGCTGCTATTTTTATTGGTCGAACGTTAATTTTAGCCAATGGGACAACGAGGAATTCTCAGCCGTCTGGAGATGGAGGTCACTGGGGATTCCCGACTCAGAAATCAAGTTCCACTGGAACGTTGCATTACTAACAGTGGCGTAGCGAGACATTGTGCCACCCGTGGCAGACTTTGAATCCCCCCCCCCCCACCCTTTTTTTCCCAAAATACACACTGAAATTATAGAGGGCTTTTTTCACTGGGGATTCCCGACTCAGAAATCAAGTTCCACTGGAACGTTGCATTACTAACAGTGGCGTAGCGAGACATTGTGCCACCCGTGGCAGACTTTGAATCCCCCCCACCCCCACCTTTTTTGTCCAACAATACACATGAATATATCGAGTGCTTTTTGGCACAGTAAAACCTCGCAATAACGAACACTTTAATAGCGCATTCTTGGCATGTGCACTAAATGTCACCGGAACGGAACTGGAGTGGGTGTTGGGGAGGAGAAAGACATCAAGGGCGCCGAAGAGTCCCCAGCCAAAGTTGGGGCAGGGAGCTGAAGAGGGGTCATTGGGTCCCATCTCCTAAAAAATTGGATGAATTCAAAATACATGGATTTATTTTGGCACATACCTGACTTTAGTTTTGGTCAGAAAACAACAGAGAAATGCTATGGACTTTAACAAAAAGTTGTGACCAAATAATCCTATTGAACTATTATAAAACTATGACACTATTAAATTTGTTTAACTGTCTTTATTAGTCAATGATTTTTTTTTTATAAAGCGCTGATCCGACTTACTGGCGATTACCGATTGCTAAAAGTTCTTAATACATTTACTGCTGCCCCAAGTGAGACTTGATACATTTACTGCTGCCTCAAGTGAGACTTGATACATTTACTGCTGCCCCTCTGCCTCAAGTGAGACTTGATACATTTACTGCTGCCCCACTGCCTCAAGTGAGACTTGATACATTTAATGCTGCCCCTGTGCCTCAAGTGAGACTTGATACATTTACTGCTGCCCCTCTGCGTCTGGTGAGACTTAATACATTTACTGCTGCCCCTCTGCGTCTGGTGAGACTTAATACATTTACTGCTGCCCCGGTGCCTTGAGTGGGTTAAACTAGGATCAGGGCCAGATGGCCAAAGAAGCGGTTTGTAAATTCTGACTTATTTTATTTTTTTTTAAATTTGCAAACATTGAAGGTGTATTGGGTATCACGTTTAATTTCAGCTTATTCATCATTATCATCGTACTGCATGTTTAATCTTCTTGGCCCAGGGGGCTCAAGGAGGCCCATCCCCGGCGTAGTACATGCTCAATCTTCTTGGCCCAGAGGGCTCAAGGAGGCCCATCCCTGGCGTACTACATGTTCAATCTTCTTGACCCAGGGGGCTCAAGGGGGCCCATTCCCGGCGTAGTACATGTCAATCTTCTTGGCCCAGGAGGCTCAAGGGGGCCCATCCCTGGTGTACTACATGTTCAATCTTCTTGGCCCAGGGGGCTCAAGGGGGCCCATCCCGGGCGTACTACAATCAATATCTATGTTAATGACTAAATCGCTGTGTGTCTCTATGCCGACTGTACCCAGTGCCTCGAACGCCTCAATCCGACCACGCATCACACCAAGGAACAATTACAGTGCAAATACATAATGATGTTCAAAGTCATGATATCATGGATGGATTTACTAAAAAGACCTGTCAAGATGAAACCATGATTTTTGGGTAACGAATCCCGAGGGGCGGCATACAATCAAATTTACTTTAGAGATTTATTGAACTTAGACTAATAATAAACTGTACTTACAAGTATATGCTTACAGTCACAGAAGCAGAATTTAGAGTTAATTAAATGGCTGCTTCTCCTGGGTCCTACCTTCGGCGCTCAGACGTTTTTTTGTTGGTTTAGTGTAGGCCTATATTATTCCATCTGTCACATAAGCCATTATTATTTCATCTGTCACATAAGCCATTATTATTTCATCTGTCACATAAGCCATTATTATTTCATCTGTCACATAAGCCATTATTATTTCATCTGTCACATAAGCCTATATTATTTCATCTGTCACATAAGCCTATATTATTCCATCTGTCACATAAGCCATTATCATTTCATCTGTCACATAAGCCTATATTATTTCATCTGTCGCATAAGCCTATATTATTCCATCTGTCACATAGGCCTAAATTATTTCATCTGTCACATAGGCCTACATTATTCTAGCTGTCCCAAACACTTGTTTTAAGTCATTAGACGTCATTAAAAAAGAAAATATCTCTTAAATTCTTCCCCTTGATTACTCTATCTCCATGCTTGAAAGCTTTTTTTGTTGTTTTTTTACTTCACTCCTTTGTCCACTTAATATTTCCGAACTGGGTCAGAGTTAAAAGAGTTGCTACACTGTATAGCAGCCCTGCTGTAGAGGATTTAGCCAATTAAATGCCATAATATTGAGTTGTAATTGAGAGTCGAATAAAATTTTGCCTTGCGTCTTTGACGGGGAGACTACCGCCCAGGCTATATAGAGAGAAATAAAGTGCCACCAGCGCCGGACCGCCCCCACTCCCCCCCCCCATCACCACACTTTTCTACACCACTAATTATTAAAGAAAGTGTAAGTGGCGGTATCTCAAGGAAACCATGCCCCACCGTCCCCCGACCCCACCGTCCCACAGCACCACCGTCCCACCATTCCACCGTCCCACCGTCCTCTACCGGACAGTATTGGACTTGAGGAGGCGGATGTTCCTGTGTGGCGACCATCGTCTCGTGAAAAGAAAGTAGATTTGATACAAATTGTCATACACTTGTAAAATGTGTTTCAGTGGCGATTCCACATCAATCCCACCCTTGAGATAAGTGGGTGTCAGTTTAACACCCCCCCCCCCGGAGAAGAATTGACACCTGTGCACAAATAAGTGAAGTTGAAAACCTATAGAAGCAAAAGTTGAGAGACAAGCAAAATGGCTCTCATGCGGACCTTTGTTTTAATAGAGGATGCACTACCTCAAGTTCTGTCTCCCATTTAAAAGTTCTATTCAATCCCCCCCTTGGGATTAGGGGGTGTCAGTTTAACACCCCCCCCCCCGGAGAAGAATTGACACCTGTGCACAAATAAGTGAAGTTGAAATCCTATAGAAGCAAACGTTGAGAGTCAAGCAGAATGGCTCTCATGCGGACCTTTGTTTTAATAGAGGATGCACTCTCTCAAGTTCTGTCTCCCATTTCAAAGTTCTATTAACCCTTTTAAATTTAGACTATGTAGATTCAGTGACGTGGGAAGGGGGTGTAGAGGTGGTGGACCGCCCCGGGTGGCACTTTTTTCTTTACATAGAGGGGCGTTGTTTTCAACAAACATTGGAGCTTTTGTTGTTGTTGTTTTTTTTTATTGGTGGAAAAATTGGTTGGCAAAAAGTTTTGCCCGCTCCGATAGACAATAACCCTAGCTTACGCCCCTGAGTAGATTCCTGGGTGTGTGTTAGTCTCGGCTGCTCTAAGATCTGCCCCAAGTCGGGCCACCAAAAAGGGCCCTAAGGTCGCCCCTACAAGCTGTAGACTATCAGTGTATGATTTCACGTTGTCGTTTCGCTAACATGACTTGGTGTGGAAGCTGGGGTGCACACGTTTACCGTTGGAGAATACACATCCTGAACAGTTTGATTTTTTTAGGACAAAAGGAACACAGGCGTGGTTTATTTTTACAGACGATTATTGGCAGTGTGCCGCCACACGCATAATGCGCGGCACACTTTGATGGCACTGTAACGCACACCGTCCTCTGTGCCGTTGTATGGTGTACTTGCTAAATCATACCGCGACCCTCTAGCACTTCAATACATACTATCATAATTAAAAAACGCACCGAGACAAGAATTTAAAAAAAAAAAAAATATCCTATGTATATATATTGGAGCTGGTCACAATTATATCTGCGATGAAAATAGCATGCCAACATCTGATTTCACTCAAATATGGGATGGGGGCAGGATTTCGCCCGATGACCGCGATGTGAACACCCTGGTTGCAAACTCCATCACTTTAAAGATTATAACAATTAATCGCCTAAAAGTGCATTCCTTATGGTCTGTATTTCTTGTTTATTATAGGACAAGGGTTTCAGTCGGGTTCTGTGGTACGCCCCTGCTAACACAGGAGAAAGGCGTCACCAAAATAAAAAAGAACCCACACAAAAACAAGAAACCAACAAGACCAAAAATACCCTGGCTTATTCGATACACGTTTGTTCTCCCCCCCTGACCCGGTCATTACCTTGTACTTTTGCCTGTTATCATTAATTCCCGACAGACGGATATGAGGACGAAGACCAGAGCACCATTTTGTTGTGTTCAAGAACGATGCTATGTAGAAAGAGAGACCGAGGGGGCAAGAGGGGAGGGGGAAGAGTGTTGGTGTAAATTTTTCCACTTAATGAAGTCAGGTTTCACAACAAAATCACCCAGAATGTTCTGGTTAAGTTCGTCCGTGAGTTGGCTGCCGGGCGACCCCATGCTGTTTTATAGGCTGGGATGGTTTGGTTGGTAAGGAGTCATGAGATTGGGGAGGGGAGGGGGGTGGTTGGTCAGAGGTGTAGTTCCCAGGGTCCTGATAGACCATGCCGGGAACATATTTTTAAAACTGTGAGGAATCTCCCGCAGCGGATCTTACTTTCCCCAGCCCCAGAAAAGGTTTTCTAGATATTTCCAGTGTGAAATAATAGGCAGAGTGCGAGCAGAAGCGATCAACTCTAGCGAACAATTCAACTCTGACATTCAGCTGCGAGTCCACGCATTTAACTTCAACTCCAGAACACACATGGACCTGCATCGGATCAAGCATAAGGAATATCTCCAGGACACACATGGACCTGCATCGGATCAAGCATAAGGAATATCTCCAGGACACACATGGACCTGCATCGGATCAAGCATAAGGGATATCTCCAGGACACATATGGACCTGCATTGGATCAAGCATAAGGAATATCTCCAGGACACATATGGACCTGCATCGGATCAAGCATAAGGAATATCTCCAGGACACATATGGACCTGCATTGGATCAAACATAAGGAATATCTCCAGGACACATATGGACCTGCATCGGATCAAGCATAAGGAATATCTCCAGGACACATATGGACCTGCATTGGATCAAGCATAAGGAATATCTCCAGGACACATATGGACCTGCATTGGATCAAGCATAAGGAATATCTCCAGGACACATATGGACCTGCATTGGATCAAGCATAAGGAATATCTCCAGGACACATATGGACCTGCATTGGATCAAGCATAAGGAATATCTCCAGGACACTTATGGACCTGCATCGGATCAAGCATAAGGAATATCTCCAGGACACACATGGACCTGCATTTGATCAAGCATAATGAATATCTCCATGGAAAGCTTATTTTGTCTCGTCATCGATGTTTCCTTGCCAATCAGATGTTTGTGCCTAGCCCCCCCCCCCCAACCCCCTCGATGGTTGGCACTTTTCAGAGTCTTACTGAGCAGCCGGAAAAAAAAGGGGGGGGGGATTATGCCATTTTATTTTCTTGTACTATCACCACATGTATGACAACACGACTGTCTTGTTTTCACTTCTGTTATTCCCGACCTTTACAACCGCGAGCACCTGTACACATCTGCTGAGTGGTATCTCCTGGGATGTCATTACCCCCCCCCCAAATTCTACTGTTCAGCTCGTTGGACTGATGCAGGGGTGTGCCCAGAGTTTGTGACAACCTGTGATGTCCTTGATTTTGACACCCCTCAATCCCGAAAACTATATGAGGCAAAAAGGAACCCTTTCTTCATGCGCCAGTGACTAAAATGCATTGGAAAGTGTTCTCAGCCTGTGAGTCGCGACCCCTTCTTGTGTCACTTGACAGCAGGGTTTCTTTCAGCTATATCTCCGGAGGGGCATTCCCCCACCCCTCGGGGAAAGACAAGTGCTCCCCGGAGGAAACAATAAATCAACTGGCACTGCTGGTACTGCCCCCTCCCCCGAAAAATCTGAAGTGCCGGGGGGGGGGAGATTTCTGAAATAATCACTGCTTGACAACATGCCAGGAGTCGCTAGGAAAATTCGAGGTTCCCTTTAAAAGGATATCCCCCCCCCCTTATATATAACATCTTTCATTGTTGTAACCTTTAATTATTGGTTGCACAATGCACATTTGAAAGTATATATATATATATATATATATATATATATATATATATATATATATATATATATACCGTGTGTTCGCCTTGAGACTTACGGAAAGCGCACTTTTGCATTTGCCGGCCCAACAATTTGGAACGCCCTTCCAGTCGCTCTCAGAAACAGCCAGACACTGGAGTCCTTTAAAACCGATTTGAAAACACATCTATTTCGCAAACCCCTTCTGGGGTGATGCTATCTACCATCTTTTTCGGTTAATGTATATTGGCCTGTGTTGGTTATGGTTGAAACTGGATGAAAGTCTTTGACTTGGTATGTGCTCGTATGGAGTTTTATACTGTTGCGTCTGTTTTTTAAATGTAGTAAATTTTAGATTGTTTTTATTTCTCTTTTTAATAAGGTTGACTTTGTACCGCGATTCAAGCTTTTGGGGATGAAGAGTGTTTTTCAAATATACTTTATTATAATAAATATGTATATAGGGATTTTGCAATTAAAAAAAAAAAAAATTAAATTACCAGATTGGAACTGTGTGAGTGACAGTGCTTCACTCTAAATTAGGCTAGCTTATTCCTTATGACATATGCGCATGCGCGCAGCAAGTAAACATCTAGTTACCGGAACTATGAAGTACACAGTTGCATGCAAGGATTTTGTAGTTGTTTTTTTCCCCCTAATGAGATGACCACAGACGTTGTGAATTATTTATTAGAGAAGAAATATTTAGTATTAATGAGAGGAAAAAAATCATCCTGTATGCGATGATTACTTTTTAAGTGGGAATAGGGTGAGAATAGGGGGTTGCTGCAGTTCCACAGGGCTATACACAAGGCCACCACTGGGTGTGATGTTATCGTATGTAATGCGTATAGGATAACTTGTGCTGAATGCGTAGAACCGATATTAGTACTTTCATTGATAGTAAAACTGGTCACAGTGTAAGCGTTGGTTTAGTTAGGGACAGGAAACGAAATGCCTTTTTGTCGCATGTTGATCATCTGGACACGTCCCTGTGAGTAAATATCAAGAACCGTCGACTGACTTTCGTAGGCCCCCAGCCACTTTCAGGCTTTGGCATCCTGTAGTTCAAGCTGATGATTAAAAGAATTATCCACATCAAAACTTTGAGCCCCTTGTCCCACGTGATTGCTCTGCCACCGAGGTTGATAGTTTAAAAAAAAAAAATTTTTTTTTTTTACCAAGTTACTGTTTTGGGCCCTTAGAAGCATCCGAGCCCCCTTCCCCTTGGGCAGCAGCCTACAAATAGCAAGTGAAATACGGGGGGGGGGGGGGATAAGCACGCCAAACTTAGAGTATATATTGAAAGCCCAAATCATGTATCGGCCTCTCTTACCTGAATTATGTCAGAAGAGCCTGGCTGGCATAATTAGCTGATAAAGTGTGTTTATCCGATTGTGTCGGGTTAGTATTGTTCTATTTCATATTCATATGTACTGGTATGTAGAGTCGTAGATGTAATGTTATTAAGAAAATGGTAGGACCATAGTTACTATTGTTAATGTTTGAATATGATAACTATTAATAATTTATAATGTGATGTGATTTGTAATTCTTAGCTATGTCTTATGCATTGTATTTATTATTCTCATTTCTAACCAGTTAAGTAAAGTTAAGTAAAGTTAAGTAAAGTTAAGTAAAGTTAAGTAAAGTTAAGTAAAGTTAAGTAAAGTTAAGTAAAGTTAAGTAAAGTTAAGTAAAGTATAGTTACGTAAAGTGAAGTAAACGGAAGTTACGTAAAGTGAAGTAAACTGAAGTAAAGTAAAGTGAAGAAATTACATGAAATAAGTTACAGTATGTAACATTTGACCAGTAAAGAATATTTGACCAGAAAGTATTTTTAAAGTAAATAACGTTTGGTCAGAGTTGTAACAGTTCAACAAATAATAACTGGAACTAAAGTTAGTACAGTTCAGTTAGAGGAAGCGCAGTGACTAGCAGGAGATAAGCCAAAGGAATCAACAAGACGGTAGCATATACTGTGTGTGTGTTACCCACAGTAAAGTTCAGAGTCGGCACCTACCTCCTCGCAGTGCCAGTGACCGGAGACACTTACGCAGTCAAGCCGCCCAACCCCGCAGTACGTTGTGACCCGAGCAGAGGACCGCTGTGGTGTGTGTGTGTGGGGACTTGCTTATTCGACCAGATCGCCATTGAGAGCCTACTATACAATAATATTGGGCAGTATCTTGTTATCCTGTTTATGTGTATAGTATATGTAATGTGTATGCTGATAATTCTGTTTTTATATAATTAAATATTTATTTGGGGGCTGAACCACTCTTGTGTTATTAGTATAGTTAAAGTATTACTAGACTTGCAAGTGAGAGCTAGTGAGAGTTTTCCTTGAATGATAGAGTGAGTGTGAAGTAGGATTAGAGTAGAATACTTCATCAGGAAATTAATCGTACCCTAGACATAACCTTAATAGCAGTACTAATCTAACGTAGAGGAAAGGGACCTTTGTTTGTTAATACACCCATACTTTTAACAATTGGGTCAGTACATTAATTAATTTACAACACATCATAGTTTAGTAACAACAATTTTTTGTAACAAAGTCTGCGGGTTCTGGAGATGAAGTTAGGAGAAACTGAAGTGGAGCTCTCATGCGTTAGAGGTAACAATCAGCAGATGGAAATTGAAAACGGCTCCTTCGTTTTGAAAATTGATGAATTAAATGGACAAATTGAGTGTGGTAAACAGCTGCAGATCACTTATCAAAGCAGCATTGAAGATTTGCAGACAACAATAGAAAATTCTCAAAGAGAGTGTGCGTTACTGCAATTCAACTTACAAACTGAAAAAGAGAGGACATCAGCCCTTGAAAAGCAAATAGAATCAATCCAGAACAGTTGCTGTGAATTAGAAAGTCAGATAACACTTTTTAAAAAAGATTATGAGGAAAAATCTGCCTCATATAAAGAGCAAATCAAAGATCTTGAAACGGAGAAGAAGAAGATGGATGAAAAAATGGAAAACTACGAAGTTCTTCTTTCAGACGGAGTCTTGTTGGAGAAAAAAATTAAACTTTGTGAACAGGCTTTAGAAGAGAACTACCTACTTGAGATGGATCTTGTAGAAAAAATTTAAAAACTATATAATTAAACAAAACAAAATTTCAAATACAATGAAAAATGTCAAGTATCATATCAGAATCAAATAAAATTTTCAATTCAAGAGCAATTATTGTGGTCATTATACATCCGAAACGAACTCACCCCTTCAATGTTATGTCATCAAATTTCACTACGAAATAAACAGTTTGGGGGAGAGGAGGTTGACGCAGTTCTTAGAGCTGCTGGCAGGCATCTGAGTTCTGCGCGATTTTGGAATATTAGGTTACCTCATGTTATAGTTAGTGAGAAACGAAAAATCACGCAAAAACTGTTGTGGCCATTTTACATTGAGCTCGTAGAGGACTTCTTTGTTTTGCGTTTTACGTCACAGTTTTCTAATAACAATTTTTTTTTGTCATCAGTGACGTAGAGCGCATATATTTCCAAACACGGTGATATTACTTTTACAGCACGGAGTAACTTGGGACCGGAAACATATTAATTCTTATGCATTGTAAGAATTTGCTTGTAAAAGTTGAATACAATGAGTTGGACATCAGATGAGTGGAAAGATGGCCTGCCCGAAAAAGCCTTAGTAAAGATTAACCAACTTGAGTCTCAATTAGAGAGGTTGAAGAAAGATAAATATAAAACAGAAATGCAGCTATTTAGCTATGAACAGACACTCAAAGATCATAAACGCAAGGTAAGCAATGGAGCGTCTCAACTGAGTAAACTTAAAAAGAAAAACCAGGCTCTCTCAGACACATGTCATGATTTGGAGAGGAAACAACTAAAATTGGCAAATGACCTACTGGTAAAGGAAAATCAAGTAACAAGTCTAGAACAGAAAGTGGTCAAGTTGAGTGGGCATCAAGATGCTGGGAAGGGTGAAAGCATAATTACTACTGGTAGTAATCTGGCTCCTGAACATACTAAAGTTCTGGAAGATATATTAAAAAGCATCCAAAAAATAGGGGAAAAACAAATTGATGATGTCTCTGTTAATGCATCCAAAGGGAAAAGTTCAGGTGATGAGGTACCCAAGCAATTAAGACATTTATCAGATGTTGATGAGTTACGGAAAACCCAACAGGAGTTGAGATCCCTTCAGGCTTCGGTGCAAGAAGTGGAGTTAAAAAATAAAAAACTTATCCAAGATGCTGAATGCTTGCGCCACAATGCAGAAGCTGCTAGACAACATTTAGAGACAACAATGACAGAAATACAACTAAACCACACCCATGAAATGTCTCGGGTTCTGAAGCTTGTCCAGAATACAGACCTTGCATTCATGGAATTTAAGTCCCGGTACACCCAGCAATGGCTTGCTGACGTTAAGAAGCAGAAAGATGAACTTTGTGAATCAATTAAGAAGGTGACAAATTCTTCCAAGAAATTAGGCCTACAAGCTGCAAAAGAAACTCTGGAGCAAAATAATGTTGAACTGAGCAGTAAACTACAGAAAGTTCAGGATGAGCTGTCCAGATTATCTGCTTCTAATAAGGAACTGCAGCAACAGCTTTCTGATCAAGAAAATTGTTTCAAAGATTCTCAAAGTAAGTGGAAAGACACAGAGAATAAATTACGCCAAGAAAATACTGCAACAGGACAGCTTCTGAATGACGTTAAATCTAAACTGGAAAACAAACTCGCCTTTAAGGAGGGGGAACTTACTGAAATGATCAATCGCTGCGAGGCTCTAGGAAAACAATCGAGCGTTAAAGATAGTGAACTTAACGAAAAGACCAAGGAAATTTCCTCACTTGAAAAGCAGCTTCAAACCTTTTCTGAGCAGTATGAAAATTTAAAGCAGAAGAATGAAGGACAACAGAAATGTTATCAAGATACGTTAGTCCAGGTTGAAACAGCTTTGAAGACAAAAACTGAGGAGCTTGATCAACTGAAAATAAAAACAAATCAGGAAGCAGTGAATAATCAAATCTACCTGGACAGCTTATTACACCAAAAGAAAGCTCTTGAAGAGGAGCTAGCCTTGAGTGGCAGCAAGTGTGTGAAAGGCCAGGAAGTGATAGCATCACTTGAAAATGACATACACGTTTTGAAAAGTGAACTTGACACCAAGGTCTCCTGCATTTCTGAACTGAATACAGCTTTAGAGAAGTGCCAAGGAGAATTAAAAGTGAAGTCAGAAGCAAATGCAGCTCTGAGTGACAAGCTAAATCGACAGGAGCAACATGTCAATGAGTTGAATACAAGTCTGCGGGTTCTGGAGATGAAGTTAGGAGAAACTGAAGTGGAGCTCTCATGCGTTAGAGGTAACAATCAGCAGATGGAAATTGAAAACGGCTCCTTCGTTTTGAAAATTGATGAATTAAATGGACAAATTGAGTGTGGTAAACAGCTGCAGATCACTTATCAAAGCAGCATTGAAGATTTGCAGACAACAATAGAAAATTCTCAAAGAGAGTGTGCGTTACTGCAATTCAACTTACAAACTGAAAAAGAGAGGACATCAGCCCTTGAAAAGCAAATAGAATCAATCCAGAACAGTTGCTGTGAATTAGAAAGTCAGATAACACTTTTTAAAAAAGATTATGAGGAAAAATCTGCCTCATATAAAGAGCAAATCAAAGATCTTGAAACGGAGAAGAAGAAGATGGATGAAAAAATGGAAAACTACGAAGTTCTTCTTTCAGACGGAGTCTTGTTGGAGAAAAAAATTAAACTTTGTGAACAGGCTTTAGAAGAGAACTACCTACTTGAGATGGATCTTGTAGAAAAAATTTAAAAACTATATAATTAAACAAAACAAAATTTCAAATACAATGAAAAATGTCAAGTATCATATCAGAATCAAATAAAATTTTCAATTCAAGAGCAATTATTGTGGTCATTATACATCCGAAACGAACTCACCCCTTCAATGTTATGTCATCAAATTTCACTACGAAATAAACAGTTTGGGGGAGAGGAGGTTGACGCAGTTCTTAGAGCTGCTGGCAGGCATCTGAGTTCTGCGCGATTTTGGAATATTAGGTTACCTCATGTTATAGTTAGTGAGAAACGAAAAATCACGCAAAAACTGTTGTGGCCATTTTACATTGAGCTCGTAGAGGACTTCTTTGTTTTGCGTTTTACGTCACAGTTTTCTAATAACAATTTTTTTTTGTCATCAGTGACGTAGAGCGCATATATTTCCAAACACGGTGATATTACTTTTACAGCACGGAGTAACTTGGGACCGGAAACATATTAATTCTTATGCATTGTAAGAATTTGCTTGTAAAAGTTGAATACAATGAGTTGGACATCAGATGAGTGGAAAGATGGCCTGCCCGAAAAAGCCTTAGTAAAGATTAACCAACTTGAGTCTCAATTAGAGAGGTTGAAGAAAGATAAATATAAAACAGAAATGCAGCTATTTAGCTATGAACAGACACTCAAAGATCATAAACGCAAGGTAAGCAATGGAGCGTCTCAACTGAGTAAACTTAAAAAGAAAAACCAGGCTCTCTCAGACACATGTCATGATTTGGAGAGGAAACAACTAAAATTGGCAAATGACCTACTGGTAAAGGAAAATCAAGTAACAAGTCTAGAACAGAAAGTGGTCAAGTTGAGTGGGCATCAAGATGCTGGGAAGGGTGAAAGCATAATTACTACTGGTAGTAATCTGGCTCCTGAACATACTAAAGTTCTGGAAGATATATTAAAAAGCATCCAAAAAATAGGGGAAAAACAAATTGATGATGTCTCTGTTAATGCATCCAAAGGGAAAAGTTCAGGTGATGAGGTACCCAAGCAATTAAGACATTTATCAGATGTTGATGAGTTACGGAAAACCCAACAGGAGTTGAGATCCCTTCAGGCTTCGGTGCAAGAAGTGGAGTTAAAAAATAAAAAACTTATCCAAGATGCTGAATGCTTGCGCCACAATGCAGAAGCTGCTAGACAACATTTAGAGACAACAATGACAGAAATACAACTAAACCACACCCATGAAATGTCTCGGGTTCTGAAGCTTGTCCAGAATACAGACCTTGCATTCATGGAATTTAAGTCCCGGTACACCCAGCAATGGCTTGCTGACGTTAAGAAGCAGAAAGATGAACTTTGTGAATCAATTAAGAAGGTGACAAATTCTTCCAAGAAATTAGGCCTACAAGCTGCAAAAGAAACTCTGGAGCAAAATAATGTTGAACTGAGCAGTAAACTACAGAAAGTTCAGGATGAGCTGTCCAGATTATCTGCTTCTAATAAGGAACTGCAGCAACAGCTTTCTGATCAAGAAAATTGTTTCAAAGATTCTCAAAGTAAGTGGAAAGACACAGAGAATAAATTACGCCAAGAAAATACTGCAACAGGACAGCTTCTGAATGACGTTAAATCTAAACTGGAAAACAAACTCGCCTTTAAGGAGGGGGAACTTACTGAAATGATCAATCGCTGCGAGGCTCTAGGAAAACAATCGAGCGTTAAAGATAGTGAACTTAACGAAAAGACCAAGGAAATTTCCTCACTTGAAAAGCAGCTTCAAACCTTTTCTGAGCAGTATGAAAATTTAAAGCAGAAGAATGAAGGACAACAGAAATGTTATCAAGATACGTTAGTCCAGGTTGAAACAGCTTTGAAGACAAAAACTGAGGAGCTTGATCAACTGAAAATAAAAACAAATCAGGAAGCAGTGAATAATCAAATCTACCTGGACAGCTTATTACACCAAAAGAAAGCTCTTGAAGAGAAGCTAGCCTTGAGTGGCAGCAAGTGTGTGAAAGGCCAGGAAGGATTGTTTCGTATACGTATATTGTCATAGTTTTATTTTATTTTTTGCATATTCGCCGTGTTTATTGAAACGGTATAGTCAGTTTGATTAAGACTAAGATAACGACAATGAAGTCGATCCAGGAACTGAAAGATGAAGCTACCGAAATGGGGCTAACTGGTAAAGATATAGGGACATATGTCAGAGATCAAAAATGTAAACAAGAAGAAAGAGAGGAACGATTACGTCGGGAACAGGAAGAAATGGCAGAAAAAATTCGTCAGGAAGAAAGGCAAGAAAAAATACGTGAGGAAGAAAGAAAATTAGAGCTAAGGAAATTAGAGTTAGAAGCAGAAGAAAAGGAGAGAGAGCGACAGCACCAACTCGCCTTAGCACAGACTGGCATTAGGGTTGACAATAAAGCTGACACAGACTCTCCTAGGTCAAATTTTAGAGACAGATTGGATAGGAATTTACCCAATTACCATGACACAGAAGACTTAGATAGCTATCTGTTGTCTTTCGAATTAACAGCTGAGCGTTGTAACATACCTAAATCTCAGTGGACAGACCATCTTCATACTAAGTTATCCCCCAAACTGAGACAATTTATGACCACACAGGATATACTCAGCAAACGGACTGACTATGACCTGATCAGGACATTACTCCTAAGACAAGCGGGTTACAACAACGAGACATATAGGATTAAATGGAACACTTTAGCTCCACTGCAGGATGATTTCCGTACATTTCATTCAAACTTGATAAGAACCTTAGACAACTGGTTAGACACTACTGACACCCCAAAAACATTTGAAGGTCTCAAGGATCTCCTTTGCTTAAACAAACTGCTATTAAATGTTAACAACAACTCGCTCAAAACTATTTTACTTAAAGAACCTAAGAACTGCACAGAAATTTTGACTCACATAGATATGCTCAAATCTATAAATGATAGTAAAGTGGCAAAACAATTTAGTAATAGGACATTCCCCGTAGTGGATGGTGCGGCCGCAAATTTCCCCCAGTCGTACAATAGACAGAGAACTAGGTCAGTACCGCGGCATTACGATGACGTCGTATGCTACGCGTGCCACAAATCAGGTCATCTTGCCAATGCGTGTCCCACGCTTAAGTCTAAGGCAATTGAGGACGTTAGAAATTTTAGACAGTCCATTCCAGTGAACAACCCTACATTCCGTAATGCCGGAGGGGACAGGTATGGACAAACCAACAGAGGGGTCCCGGGTAGACAGTATGACAAATTTAATAGAGGTAGAGATAGGCAGAGACAGTCTCGACAGATATGACTGAATAGGATCAACAGTGAATGCGTTGAACACTGTAATGCGTGTAAAGTCAGTGTAGACAATGCAGAATTCCCCGTCCCATGTCGATTAGAGACATTCAATAGTTTAGAAGGGAATAGGCAACTCCGGAAAAACTCGCTAGGTAGACTAACGTTTGAAGAAGGATTGTTAATGGGGAAGAAGGTAACAGTACTTAGGGACACAGGCTGTAGCATTATAGGATGTAGAAAGTCTTTAGTGCCAAAAAATAGATGGTCACGAGAGAAATTTGCTTTGAAATTGATAGATGGGACAATCCGACGTTTTTCGACTGGTTATATCCATATAAACACGCCATACATTACAGGCGAATTCTTAGCGGCGCTGTTTGATGACCCAGTCGCCGACTTAATAATAGGGAACGTAGGTCAAGCTTGCCAGCCTTTTCTACAGGCAGCCGCCGTAACGCGTGCAGCGTCTAGGCAAAGTAAACAAACACAGTCTCTGACCCCACCGAACTATACAGTAGCTATTGATAGTTGCAATTTCAGAAAGGAACAGTTAGCGGATCCAGAATTAAATCACCTCTGGGAAAAGGCGAAATCAAATACACAAGAAATTACAAAGTCAGGGTCTATTTCGTTTCAAGAGACCGATGGGCTCTTGTACAGGATATTTACTTATCATTCAGATCAGTCTAGAACAAACTGTAAATTAGTAGTCCCTAAATCTAAAAGGCATTTAGTATTAGAAGCAGCCCATTCCACTCCATTAGCAGGACATATGTCCCTTCGTAGAACTAGAGATAGGGTATATTCTGAATTTTTTTGGCCTCACGTAGACAAAGATATTAAAGCCTTTGTTAGATCTTGTCCTACATGCCAAAAAGCTAGACCACCAGGGACAGTTAGAAAAATAGAATTAGGAACCACAGACATTGTAGGTACTCCATTCACTAAAGTAGCTATAGATATCATAGGTCCACTACAGATGACAGATAGGAAAAATAGGTATATTTTGACATTAGTTGACACCGCCACGCGATGGCCAGAGGCAATAGCGTTGAAAAACATAACGACAGAGGACATTCAGGAAGGACTGTTCGCAATTTTTTGTAGAGTAGGTTTCCCTCACACTATACTGTCAGATAACGGTCCACAATTCCGTTCTGAAATGTACCACCAGGTATGTCAATTTTTTAACATTCGTCCGACAAAATCCTCCATATACCATCCTCAGTCAAACGGCATGGTTGAGAGATTTAATGGGACCATAAAAACTATTTTAAGGAAGTTAGCAGAAAATGAACCTCAGAATTGGGATAGATTCATATCCGCTGCACTATTTGCTTATAGAGAGATTCCCAATGAAACAACCGGTATATCTCCATATGAGCTTGTTTTTGGTAGAAAAGTACGTGGCCCCATGGCCATATTGAAACAACTTTTTACGGATAAATCGGTCGATGATGATCAGAAACCAGTTTATGAGTATTTAATAGATCTTAAAAACAGATTACAGGTAGCGACAGAATCAGCATTGACACATTCCCAAATTAAGAAAACTAGTGCCAAGAAGTACTATGATAGAAATGCCAAAGAGAAAGACATTAGGGACGGTGACCATGTTTTGATTTTAAAACCAAAAAAGGGCAATAAGTTGATGCTCCAATGGGAAGGTCCATTTATAGTGGAGAAAAAGATATCAAAATTTAATGTTAGAGTTAGGAAAGGGAATACAGTTAAAACTTATCATGTCAATAGAGTATGCAAATTTCATAATAGGGAAAATATTTCACCACCCAATAATCAAGCACCTGAAACTCAAAACCATATTTTGAGCGGGTCATTAGCATCAGTCATTAATGAGACGGATGACTATGATGACAATGAAGATATTTCAGAAGAACTAGGTAGTGTGCCAACGCTGGGTTCCAGCCCAATAACAGATAACCACATTTGTTTTAATCCTGAATTAACGGATTGTCAGAGGGAACAGCTCAAATGTTTACTTCAAGAATTTGAATCAGTAATATCAGATAGCCCGGGTAAGACTAATATAGGCCATCATAGCATAGAACTAACCTCAGATAAACCTATTACTCTAAGGCCTTATGCCATCCCATACAATCTTCAAGATATTTTAGCTAAAGAAATAGAGTTAATGTTAAAATTAGACATTATAGAAGAATCAAATTCACCTTACGCTTCACCTGTAGTGTTAGTTAAAAAGAAAGATGGCACAATCAGAACTTGTGTAGACTATAGGAAGCTAAACGCAGTCACTAAGTTCGTAGCTGAGGTTGTTCCAGATCAAGAAGAATTGATGTCAAAATTACATAAGGGGAAGTATTTTACAAAGTTAGACTTAACGAAAGGATATTGGCAAATACCTTTAGACCAAAAGAGTAGAGAATTGACGGCTTTTAGGGTTCCTTCAGGTCTGTATCAATTTAAATACATGCCATTTGGTCTTGCTACAGCTCCTCTCACATTTAATAAAATAGTTAGGAAATTGTTTAAGGGTCTGCATCAAGTAATCACTTACTTTGATGATATTTGTGTTTTCTCCAGCAGTTGGGAGGAACACATAAAAGAGCTAAGGGAGGTATTTTTGCGTTTAAAAGAAGCAGGGTTTACAGTCAAACCATCTAAGTTAGAACTAGGGTTCTTCAACATCAAATTTTTAGGACACATGGTAGGGGAAGGTTCGTTACAACCAGATCCCGATAACATTGATAAGATCCTCAGGCTGCAACAGCCCAAAACAAAGAAACAGGTCAGAAGCTTAGTGGGACTAGCCTCTTACTACAGTAAATTTATTCCAGGGTTCGCGTCCTTAACTGCACCGCTCACTGACCTAACTAAAAAAGGTAAGTCCAATAAGGTAGTGTGGACTGATGAGTGTG
>CAXITT010000386.1:481104-511482 GCA_964033795.1 Lymnaea stagnalis | reverse complement strand
AGATAAGCCAAAGGAATCAACAAGACGGTAGCATATACTGTGTGTGTGTTACCCACAGTAAAGTTCAAAGTCGGCACCTACCTCCTCGCAGTGCCAGTGACCGGAGACACTTACGCAGTCAAGCCGCCCAACCCCGCAGTACGTTGTGACCCGAGCAGAGGGCTGCTGTGCTGTGTGTGTGTGTGTGGGACTTACTTATTTGACCAGATCGCCATTGAGAGCCTACTATGCAATAATATTGGGCAGTATCTTGTTATCCTGTTTATGTGTATAGTATTATGTAATGTGTATGCTGATAGTTCTATTTTTTATATAATTAAATATTTATTTGTGGGCTGAACCACTCTTGTGTTATTAGTATAGTTTAAGTATTAATAGACTTGCAAGTGAGAGCTAGTGAGAGTTTTCCTTGAATGATAGAGTGAGTGTGAAGTAGGATTAGTGTAGAATACTTCATCAGGAAATTAATCGTACCCTAGACATAACCATAATAGCAGTACTAATCTTACGTAGAGGAAAGGGACCTTTGTTTGTTAATACAAACATTAAACATTTCAAACCCAAAACTTTTAATAATTGGGTCAGTACATTAATTAATTACAACACAACACAATTTTTTGTAACACCGGCACATACCCGGACCAGGCAAAAACGGAACAGGGTCCGGGTGGTAAAAAAATAAAGGTATTTTCTCATTTTCTATAATATGTTCCACGCAATAGGGAAATGTATAAAGTGCATGCATAGACCAAGTACTTGCTGTGAATCTTGTGTTATTTGTCTTAGCAAGACCCATATCTTTGGTTATGTGCTTGACCTTGGCACTTTCTCTAAACAACGAATATATTTCAAATGCTGGCTGCTTGATGATACTGATTAGCCAAAGTTTGTGTGTGTGTGTGGATCATTTCTAAGATTTGTCATAGCATTTAGAAAAATAGTAATGTAACTTAACACTCATTTAATGACACAATGGGCTAAACTGAAGTTTAAAACTACATTGGTACCGGGATCAGAAAACTGAAGACTGCGACCAACCAGCGAGCAGCAACTCTAACGTTCCGCTCCGTGTTGGATTGTGTTATGTTGATGGGTTAGGGCAGTGGTTCTCAACCTGTGGGTCACGACCCCCTGGGGGGTTCGCCTATCACAGTGATTCTCAACCTTTCTAATGCCGCGACCCCTTAATACAGTTCCCCATGTTGTGGCGACCTCCAAACACAAAATTATTTTCTTTTATACTTTATAACTGTACAGTATATGTGTCTTCAGATGGTCTCAGGCGACCCCTGTGAAAGGGTCGTTCGACCCCCAAAGGGGTCGCGACCCACAGGGTGAGAACCGCTGGCCTATCGCAATGTCAGTGGTGGCTTGAAATTTAAAGTTTTCGCAAGTAAAATGTGCATTTTTTAAAGATGACTTTTAATTTCAATATTATTTGAGTAATCCAAATAGTTTATTATTGTTACTAAAAAATCTGACTACACTACACATACATTTTTTTTTTTTAAAGCATGATGCATTCGGTAGATGTTACAAACTAATTTAAAATAAATCAATTGATAATTTGGCAGTTTCTTTTCATTAAAAAAATTATAAATTATATATTATTTTAAATCTTGTTTCTTCTTTCATCCATTTTTTTTCCTGCATAAACTTGAAAGTTTGTAGTTGCACGCTAAACTATAACCAGGTGAGAGAATTATCAAAACTATTCAGAGTCTTAACTTACAAATACCTCTCTACAGAACCCTCAACCCTTCTTAGTTTTTATTTTCTGCTTCCCTTCAGCAAGGTCACGTGTGTCTTTGTTGGGCGAGGTGTGGTGGTGGTGGTGGTGGAGGAAGGGGTGTGGTGGTGGAGGAAGAGGTGTGGTGGCTTAGGGAGGGGTGTGGTGGCTGAGAGGGAAGTGTTGTGGTGGAGGGAGGTGTGTTCATGGAGGGGGGAGTGTGGTAGAGGAGGGAGAGGTTTGGTGGTGACAGGGGAGGTGTGGCGGTGGAAGGAGAGGTGTGGTGGCTGAGGGAGGGGTGTGTAGGAGGTAGAGGTGTGGTGGCTGAGGGAGGGGTGTGTTGGAGGTAGAGGTGTGGCGGTGGAGGAAGAGGTGTGGTGGCTGAGGGAAGGGTGTGTATGAGGTAGACGTGTGGTGGTGAAGGTGGAGGTAGGGGTGTGGCGGTGGAGGAAGGGGTGTGGTGGCTGAGGGAAGGGTGTGTATGAGGTAGACGTGTGGTGGTGAAGGAAGAGGTGTGGTGGCTGAGGGAGGGGTGTGTAAGAGGTAGAGGTGTGGTGGTGGAGGAAGAGGTGTGGTAGCTGAGGGAGGGGTGTGTAGGAGGTAGAGGTGTGGTGGTGGAGGAAGAGGTGTGGTGGCTGAGGGAGGGGTGTGTAGGAGGTAGAGGTGTGGTGGTGGAGGAAGGGGTGTGGTGGCTGAGGGAGGGGTGTGTAAGAGGTAGAGGTGTGGTGGTGGAGGAAGAGGTGTGGTAGCTGAGGGAGGGGTGTGTAGGAGGTAGAGGTGTGGTTGTGGAGGAAGAGGTGTGGTGGCTGAGGGAGGGGTGTGTAGGAGGTAGAGGTGTGGTGGTGGAGGAAGAGGTGTGGTGGCTGAGGGAGGGGTGTTTAGGAGGTAGAGGTGCGGTGGCGGAGGAGGTAGTGGTGCAGTGGTGGAAAGAGAGGCTGCGTGTGACCGAATCTCGGGTTCTCTGATGATGAAGGTTGACACCTGAGGTCTGATACGATTCTTTTAAAGTCAGTGCAGAGTTATGCAACTAAATTGTGAACCTGAGGCACTGTTTAATAAGACTAAATATACCACACGCAATGGTAAGTGCATAGCAAGACTGATAGCTATCTTATCAGACACTCAACAACCTACATCAGGGATTCTCAATCTACGGGCCGCGGGCCATATCCGACTCACTGTTGGTCCTTAACCCGGCTCGCCAGGACTTCATTCGCAAAATCTGGGCATAATTGAGAAATATAGAAACGTACATTGAGAATCTATTGAGCCAAAAGCCAGGCCCATTAATACCCATTAAAATAATAATAACTTTATGTTGAAATGAACAACAATTGTAAAGATTGTTTTGTTTTTGCTTTTTACACTGCAAATACGCTATGTGCATTGTGTATTAATTGGTTACATTTTTTTTCAAACTTTAGTCTGGCTCCCGGACGATGTCTGATGGTCACTGAACTGATCTCCCCCCCCCCCCCCAAATAAATTTTTTGAAGACCCCTGATCTAAATGGAAAAGGTATCGTGTTTTTGATTGACTTAACTGTTTTTCTAGTGTATGATTGTTTCAAAATTTTTCTTCCTTTAGGCAAGCCATCAAGAGAAGAGGAGGACAAACTACAGACCATGGGTCGAGATTTGGCCCACCACCCTTATTTACTATCGCTCTAAATAAATATCAGTAGTGGAGCTGGTAACAAGACTACCGGGACTCGCAGCTGACAAGTGACAAGAAAACAATTTAACAATTAGCAGGCCAGATATAATCAATACAAAAA
Organism: Lymnaea stagnalis; assembly: GCA_964033795.1. Classification (NCBI taxonomy): domain Eukaryota; kingdom Metazoa; phylum Mollusca; class Gastropoda; family Lymnaeidae; genus Lymnaea; species Lymnaea stagnalis. The sequence continues at coordinate 507,976 of CAXITT010000386.1, read as the reverse complement.
CTCGGGGGTTTCTAATGCCCCTCAGCGCTGGAAGCCAGCCCCCCCCCCTCCCCCATAGACCTGGTAAATTATGTGTGTGGGGCATGCCAAGCATGGTATTGATGTTAAATTTCTGGAGTTCACTATGAATATTAGACATTTTTTTTTAAAAATTACAATTAAAAAATTGTTAGAGCATTGATGACTATTCAATAACATGCTAATATTGATTTAAAAAAAAAAAAAACTATTAAAATTTAGCTAATAGCTCAATAATTCTTCAAATTTTGCTGCAAATTAAATAAATAAATCCTGTGGTTATATAAAAAAAAAGAAAGGAAATATTATTGTCCTAACAATTTTTATTTGGCTGCGACTATTCGTACCCGGGTACCAGAAGTGAGAGGTTGGGATTAAAAAACTAATGGAAAAGATTGAGTCCAATGGTACCCGGGTGCCAATGGCGGCGCTGCGTGTCCGGATCCATTTTGACTCAATGCTATTCGGATGTTATTTGCGGTAGTTTGTTTTAGTTAAACTGAAGAATTAAGTTTACGAACATATAGTTCATTCAATTATCTTTCATTTGATACCTCATTTTGTCTTACAAACCCGGCAATACATTTTTAATAGTTTTTTTAATCCCAACCTCTCACTTCTGGTACCCGGGTACGTACAAATAGCCACTTCGTTTTTATTTCAGTAGGTGCTAGGTGCTGTGCGGTAAAAAAAAAACACATATCGTCCCCATACTAGAGTATTGGAGTTTTATTCCCAGGCTGAACCTGACAGAATGTACTTTTCCTTTCTCCTTACAACCTCCACCCTAAAAAAAATTATAATAATAACAAATACATATAGAGTATTTGTATTGTTTTATTTCCCCTATTAATTTTACCTAGAGAAACAAAAATCAAGGCATGAGAGGGGGGGCGGGTTGTTGTCGTCCCTCTCCAACTCAGACTCGAAGCAGCTGCTTCCTCCCCCCCCCCCCCTTGTGTAAGACGCCAAAGCTAACACTGTTTAAAAAAGCTATCAAAGATTGACATCTTACAGAAGTCACGAATCAACTGGTTACAGAAAGCCAGGTTTGATAACAACAAGATTATCAGCATATGTTTGATAGCTGTACCGTGTTGATAGAAATTGTGTCATGATATAAACCAGGGGTGGGCAAACTACGTCCCGCGGGCCACATGCAGCCCTCGAAGGCATTTAGAAATTAAAAAAAACAAGAAACTTTGTTTTTAAGTTATTTTGTTGAATTTTACAGAATTTCATGTATCGTTAGGTTTGTTTTAACATTTTTTATCAAATTTCTTTCTAATTTTCAATTTTTTTAAACAGTCCTTGACTTTTGTCATTTAATGCTAACATTAGAGACCGACCGAATTTCGGCTTTGGTTTCTGCGCCAAAAGTGGCCATTTGATCACTTTCGGCCTAATTTCGGTTTCGGTCGAAACCAAAAAGTTAAATTTTGGTTTATATTTCGGCTTCGGCCGAAACTGTAATGTTAACTTTCGGTTTAATTTCGGTTTGTCATTTTTAAATTTCGGCCTGGTTTCGGTTTCGGCCGAAATGAGAAAATCACTTTCGGTCGGTCTCTAGCTAACATGCAAATTTACAGATTTTAATGTAGAGAAATGTTTATCCACATGTAAAAATTGGACATACTATACATGCGGCCCCCCAACAGCTTTACATTTGTCCACGTGGCCCTCCACACACAAAAATTGCCCACCCCTGATATAAGCGATGGATGGATACCGCGTGCGGCTGGTCTCTGAATGATCACTTTCAAAACTTGTCAGGAGTCTCAGTGACATTGCTAAATAAGACTTAAAAACACCGCGACAGAACTAGACCGTTTTTAAGTATAAGTTGAGATTAGATCTCAAGCTAAATTTTGAAAACTGTTGTTGATCGCCTGACAGCTGCACGGCAATCACTAGATCAACTATCAAAGTTTGAGAGACGCCTGCAATCCACCAGGGTGCAGTTAGATTCTTCAACTTCCCCAGGCCTGTAAATATCATCTCGTACAGCACATGCTCATGCCCACGCTATTGCTGTGTAGGAAAGCCTCAGCGGCAAACGTCTATGTCCGTGTCAGATGTCTAGTAATATGTCTATTTCAACCATTTTCAAAGTCATAAGTCTATTTCAGAGTCAATAATCTATTTCGACGTCAAACGTCTAGTTGAGCATCAAATTTCTATTTCATGGTCAATTGTCTATTCAAATGTCCATTTCAGCGCCAAATGTCTATTTCTATATCAAATCTCTATCACAGAAACGTTTTGATCATGACTATGGAGCCGTGTAAATTATTCCAACATGCATTGAAAGGTATGTGACGTCACAACTCACGTTTATTTGGTCCGTGGCAGACAGCCACTAAAAAAAGACCAAAGACGGAGTCTTAATCAAAATCTGTAGTGGCATTTCTGCATGGTGTTGCAGTGACACCCTTTATAAATAATCTCATTTATACCTTTACAAATTATCTCATTTATACCAGATATTACTGCTAACATCAAAGATTTACAGCCTGGAAAAAAAAAAGGGAGGGGGGGAGGGGAGAACAATGTCAGCGTTTAAAAAAACGGTTTCATTAAAGTAATACATTTGGCCAAAACCAAACGTGTATAACCTTCACTCGTGGATTTTTGTTTGCTTCAATTATTCACCCAGAAGGAAATTAACTCATCCTGTTCTTTCCCTTTAGCGAAATAATTTCAACAATTTTTAATGTGGATTGCTCCATCTCGGGTTAAAAATCCTTTATAAACACGAAAAGCTGCAAAACAAACATTAATACAAACGTAAGCGTCCATATTGAAATGTATTATAATGAATGTCTACTTCCTCCACACACCACTTGCACCACCAGAAGGGTCATTTACTTGCATTGTCCGAGATCATATGATATTAATGAGGAATTCATTTCCCCCTAGCCTTACATTACATCAGCCTGCTAGGCAACTGATATTGTATTCTGCATTGGTCAAGACAACATGAAAATACTTTAAGACTTTTTTTTTTTAAAGATAACGACCAATTCAACCCCCACCCACCCCCTTCCTCAGGGCCAGTGGTCGTGCCCATATAAGGGACTAGTGGTCTTTGGACCACAAAGCTGACAGTTCAAGTCCAAGAACAAACACCAGCCCAGCACGGGTTCAACTGGCCATCACCTCCTGATTGTGCCCGAGATGGTTCGTGACGTGACACACACACTAACACACGATGATGTACACATCTATCGCTCTATAGCTACACGTACGTTTGGTTTTGTTGTTAACTTTGCATCACCATTTTTGAAAGAAAAAAAATGGGATTTTTACAAATTAATTAATTTTTTTTTTAAATTGTCAAGATTTTCCCGTCTGGCACTTCCAACTTTCTTACATTTTGTTCAATGTGGAAAGGGTAAAAAAAAAAAAAAAACTTTTTGTTATTGTTTTTCGTAGTTTTTTTTTTGTTTTTTTGTGTTTTTTTGGGGGGTGAGAGAGAGAAAAGAAGGGGGGTCAAAATGAAAACATTCCCTTAAAACTCCAATTAATATAGAAACATGAATAGTACAATATTGTGATAAAACACTATTAAAGCTTCAGATATCATTACAATTGAGTTTCCATCCACCCAGACTACAATAAGGATCACATTCCTTTGAATGACGCATGCCATTAAGCTGATGCCTGGCCTTCCTTCATTGGTTTCTTCTTAATGTCAAGCTTTGCTGGTTCGATTCAAACTGTGACCAGTGTGTTCATACTTTCTGGCTCTAACTCTAGCAAGTATATTTTGACTTGGGACTTGGCAACTTTCCATCAAGTCAATTGTTCTCCATCTTGAACACTTTTTATAACCCAAGTGTGGTTTTATGTAAGAACAGATCGATAACATTCAAGTGTTCAATGAATGATTTAATATTAAATTGTTGTTTTTTTAATGAAATTAATTAATTTATTATTCTTTTTTTACCCCCCCCCCTCTTTACCGCCCCAGCGCGCCCCAAACAAATTCGATATTTTTTAGAGGCGTAGCGTTCATCTTAGATTATGTATGCATTCAGTTCAAGTGGGTGATTTGTTGTTATTGCAACACAAAGATCCTAGCCATTCCTCTAGCGCACACGACGGCACACGGTGATTAGATGCGCCCCCAACCCCCCAACCAAATCCTATGAATCCTTACGTTCATATCAAGCCTATAGTGTACCTTCCCCTCCTCCCGACGGTTACACCTCTGACGTTATCTCTCATACTCATAGAATAACTCTTCTATTCTGAATACCCACAAGTTTGTAATATACACAGCCACAATATTTATTAAGTCAACAAATGATTCACCCGGAACAGAAGTTATTTTAAAACTGTAACGTAATAGAATTCGGTTCCAACACACCCCCCCCCCCCAACCGCCCTTGTAACTAGCTTAGTGTGTTATATACCGTTGTTAAAAACAGAACGCCCGGCTTTTACTTGTCAATTTGTACAGAATACTTAGTGCGTACGCAAGCAGGTTGCATCGGGCTATAGGTATAACGTTTTTCGGCGTTAACAGGGCTGAGGGTATCATGTTGTGCAAACAACGACAGCATGATGCATTTACTTACCGGGAATCAAACAGCTAGGCCGGTGTGCGCGCTAATAGCATTAAATGGTGTTTGAGGCGATTGTGGATTACGATATCAAAGGGGGGGGGGGTAATTAACGTGCCAATCTGAGGAAAGGCCAGGGCAATTAAAAGTTAAAGTCTCTGATCTGCACGAAATTTTTGACGTTAATAACAGTGTAAGAGCTTCTACCTAATGTGTAGGATAGTTATTCATGCAATATTTAAAAATGGTAATATTTAGTCTTAATTTTCCCCAATTAAAAATAAAAATTGTTGATTATCGCGACGGTTTTGTTTCTAATTTAAACAATCATAACATTGTAAATATTTTTAAAAAACACTATTAACATGCAACCTGATTAACAAAATTAACCAATAGAGGTGTGAATATGTAATTTTTTTTTTAAAATTCCAAATTAACAAATTCCCGACTAACCGGACAATTTCCTTATTTTTTACTCCAACGCCCATTTTCCCGGTTTTGAACGCCCGGGAGAATTATTTCAAGAATACCCGACTACCGTCCGTTTGGCCAACCACGCGAGGGACTCTGTTAATGACAGAAACGAATGAGTACCGAGTACCCTAAAAAATTAAAGATGAGTGATTCCATGATGGATTACAAATAAGACAACGACAACAGTGTGGTAAGATATGCTGCTCTATGCGCACGAGTCTTTAAACTACACGGTAAGTCTTCGTGAGACAAGCATTTTGGCTATACGTCTCCAGTTCTACTCTAGAGTAAAATGACGCTCCCAATGTTGTTGTCAGAAAGCATTACCGCCCCCATCCCACACACACTTTTTTTTTGTTCCGTCCAACTTTCTTGAGCGTGGGCCCCCATCTAAGCTCTGCTGGCCCCCATCTAAGCTCTGCTGGCCCCCATCTAAGCTCTGCTGGCCCCCATCTAAGCTCTGCTGGCCCCCATCTAAGCTCTGCTGGCCCAGCATTGGACGGTGTACTCAGCTCCTCGGTGTTCGTCATCCGCACTTCACACTTCCGATCAGTTCGAGCTGTAGCCTACACACAGTCACGTCACAGAGAGGAGATTTACCTCACGGGCTCATTGTCAATTAGATCATTTATCCAGTTCACCGTCCCGGCGGAGTCTTTACGGCGTTCGTCAGTCGGCACCGGTAAATGGTGTCGTTATGTTTCCCACCAACAGGAACTATTATTAACCATCCCTGTCGGTCCAGACCTGTGAAGTGGAGTGGCAAATCTTTGGTCCACAATGGAAGTCGCGCGTTCACTTCTGATTCCAATTTCTCTTTACGGGCGCTTAGTACAATTGTGTAGTGTGTGAATATTAATATCTAAGAAAGCATTTATTTTAATATTTAACAAGTTTTTATATGAAAAGGGGAGGACGGGATAATCAGGGAAAGAGATGGAGGAAGAGGGAGTGAAACGGAGGAAGAGTGGGTGAAACGGAAAAAGATGGAGTGAGGCGGAGAAAGATGGAGTGAAACGGAGAAAAATGGAGTGAGACGGAGAAAAGGGGAGTGAGATAGAGAAAGATGGAGTGAGACGGAGAAAGAGGGAGCGAGACTAAGAAAGAGGGATTGAGGCGGAGAAGGGGGGGAGACAGAGAAAGGGTGTGAAAATAGAAACAGGGCTATAGTCACATTAATATAAAAACATTTAAGACATTTCATTAATATAAATTTTACAGTTGAAATTCAATCATTTTTAAGCAGGCCTGCACAACTCTAAATGTAAGGCGGGCCGTAATAATTTATGAAAAACGTGTGCGGGCCAAAAGAAAATAGGACGGGGGATGAGCTATTAAGAAAATAATAAGAATATTTCGTTACTTCGTGGGCCACAAAGTGGGTGCTGGCGGGCCGTATGTTGTGCAGGCCTGATTTTAAGCATTCCTAGTTTGTTTGATTTTTTGTTTTTTGCAATGTACTATGGCACAGGTTTCCTTGTCCTATAAGACGAGGGCGGGTAACGGGAGATGGTGCTATTAGTGTTGACTGATACCTGTTTAAGAATCGGTAGTGGGTGCCGCGACTTCATCAATCAATAGGACAGAAAGGTCAGACCAGGCCATGGCATGGCTTGGATTGACGAAACACTGTAGGGGTACATTTATCATGCGGTGCAATGAGACACATTTTTAACATGATAAGCCTCTACCAGAAACGAGCCTCGGCGTTAATAGCACATGTTCTGCACAACCTACACACAACATGGGCATGACTTTGGCGACGAAAAGATCTTTAATCATAAGGCAGAGGAGACTTAACAGCGTACTGTAGTTTTTTTTTTGACTGACCGAATGAGAATCAATAGAATATTAGAATATTGAAAAGAAATCCAACCATTAATTGTGTGACTTCGTGACGTCATTTGTTGGAGAGATGTAGTTGGGTAGACCCTGAGTCGGTCAATGTTATGTATATGTATATATAAATATATATATATATATATGTATATTTAATTATTTATAATATATAGATTTAATTGGGTAGACCCGGAGTCGGTTAATGTTATATGTATATATATATATATATATATATATATATATATATATATATATATATATATATATATATAGAGAGAGAGAGAGAGAGAGAGAGAGAGAGAGAGAGAGAGAGAGAGAGTATATATATATATATATATATATATATATATATATATATATATATATATATATATATATATATATATATATATATATATATATATATATATATATATATAGAGAGAGAGAGAGAGACAGAGAGAGAGAGAGAGAGAGAGAGAGAGAGAGAGAGATTTAATTTTTTTATAAAACATTCACCCGACTCCGGGTCTACCCAACTACATCTATATGTTTATATAAACCCCACGTTTGTACCCAAGGTGATGATATTATTGAAGCTCATTGTTCTGATAGGAGACACACAACACACAGTAAAAACGCCCTCTAGAAGAGTTGTTTTCTCTTTCTTTTATAATCCAATTGGCAAGCACTTCTTCCTACTTCATTAATCCATTTTTATCAGTCCCTGGCACCTACAATGAATGAACATAGAACTTATTGACAGTTGATCTAAGGCCGTGGAGAGATGATGGTCATGAATGTTTAGCATGACTGCCAAAGATTGCGTTAGATACACGACACCACATTAGCGAAGATCAACTTTGATATGTTTTAAACAACGTACTGTTGGGTGAGGGTGAGCTAGGGAGGTGTCCTTATTTATATCTAATGTATAACCTATAAAATAAAACACCTTTTCAGTAACTGGCTAAGCTCTTGAGCAAAATTTAGAGCAGTGATTTTGGCATTTTAACGAAATTAAACTTTTTTGAATATTTTCTGTATGTAAAAAATAAAAATAAACGAATGAATACAAAAAAAAAAAAAGATTTCCACAAATCTGTACAGCTTAGTCTTAACCGAAATGTTCTTACCACCATAATGCTGACATTTACAAAAGGCTAGAAGCAGACGCGCGACGGAGATCTGCAGAGTTTTTTTTAAACTAAACTCATNGGGGGGGGGGGGGGGGGGGGGGGGGGGGGGGGGGGGGGGGGGGGGGGGGGGGGCGGCGGTGTCAATAGAAACCCGAGTGTGCACGTTAGAATAGGCTGAAGCTGTCATCGTTTGTTTAAAGGTCATCGGTTTGACAATATAGATTGTTACGCACAGATGTCATCCGACGCGATTGTTATTAAATAGAAATAGAAGTTCAAATATCGCTTGGCGTAATGAGTGTGTTAGTACTCTGGGACATGCTTAAAAGTAGCAGACTTTGAGAACATGTTAGGCGTCCTCTTAGATGCGTATGTGACGGGTGTCAGATGTAACACACACACACATGAGCGGGTGTTTCACCAATGTCTACACCTGATTTAAATATTTAATTTCATACATTATTCATTTCCCTTTAAATCCTCCATAGTTATATTATTTTTCTAAAGGGAGAATTAACGACGCTAATTTATGCACGCCTTGTCAAAGCTTGGACAGTTCCCATAAACATCCCCTAAACCTAGGTACACCCAACTGCAAGCACTGCACTGTAGACAAAAGATTGCACCAACCCCGTACTTAAGGCAGCAGATCACACCAACCCCGTACTTTAGGCAGCAGATCACACCAACCTCCCGTACTTTAGGCAGCAGATCACACCAACCTCCCGTACTTTAGGCAGCAGATCACCGCAGTCCATGTACTTTAGGCAACAGATCTATAAACAAGTTGATCTGGATTATTTATAGACCAGTGTCAACATGAACGCTGTCACGTGACTCCGTGCTGCTGATAACAAGATTAACCACACTGATGGGGAATGCCAGACTAGTTATCTCTATCTGCAGTTGCACTTTGTTTACCCCCATCATTAAGGATTGGGGGGGGGGGTGAAGAAGAATACGGGAATAACATAACATTTTTACAAAACTTGTTTTCTATCTTAGGTTATTTCACAGTTATTAAAATAACAATGGCAAACAAACCAGACTTCCAGTTACCACTAGATAGCAAGCCACCCAACATAATAAGGACATCTTATAGTGCTGGAGGTCTGCAACAATTTTTTGAATCATGGCCTATTTTTTTATCGATGTTATCTTTATCTAATAAATATTTTGGGTGCGGCACGAAGTCTTTTCTTTACATATTATATATATATATATATATATATACATTATACATACATATATATATATATATATATATATATATATATATAAAAAAATATATATATATATATATATATATATTGTAGATTGTTTTTATATTATATATATATATATATATATATATATATATATATATAAATGTATAAAATATGTCAAAAACAATCCACATTATTATTTTTTTTTTTTTTTTTGAGATTAGTTGTATTTTTCTTTAAGAACCGCATCTATTACATCAAGGCGTCCCATGCGGCTTCGAGGTCGCTACTGACACTGCTAACTATAGTTCAATGATGATTACACTCACTAACAAGCAATCAAATACCAATCAACATGAGACGCTGGTGAAGAAGAACATAGGCCGGACACGGGAAGTTGTGTCAACCTGCTGTTACTACTAGACACAGCAGCCGATAAACCCGTAAGAGATTTGCCACCCACCGAACACACGACTTCCCACCGCCCGGTTTCCGCTAATCAAAGCTCCCCCCAGCACATCCGCTACTCAACAAGTGTAAACCCCCCCCCCCCAACCTCACTCCTACCCGACGCTCAAATCTCCCCCTAACCACCCTCATCATCTCATGCGCGCCCGTATCGTGTGATACCCCGAGCGCTCATATGTTAGTGTACGGAGACGCTCCCACGCGGCACGGTTGGGGGATAGAGGTACTGGGATAAGTCAACGCCATTGTGATAATTTTGTGGCAGCGAAACGTTACACGTCTGTCAAACATCTAACTCTAACGACGGGATCAAAGAACATAACGTCCAATGCACATTATAAAAGAGCGATACACTCTGCAGAGGCGTAGCGAGGGAGGGGGTGGGAGCAGGGGGGACAGATGTCCCCCGGGCGCCAGCTAGCTAGGGACGCTAAAATGTGCTTTGATATTATTTTATTGATGAAAATAATGGCCTTGAGAGTTGAAAAAAATAAAAAGGGGCGCTTTAAAATTGATCTTGTCCCCGGGCGACAAACACCCTCGCTACGCCTCTGACACTTGACTCTACAGCTTCAAGCATGCTCTCATTTTATTTTCTGCTTCCACTTCTATCTTTCTTTTATAAATATTCAGGAGTAGATAATAAGCCTCACTAGGCCACACTTATCGCCATATTGCCCTTGTTTTAAATAAACATGGACAAATAAAGCTGAGTGCATTTCTAAACAAATAAAGACGCGTAACAGATAATAAAAAAATGTGAACACACAAGAATATTCTTTCATAAATTGATAAAGAAATAAAGTAAACATTTTTTTTTTAAATTAATAACACTGGGATCACTGTGGTTCAAGAGACTGGGAAGGGGGGGACATGAATTTTTCGAGTGAAGTGTGTTGGTGTTAACGGTTAGCACATTGTCTTTATGTTCATTTCCTCTGAATAACACTGACACTGATATTTCATCATGTTCATTTCGCCACCGCAGAGCTGATTCATCTCTGACGTCACCTAAACGAAATAACATTATATCCAATTTTTTTTTGTAATAAAGCAAATAATTATCCACACAAAAAAAAAAAACACAACAACCTTGACACGTCATTAAAAAAGGGTTCCTTCAGTAATTGATGAATTGATCCATTTCTATTAAGGTAATGCCAGATTTTGTCAATGGTTCATCAGAATGATACGGCACATGCATGACACGTTTAGACCATACGCAGGTTGGCCAGGTCAACATGTTTAGTTTTCTATTAAACCCTGGATAGATGTTCCCCATTCCAACATTCCCGACCCCTCCTTTTTATCTCCTGAATATAGTATTAACATACCCACCCCCCACCCCCCTTTTTCAGGTCCCGCGATGACCACCATATTCCTGGAATTAACACCCAAATGTGAAAAGATGGCACAGACGATGAATCGAACCATCATTACCAGCCAACCCAGCACGCGAAAAGCCAAGCGGGCGAGCCTATTATTTAATAAGAGGAACAGCGGCATTTCCCCTCCTATTATTGAGAGGGTGACGGCACGGGTGCTGAGGTAAATTTGGAAAACACAAAACATTCTCAAACGGGGTTTGGGTTGGGGTGGGGGGGGGGTTAGGGGTTAGGGTTAGGGGTAGGGTTAGGGTTAGAGAAAGGGGTTGGGGGTAGGGTTAGGGGTAGGGGTAAACACAAAACATTCTCAAACGGGGTTTGGGTTGGGGTGGGGGGGGGGGATTAACTACTCGTTCATCGTATCAAGGGCTCAAATAGAGTAAACAAATCGATACGGTTAGCGGGGCTAAGTAGGCATTGTAATTGTTAGCTGGGCTAAGTAGGCATTGTAATTGTTAGATTGTTACCTGGGTTAAGTAGGCATTGTAATTGTTACCTGGGTTAAGTAGGCATCGTAATTGTTACCTGGGTTAAGTAGGTATTGTAATTGTTACCTGGGTTAAGTAGGCATTGTAATTGTTACCTGGGTTAAGTAGGCATTGTAATTGTTAGATTGTTAGCTGGCTAAGTAGGCATTGTAATTGTTACCTGGGTTAAGTAGGCATTGTAATTGTTAGCTGGCTAAGTAGGCATTGTAATTGTTACCTGGGTTAAGTAGCCATTGTAATTGTTACCTGGGTTAAGTAGGCATTGTAATTGTTACCTGGGTTAAGTAGGCATTGTAATTGTTACCTGGGTTAAGTAGGCATTGTAATTATTACCTGGGTTAAGTAGACATTGTAATTGTTACCTGGGTTAAGTAGACATTGTAATTGTTACCTGGGTTAAGTAGGCATTGTAATTGTTAGCTGTGTTAAGTAGGCATTGTAATTGTTACCTGGGCTAAGTAGGCATTGTAATTGTTACCTGGGTTAAGTAGGCATTGTAATTGTTACCTGGGCTAAGTAGGCATTGTAATTGTTAGATTGTTAGCTGGGTTAAATAGGCATTGTAATTGTTACCTGGGCTAAGTAGGCATTGTAATTGTTAGATTGTTAGCTGGGTTAAGTAGGCATTGTAATTGTTACCTGGGCTAAGTAGGCATTGTAATTGTTAGCTCAGCTAGATTGGCATAGTGGACACGGATGTAAGAGCTATACAAACATGAAACAGCAGTCAGGTGATTCTTGTCTTAAACATAAGACAGACTAACTTAATTCATTCAAATTTCAGTACGCCCCCTTGACGTGACAACTCAAGATGTAGTTCTTTTCATGTTCACCCCGCAGTTATGACATTCCAAACCAATTGAAAAAGTTCGCCCAGAGCTGGTGCGTCACTTGTACATTTCGATACCACCTATTCGGTTTGACAATAATGAACATTTGTCCGCATTTCAAAAAAGGTTTTTCCGCCATACCTACCCGCCCCCGCGGTTCACACTAAAGCCGGGGGCGGGGGGGGGTGTCACAGCCGGATTTGATGAGTGTGTGCATGCCAGATGGTAATTGATCTGGGGACAAGACATTAGTGACGATATGGACCAGATGAAATCAACGCGACGATTTAGCGGCTTCTATTTCCCCCCCCCCCCACATTATTATCATTACGGCATCCCTTATTGGTTCATATTTATGGACCCATCACGGCTTTTGATAACTGACAATGTTGTTTTAATGGGTTGATTTGGTCCGTCAATTATGGGTAGTAGTAACAGCGTGAGATTCAATAATCGCTGAGCTAAGGTAATTGATACACGTGACATTTATTTACACTGGCATCGTCATGGGTGTGCTGGGNGGGGGGGGGGGGGGGGGGGGGGGCGTGCACATATACAACACGAAATATGGGAGATCTTTGAACCACCCCAAACCCTTATAACGTTATAAAACATTGACATTGACCAAATCCCAGATATTATAGAACATTTCTAGCAATGTTTCCCCCCTCCCTCCCCCCTCCCAAATAAACAACAACAAAAAAAAACATTGGTCCTCAAAAAATGTTGTTTTAAGCATTTTTATGAAACAACTGTTACTTAAAAGCAAATGTTTGCTGTACATACAGTCTGAAAAGTCAGGAGAGATGTATAAAGACTAGAATTAATAACATGTATTTGAACAAATAAGAAACAAGCAAATTTCAAGACCTCACTCAATTAAACAACCCCTAGAAAATCAAGTTTTCAGTATCAATCAAATGTCATATCAGGCAATGGGGGGTCAAGCTGAACATTGGACAAAACATGGATACAAGTAAGTGCACTTTATAAGAGTCTCAAGTAATGCTTCACACCCCCTACCCCCCCCCCCTCAAGTCTCGCAACCGCACATTTTTTTCACGCTCCTGAAGTATATTAATATTGAAATGATCCACCCACTTTTACACAGCAGATTTATTTCAACCACTATTTCAACAAAAAAAAAAGATAAAATATTACGCATAAACGCATTTGCGATATTTTTAAAGAATCCCATTTAGTGCAGTTATTGGGAATTTTCCTTCATGTTCTCCTTGGAACAAAAAAAAAGGGAAAGCTGACTTTTGGGGGTTGGGGTTGAAAATTTGATAGGATGTGTTGTCATCGGCGACAAGTCTTTTTGCCAAGTTTCATTCAGCTTGATAGGTTGGCGGGAAGTGATTCATTTAGCCGTCCGAAGATTTTTCCAGGCCGTCAGCCACCCACGAACAAAAGTGAAGTTAATTAATATAAAGAATTTAAAAAGATAGAAATTATTTTTTTACACAAATTAGCTAATTGTTGTAAGCAAACATTACAAATTTAATTCTTTTTTTTTTTAATATATAGGCTAATTGCTTAAATTTGAAAAGCAGAAACTTTGAAAAAATTAGAATTTTTTTTTCAAGGAATAATTTTGCTTTGAAAAAAAAAAGCTCTCTACACCCCCACACCATTTAACACACAACAAAATGTTAATCCACCCCCTTAACTGATAGGGGAGCACGTCTATTTGAACCCCCGGGCCACGGTTTGTTCAGTTAAGGGCTTTCCACAGGAAGGATATCACCATGACCAGCAACTGTAATCCTGTCACTATAAATTGATCCAGTAACATCCGTGACTAATACTAATAGTGTCATCGTGACAAGCACTTCCGCTCTGGTAAAGTTCACGCAGTTAAGATGATAAATAAAGCCTTGTTTGTAGATTCTCTCGAGCAACAACTGTGCAGGCGGATAAAGCTCGGCACGGAGAGACTCAAGTCTTTAAAGAGAAATGTATACTACAGTGTGTCCTCACAAAGACTATCACTGCTTCCAACAATCTTCCCCATTTTACCGATTTGCCACCATCTCCTCTTATCTTACCGGTTGTCCCACGTCTCGTCTGTTCCGTAGGGATGCCGGCGTTGAGCCTGCTACCACAAATAGCGCTATAATCCTCAAGCCTTCAGGTCCACGTTATATTTCATGATACCATAACACATCATCGATCAAAGCATCGGCTCTTTTTAAATATTCTGGCTTAGCATTTTCACCCCCTCCTAAAAATCCCAGAAGGTGGGGGGGGGGTCCTCAGTCCTGCTTTCCACAAATAGCGCTATAATCCTCAAGCCTTCAGGTCCACGTTATATTTCATGATACCATAACACATCATCGATCAAAGCATCGGCTCTTTTTAAATATTCTGGCTTAGCATTTTCCCCCCCTCCTAAAAATCCCAGAAGGGGGGGGGGGGTCCTCAATCCCGATCTTTTTGTCACCTCGCTTCAAATAATGGAGTCGTCGGAAAAATCGTAAAATCGTCAAAAATTGTCTTCCGTTAAAAAAAATTGGTCAGCGCAAAAGCTCCGAGACAACGCCCAGCAGTTAGAGGCTTCACTGAATTCAAGTCTCCATATCTTCCAATCCACCGCTGTTGTGTGATGTTATAAATAGCACACCAGTTATTGACTATTAACCAACGATAGGCGCGTTTATTATCGCGATAACCTCTGTCGTAGGGGAGACAATCCGGTTTCTCTTAACTTAATCCCCATAAACAACCTTGTAATATTAAATAAGTCCAAGTTTCAACAACTCTTTTTTTTTTTTTTAAGGACTATGCCTATTGATTTCTCTTGTGTGGCAATTATCAAACTGTTGCCTTATAAAGAATGACTACATTTGTAATGTGTACCTAGGAGAGGGAATAGAATCAGAAACAAATCATAGGGTACTTATTTAGACAGGCATTTTCATGATCAGCACACGGAACAAAGAAAGGCGAAGAACTGACATAAAACTATGAATGGCACGGTAAAAATATCGATTAATGATGGGTGAAGTCACAGCTTCATTTTAACAACCACAAAAACCTCCCCACGTAGTGGTTGGATGGTAAGGGGCAGCAGTTACAAATACACAGATTCAGTTCCCATGCTAACGAACAGCCAAGGAACTCCGACTCCATTTTTACCAACAATACGGGTACACTTCAGGTCAAAACTAATTCAGAGTTTAAATCGGGCAAAACTTCTACTCATTTGCCCTAGTTTTTAACCAGTCTTTGGATACGAGCAGAGCTCAATAATTTTCATAGAAAGGACATCTGGCCTTCCACTTTAACACTGACAACAAAAGCCTGAGTGAAAGCGGACAAGTCTTTGATGAAGGCAACTCCACATGCCAGTCTTCTCTTTCACCAGACTATCCGCATATTTCCAATAAGTTATTGTCTGACCGACCGTTGGTCCCCACCCCACCCCGACCGTCACATCTAATCGATAATAATCTCCTGTTACCAACTCGGGTTCACCCCCCACCCCCCGCTCATGTCAAACGTTACGCAGTGATCACTATATATATATATATATATCATCTAATCGATAATAATCTCCTGTTACCAACTCGGGTTCACCCCCCACCCCCCGCTCATGTCAAACGTTACGCAGTGATCACTATATATATATATATATATATATATATATATATATATATATATATATATATATATATATAAAAAAAAAAATATAATATATATATATATATATATATATATATATATATATATATATATATATATATATAAATAGTAATAATAATATAATACATATATATCAACCATTTAGGCCCGCAACAATCAAGTGATCGTCTGCCGGGACTGGGGGCTGATACGCCCTTTTTATATCCGTCCTCACCCAAATTGCAATTTTCCGCGCCCCCGTTGACATAATTTACAACAATGTCCTCAGATACACACAGAAAGGTGTTTGCACTCGACCCATGTTTTATTTACTTCCCCTGATCACCGCCACACGTCGGTTCTAGACTGTCGGATTCAAATATTAAATGCTAGGAGCACGAGTGATTTAACGAAAACATTTTAAGCGTGTCGTGTAAATAGAACAATTGGAAGCTAAAAGGCCACATGGAACATTCCAGCTGTATAACATCGGCTGCTGTGTCTACCAATCAATGGGCATTTATGCTAAAATAAAACACCCGAGACAAAATCAATACGTGTTGATGCAACTCTCAAGATGTTGTGCAAGGCTTTTTTTAAAATCGTTCCATTAGGCTACGAACTGAATACTAAATATGTTTTGAAGCACGACTCACCGGGAGTCTCGTCAGGCCCTCCAGACGTGTTTCAAAGCAAAGTAGTTTCAGTCGGAAAGTTTCATCATTTGTTGTTTTTTTTTTTCGTTTTTTTTTTAACAACTGCTTAAGGCAAGTGTGCCCTAATCATAAGGACGTGTGTCTTCGCCCGCTCTCCGAACCTCCCCCGACCGGGGCTATTGCCGGGCACGTCCACGCGGCAGATTACAATAGATGGGGATACAATATCCGCAGCAAAACAAGGACGAGTACCGGCAGTCGGGGCACAACGTTAACATACAACAAAGACCCGAGCCGTGAGAGACGAGACGGTGGGGGAAGAGTCGCCGACGGGAAATGCATCGAGCGACAGAACCTGAGACCGACATGGGCCACGGGTTCTTGGAGTGTGTGTATCATGATAAGAAACCCACTTCGGGGATCGTTACACTCAACAGCTGTTGATGAATTAAATCACATGCAGCATGTGTATAGCTGATTTAACGATTGGCGCAGCAGTTGTCTAGGCCACCTCTACAAACTACTCCACCTTATTGAAGGCGTTTCTATTTATCTGACAGTCACGTGCATAAAACTCAGCCTCGTTATCTGGAAAAGGAGAAATGAGTGAAAGGATTTTTTTTTTTTTTAAAGCAGAGTAAAAGCGATTATAATGGGGGGCAGGGGGCACAATCCGTCCAATCTTAGGCAACTCATTGATGGGCACACACAAATTCAATAAAATAGAAACGAGAATCAAGAACAAAAATGAAGATCTTAAAGAATATTTTTCCCCTTAAGTCATTATAATTTTTATTTTCTTCAAAATTTCTTCCAATCAAAGATTTAATTGTATTTACCTATTATACCTGCTTCGATATCACAAACTACCACCATAAATATACACAAAATTTAAAAAAATAATAATAACTTAAAAACAACCAGCAAAACTAAAAATAACACATCCCATTTTTGTAGATTTAATTACTATAGCGAGCCATGTTCTAGCCAAAGGAGCATTGCAACATGTTTTCTTTTCTTTTTTCTACCCAACCCGCGGTGGTGTGCGGCTCCATCGTAAAGTCTATCTACACAATTTATTTTGTTTTCTCACTCGATGGCTAGCTACGTTATCCGGAAAATCTCGATTGTGTTTGTTGAACTAATCAAACCCGCAAGTGCATACTGACTAGGGTTTATCATTTCCCGGTTGTTTGTTGCTTATCCCTGGAAAACGAGATTAGAGTGTCCCTATTTTACAAAATGAATTTAACTATAATAGAGTGGATTTTTATAGTTGTTTATAATTGTAATTTTCTATTTATGGAAAAAAAAAAAAAANATATATATATATATATATTAAGTTAAGGTTGGTTGAGAGGTTGGTCACATGATACTAGTCTAAGGATAATCAAGTTACCAGAGCACTGGTTTCCCGCAAATGGGAGGTGATCTCAAATGAGGGTTGCGAAGAGATGTATGCGTGGTTGTTGGCTGAAACAATAGACTAAGTATTTTTTTTAAAGTTATCTTGTTGACTTGGTGTCGGGTTTCAATTACGATTTAAATCATGTCATTAAATACGTCACCAATTACATTGTATCCGATAATTAAGTTGTAATATGTTTTACTCTCCAAGCATTTACCCTATTTAAAAGTCATATTTTCCAACATATCGTGGTGAGGGCCACTTTGCTTCTATATGAATGTGGTCCGTGACCTGAAAACGCTTGGGGACCTGTGTACTAGAGCCACTAACAACCGAGCTTAGTATTTCGGAGCAGTTCACTATATTTTACAGTCCTGGCATAATACAACAATTTGTGACTATCTGGGACTTGCTGAAAGTGTGTATTCGGGCTTGCGGAATCCTGGGAGAGAAACCTAGCGCCTGGATTGCCTTAGGTCCAGCTCTTCTTTCATTGATCTTCATCATCACATATCATCATAAAGGCTAAGCTAAAAGACTTTAAAAATGTAAAACTTCACATTCACTAATGAAGGTATTATTTCCCCAATAAAACATCCAGCACAATGATATTTATTATTATACTTATGACTCTTATTATAACCTTCTGATATGCACTTTATTTATCTTATTCACTGGTATGTGTATTTTACAATTAAAAGAAAGTTATACACTGAACGAGGACTGACCATTCCTTTCAATATAATCCATTGAAGTTGACAAGAGAAATCCTAGTAGTAAGATAGTATGGGTCTGCTAGAAGCACTTCAATGTAACAACGACAATTCTTTTCTACCTTCTCGGGGCTAAGTGCTAGTTTTTAATGTAATTCTATTTGTTCTGTAGTTTGTTCGCTGACGAAGGCTTCCTGTCGACACGTTAGTGTTTTTTGTTGGTTTTTTTTTTTTGTTGTTTTTTTGCGTTCCTTTTTAAGGTTTACCATACTTTGTTTTATTAATTTCCTAACATATCGGCAGTCTTTGAGTCGTAATAAATGTACACTTCAAGGTAACATATCCGCAGTGTTTGAGTCGTAATAAATGTAAACATATTTTCAAATAACAAGAGAGCGCAAAATAATTCCCAATAATAAACTCAGTGTCCATGCACTTCTACAAAAGAACTCTAGTTAACCATAAGACAAAGAATCCGATCCACTCATCCACGGGACCTGGGTAATTTGATCCGATTTCTTAACGCTACAACAACGTCTGTCATAAACAACCGTATTTTATCCTTTTTTTTTTTTCTTCTTTCTTAGCACTCGGTCCAGGAAGTTGTGTTCATTTAAGTTGAGTTAAAGAAGTCATAAACAATTTAGTTTTTTTAAATTATGAGGAGAAAGAGCTTTAGCAATGATTCTCACGTGAGTTCAACATTCATGTTTGGTGTCATGCGTGACACAATGTCAGGTGAGCTCAGCATGGTGTCATGCGTGACACAATGTCAGGTGAGCCCAACATGGCGTCATGCGTGACACAATGTCAGGTGAGCTCAACATGGTGTTATGCGTGACACAATGTCAGGTGAGCTCAACATGGTGTCATGCGTGACACTATGTCAGGTGAGCTCAACATGGTGTCATACGTGACACAATGTCAGGTGAGCTCAACGTGGTGTCATGCGTGACACAATGTCAGGTGAGCTCAACATGGCGTCATGCGTGACACAATGTCAGGTGAGCTCAACATGGTGTCATACGTGACACTATGTCAGGTGAGCTCAACGTGGTGTCATGCGTGACACAATGTCATTCAGATCCTGTCAGCATCATTTTGTTTTGCTCCTAATATTGTAGCTTGTGTATTTATAAACATCATTTAAACAATTGTATCAACATTATTTTTTAAAGTGAATTGTATCTCTATTTATTCAGTCAATAAAAAAAACAACTCATAATAAACACATCTTAAATTAGTCAGCATTCCAACTGTTCAGAACATGTTTGCATTTATAATTGCACCATAATATGACATGGAGGGATGGTGGGATTTTTTTGCAACAAATCTCAATCTTCATAGCAATCAACAATAACACGACATCTATAAGCACGCAATGTATACGTTTAAACAAAAGATGGTGTGATAAGTTGCAGTCGCATTTCTTATGTGGGGAGCGGGTTGAAGGTGGGTGGTGGTGGGGGGGGGCGCCGCCATACGAAACGATTCCACAACTGTCAAGTTATTCTCATTCTCAATCAGTAAGCAGGGAGGTCAAGCTGTGACCTTTCCTTAGAATTAACGGCCGTCTTCCTGTAAGGTGCTGTGGTATTCCTTGTTAGCCCCCCCCCTTCCCCCCCCCCCCCACAAGCTGTGTCAATGTGGACAAAGAAAACGTAAACGTTTGAGAGGGCCCGACCCGACTGGGGTGCGGGGGGGGGGAAGAGGGGAGGTGGAAGTTAGGGGCGGCAGGCTGGGAAATCGGGGAGTGGAAAGCTATTAACAACAACAAAAAAAGTGAACCCAGACTTCACCTTCCCTCCAAGCTCAGTGACAAAACTCCGGTTCGGTTTAATGTTATTGTTTATTATCAACGACACGAATGGTGGCTCATCTGACAATGTTCGTCTAGTTGTTTTTTGTTTTGTTTGTTTGTTGTTTTTGTTGTTTTTTTTGTTTTTTGTAAAATGCTTATAATGGAATAACCGTCTAATTTGGTTTATATATAAATCCACGCCACTGAACAGACCGCCGTTAGTGCCACCACGTACATCTAATTCATGAGGCACCTAAAAAAAGTAATCATTGTTTTTTATGGCTGCTTCTGAATGTCACACAGGGAGAATATTTACTATTATAAATCCAATTATACCCCAAGTTATTCCTGTACAAGTATTAAAGCCTCGAGCCCACCACCACACTCACTAGTTTTCTTGCCATGCGACCAGTCAAATATAGCGTTTAAACAAAAACAAAAAAATAGCAGTAATAACAGAAAATAATGAACCCATTGCAAATATCAGCCTACCGGACTAACCTAGTCTGCGGGGGTTTTAGCTTGATACTTTAGGGCCTGTAATAAATCTCTTAACTTATAAGAACATCAATATAACGTCTTTTAAATACTGGCTTTATACGTTGAACATCAATAATTTCATTGAAAGCTTTTTGTAACTATTACGGTTGAATTAAATTTCTCATTGATTTTTGTTCAGCGCCATTTTTTTGGATGTGATAGCACAGGGTCATATTGTATTACTATCAAACCAGGCGCACGTGACATCGCCAATCTTCCCTCTAACAACACACAGCACATGCCACACGTTTCTCCCATTCTTACAATCTACTCCACACACAAACACACACCCCCTCCCTGCACACTCAACACCGCCTTTTCGCATGAAGAGTTTCTGTTTGTTAGACCTCCCCTACTCCCCCCCCCCAATCCCGTACCCCTTTCTTCCGTCAGTAATTATGTATCAAGTACCAGGATATCGACATTTCAATAATATTAAATAAGTGGTTCAGGAGAGGAGTTCAATTAAGTAACATAACGGGAAAAACGTGGTATTGTTTTCTTTAAATTTAACACACTTCTTAATAATCATAGCATGTTCAATAATTATATATGAAATATTTTTCGCCGGTAATAATACCGCTACTAATGTATTTATTTGCTCTCTATCACAAAAAAAAACTAAATTAGAATTTGTTAATGCATTAAAACGAGCATTAATATTAATAGGAGCTAATTAAATAACTAAATCCTGTGGTTATAAAAAAAAGAAAGAAAATATTGTTGTCCAACAATTTTTATTTGGCTGCGACTATTCGTACCCGGGTACCAGAAGTGAGAGAGAGAGGGGGGGGAGAGGGAGAGAGTGACATAGAAACTGTATCTAGCGTGTACACGATAGAGAACTACAAAAGAAATCAATAAACAGTGGGATTATTTCTCTGGTTATTATTATCTAATTCAGCCTGGACTTACCCTTTTGAAGCTTTTGTAATCAGTATATTAGCCACCACTGTACGGGTGTCTGGGGGTGAAAGTGTGTGTGGGGGTGTCAGGGTGGAAGTGTGTGTGTGGGGGGGGGGGCCAGGGGGGGAGTGGGGGGTGGGGGCGGGGGATAAAAGTGGGGGTGGGGGGAGGGGGGGGGGTGGGGGGGGGGCTGGGNAAGTGTGGGTGTCTGGGATGAAAGAGTATGAAGGGGTTTTAGGGTGTCTATAGTTTGGAAGTGTGTTTTGGTGTCTGGGGTGGAAGAGTGACTTGGGTGGGAAAATGCGTGGGTGTCTAGGTCAAAGTATGTGTGGGGGAGGGAGTGGAAGTATTGTGCTGGTGGGTGACTGGGGTTGGACGTGTCACATTGGAGGAAAGCGCTTTTTTTTTTTTTTTAAACCAACCCTTTTAATCACTTCCAACTTCCATGATCCCGGGCCAACGGCCGCACAGAAAATGAAAAAAATTGGGAAATCAAAAAGAAAATGTGTTTTTCCCTATATGGTCACTCTAAGAAGTGGTCGTAAACCAACGTCACGCGTGCCAGACTTGACATTCGGAACACCTACTACTAAGACTTATATACTGTATAAAACTATGCTGGAGCATGTGTCTACCTGAAAATCCATCTTTGGCACAATATTGCCGACAGGTTGCCGACCCCTGCTCTTTGAGACACCACGACAAATTTATAGTAGACTTGGTTAAAGACCGTGAACAACAACACGACATCGCGGAACCATTGATTAACTAATCCGTGCAAAAACCACTGGTTAACTAAACGGTGGACAAAACATTGGTTAACTAAACGGTGGACAAACCATTGGTTAACTAAACGGTGGAAAAACCATTGGTTAACTAAACGGTGGACAAAACATTGGTTAACTAAACGGTGGACAAACCATTGGTTAACTAAACGGTGGACAAACCATTGGTTAACTAAACGGTGGACAAACCATTGGTTAACTAAACGGTGGACAAAACATTGGTTAACTAAACGGTGGACAAACCATTGGTTAACTAAACGGTGGACAAACCACTGGTTAACTAAACGGTGGACAAAACATTGGTTAACTAAACGGTGGACAAACCATTGGTTAACTAAACGGTGGACAAACCATTGGTTAACTAAACGGTGGACAAACCATTGGTTAACTAAACGGTGGACAAACCAGTTGTGGATGAGATGCCCACACAAAAACGTACTTAACTGAAAAACATCAACTCAACAACAGGGTGGCTGGGTAAAATATTGATTGGATTATAACCGTAGCTCTGTTATTGTTGAACGTTATTGAACTATTATATTCCGCTGGCTAAATCTAATCCCTACTCACTCGGTAAACGTGCATGCCCAGAGTAATACTGTGATGACCTGTTTTGTGGGGAAGGGGGGGGGTGTGAGCTACGCAACCATAAAACTAATTAAAATGACATTTACGTTTGGATTGAAATTGGTTCAGCCATCTCTTCTGTTTAAAAAATGACAAAAAATAATTTAAAATATAACCCACCCCCCACCACTTTTTTGTCCCCCCCCCCCACACACACCACTACTTTTCCCCTTAAAGCTATATTTAATGCCATCAGACGCCCGTAATTCGCTTTGTTAACAGACCGCGCAGCCTACTCACGTGCAACTAGAAAGTTTCATGACAACACAAGTAACCATGGGAAAATGTGTTATTTATAATTTAAATAAGCAGAACATCAAATATACGCCATCATTTTAAATATACGCCATAATTTATTTTACTTTTTTGGTGAGTTTCCAAAAATATTCTTTACTACTTGTGCGTTCTAAAGAAAATCACACAAAATTTAATTTGCTTGTCAGTTGAGATAAAGAAGCAGCCGGGCCCTGCAATTAAAGGACATCACGTGGTTTGATCGATCCGAGGTTTACTGTCAACACAGCGAACCGTTCTCTCCAGCGCTGATTGAATTCCGGGAAACAAGGTGTCGTGCCTGGTACTGATTGTTCATAAAGCATTTCTTGCCCTGGTTCCTAATGAAATCTATTTCTTTTGTACAAAACCCACATATCTTCGCCATAAACAACGCAAGCACTGCATAGAAGTGAACTACATCTGAGCTGTTGTGTGAGCTATGGTGACGACGATGTCGATAGATAGTTCTGGAGGGGCCTGGAGGTGGTGCTCAAGGCCCAAAGTATTTTAATTTCTCGAGCCCTCTGGACGCATTTTTTAAAAACTTAATCATCTAATTTATTTGTAAGTCCCTTAAAAGTTTGTAGGCCCCTGGTACTATGAGTCTGCTCAGTGTATCGGGTAAGGTATTGTGATAAAATACGTGATTTATTGCGATTTTATCATGGGGAATCTAGTGAAGAGAGTTAGGAGCATATTATTAACAGCTGAGAGCATTGCATCCTTTACTGTACCAATTGGTAGTGGAAAATCATTCGCTTTCAATTTTAAAATACCATACTCAACGATCCTTAAGTTTTTGTTTTTAAAAGCCATTCTTATCTGTGAGCACTTTTTGAATATACATGTATTAATTATTTCTGTAATATTTAAGTGTTGGTGTGCTCGTATCTCTGGACAACAAATAGTCCACTTGTCGTGAACTATAGTTAGGACCCATTTCTATGATGTCACAGAATGGTTTTTGTAGTACGTTATCGATGTCTTCGTATCCCGAGTGAAAAGTGCTTACGTGTATAACAGCCGCCTCATTCTGTAGCATCCACCCTGGAGAAGCACAGTCTCCTGTAATAATGGCTTCTTGTTATCAAGTGTTAAACTCCTTTTGGCGGTGGGAGGTGGGAGAGGAGGGGGGGGGGAGACATAGCATTTAACAGGGATCGGTCGAGTTTATTTCTGCAATGCCCTTTAAGCTTCTGACAGCATGACTAAAATATCAATTATTCTAATGCCTGAGACCAAACAAACAGGAACAAAACCATAAAGAAAATTACAGGCTTATACTTGGCGGGGAGAGAAGAAAGAAATCAATACACTGTTTCCGATATAGGGAAATGCGCCCGAGGATACCAACTCACAGAGAAACATGTCTAGCAGTGCAATCAGATTAGGACGGCGTGTGTACATGCTATTTAGCGGTTATCTTTCAAACCAAAAACTTCCAACACGCGAGTCGAGCGCGGCCTCCTCTACTCCCCTGATCACTAAATAAATGATGATCCTTCCTTCGACCTTATAAACTATAGTTAGGTCTACAATCTGTGACCTCACGATCACTTCTGGAGCGCAGCAGCGGTTCTTAGTCTTTATTCAGCGACCCCCTTCTTCCTGAAGTAAAATGAGACGGTGTAGTGGAATTACTCCGTATAGGTATATAATTCTTGAAAGAGTAAATTCATGAAATATTAAAGTGCTCGCGTCCAACAGTTAATTTGGAATAAACATACGGCATCGTGTCACACTAGAACTGATGGGAATTGTGCAATAATTGCATTAGGATTTTTAATGAATTTTTTTTTTATATAAAGGCATCGCGCTGGCGTGGTGGTGAAGAGAAGAAGAGAGGGTAGGTGTTCTAGCCAGCTAGCCGGGAGCAAAGTCCAGAAATCTCAAGAAGACCACACACGAAAACTGTAGGCAAAATAATATCTGCGTTATCGATCTCCGCGTAATTCAAACGACTTCGCTGAACCTACAGTTATCAGTGAGATTGTTTTAACGGGGAAAGGTGGGAGAATCCCACCCGCCTCTCTGCCTGAGCTATCTGATACTGTTCTGCGCTCGTCAACTCTAGCCAAGAAGAAGCTACAGTGATTATATTTCAGTTGGATGGATCTTATCGATTCAACGAGGACGTGTATTGGAATTAAGTGCTGAAAGGTGATTGTCTGACGGATGACCCCCCTCCCCCCCCCGCCCCCCCCCCCCCGTCCTCACACAAAAATTACCGCCCCCTGTCCCCACACACATCACATACAAAGTTCGAGAAGTTCACTACTCGTCTGATTTGTCGAGGTTGTGTCTCCCTCGCGCTAAAACATTCTAACTCAACACACTAAGCAGTAAGTGAACGGCCCCGATTGCCTTCAGGCGTTTAGTATTTGTGACATTTCTTTGTCAGTACCTTCCCCTGTGTCGGAAGTACCAAGACTTTGTGTGTGCGTGTGCGCATAAAAGGAGGGGGGGGGGGTTGTTATAACATTCATGACAAAACTTGAATTCTCTATTTTTTGCTAATAATGACAAAGAGAATTGCAGAACTTGGACAAGAAATAAACGTAAGACAAGAACTTGTCAAACGCTAATAAAGAAATGTCCAACTATATCAACCTTTAGTTAGAGACTTAAATTAAATCAGGTTTCCTCGCACGCCAATGCAATGCCACCTCACGCCCCCCCCCTCTCTTTCCGGGTTGCTTGAGGTTAGGAAACCCTGTTGAGTCTATTAAATCTCGTATACTGCTCAAATCTCGTGTATCATTTGTCCACCATCTAAACCACTCTAGACTGTGCATGTATGTCATCTCGGATTATATTTCTTTTCTACCACATTTTTGGGGGGGTTAAAATACGGAGAAAATGTAATTGAAGATAACAATGTCATCTTCAAAACAACATCACACTACTTCATTTAATCAAAGCAAGTGTGAAAGCCCGGTTTTTATTTTCCAATCGATTTTTTTTTTTTACCTTTTCAAATTCAAAGCCTCTATTTAATTCCAACTAATTGAACAAGCAACATTTAACATGGAGCGCTAGATCACACAATTGAACTTATTAAATATTGAACAACCAATCCAATAGATGAGCGCCCTCCGGTCTTAACCGCTGCAGCAAATTAAAAAAAAAAAAAAAAAAAA
>CAXITT010000386.1:469899-481093 GCA_964033795.1 Lymnaea stagnalis | reverse complement strand
AGAACAAGGGGGGGGGGGGAGAGAAACCAACCGCCGAGGCGGAGGGGAGAGAGGAGGTGGGTGGAAGGAAGCCAGACGGGGCTTGTGACGCGGCCGGCCTTCGGTGAGCATAAAGCGACAAGCTGTTGTTAATTATCGAACCGAACTGTCGGATCGCCGCCGTCGTCGTCGTCGTGTGCTCTCCTTGATTAGCGTTGCGGCTAATGAAAGATTACGGCCCCTGCTCAACCAAACACCGCTGTCTATCTATGCTTGAGTCTACTAAATACACCAGTAATGGTTTTTTTCTAGTTTG
This sequence comes from Lymnaea stagnalis, assembly GCA_964033795.1. NCBI lineage: Eukaryota > Metazoa > Mollusca > Gastropoda > Lymnaeidae > Lymnaea > Lymnaea stagnalis. The sequence goes on along the minus strand of CAXITT010000386.1, from coordinate 480,798 downwards.
GAACAGAAGGGCGTGGTCAGAGCTGCACATTGTTTAAGAAGACGATACCGATAGTCGCGGTTACCTTAACTTTCCTTGACACCCACAGCCTCCCGAAGCATCGTTGGTTCTTTCCACGCCTTCGGATACAATTAAATGCATATCCTAAGGAACGACAGCACGTATGGCCCAGCCTTGAGCAGATAGAATGCACGTGAAATTATATTTTAAAAACTAGGGCATTTGCTCGACTAATCGGAGTCGGAGAATCGATTACTGCTCCGGAATTACCATATCAGGCTTAACGAAAAAGACGATGATGTTCCCTAATCATAGCTTGTCACTGATCGTGTCTTCCTCCGCCATCTCGGCTAGAGGGAGAGATGTTGTTTCTCTTTAAATCTCCCCATGCCTACACACAGTACATGTATATAATATATTTTAAAGGTAATAAATGTGGGGGTTCGCAAACGAGCACACACAGAATATATCAATTTCTCGATGACATTTAAGCACAGGTTTCTCTTTGTTGAGGACAGCTAACACCTTAAATGTTAAAGACGCATTTTTTGGTGTGTTTTTGTTAGCTCTGTCCTGCTGTGTCATCATCGCCCAAAGGAAATGGCAAAGGTTGACTTTTTTTTTTTAATGAGTGCAGGCACGCGTTAACTATTGAACATGACGTTTAAGCTTCGAGGAGTAAGTGCTACTCTGAATAGAATAACGCAAATAGAAATAACAGACTTTAGAATTTTAAACAGTGAACGACTGGTTGATTCTGTATGGTTGCTGATGATGCCTATGAATGGGGGTGGGGTGGGAGGGTATCTGTATTTGGGCCTGAATACCAGGCCAAAGAACCAAACGTACACTACAGTGCATGTTATCGTACACTACAGTGCATGTTATGAATGTTATGATTATTTTACTTGCTTCGAAGTTACAACACGGGTTTTTTTTTATTACTTTACGTCCATCAGCATCATGGGTATGTATTGCAATGGTATAGGCTAAAGCAGACCATTCGCGCCGTGACGTCATTTACGTGTTTATTTAACTTGATAGATTTAGGGTTCGGGTAAAGTTTGGGGATAATGATAGGTTTTTATCGTTCAGGATAGGTTTAGAGTTCAGTTCAGGTTTAGGGCTAAGCTTAGGGCGACCTTTCAGGGGTTGTGGCAAACAAGATGGCGGCCGTGGCATGAATTGTCTGAATTTAGCCTGTAGTGTATTCAGAGCCACGGTAACAGATTCAATGCATTGATTGCGCACTAGTGGGGATAATTACCAAGTAGGGATATTGGGAAAAAAAAAAAACCTCTCATTTCAATCTAGATACCCCCTGATCTAGTGCCGTGCCGAGGAAACGCCGCTCCCTGGGAGAAGCCAGAAGATGGCGCCCCCATCAATATTCAATAAGAAACAGATTAATTATTGATACTTTCCTCAGTTGCCAGTTGACAGAATATTTTCACAAATTTACTTCTTATATACACAAAAAGAAATTGTAAGCAACGACATTGATTATTTATAAACTTTTAAACGGAAGTTTCACTTTTAAAAGAAACTCTAAACAATTTAAATAATAATAAAATGTTTTCACTATGGAAACAAATTTTATGAGACTTTTACTATGAAATACTCTAATGTGATCAGGATTAACTACTGAAGTGGGTTTTTTTCTGTTTTTTTTTTTTTTTGTGTTTTTTTTTTGTTTTTAATGACTATGTGCAAATGAGTTTTAATAACAAATCAATAAGTGACAAAATACAAGTGTCAAATGTTTAAATCCAATTATGTGATCAGGATTAACTACTGAAGTGGGTTTTTTTCTGTTTTTTTTTTTTTTTTGTGTGTTTTGTTTGTTTTTAATGACTATGTGCAAATGAGTTTTAATAACAAATCAATAAGTGACAAAATACAAGTGTCAAATGTTTAAATCCAATTAGAACGTATTGAAGATCTTCTTAATTTCAAGAGCCAACGTCATTGTTTTCCTGTGCCACTCCGCACCTGATCCTGGGCACATTCATGATAGGGGATTTTTTTTTTTTAACGCCTTCTTGACAACAACAAAAGAGCTTGCTTCATCTTAAATGGAGTTTATTGATTTTTTTCCCTCCCTTCTTCCTCCTCAGCTCGCCGTGGAAGAGTTAAACAATCCCCATCAAAAAGTAAATGAGATTATTAATAGCCTTTTTAAAAAAAATGTTATGTATATTGCGGACGGCAGTTTTGCATTGCGCAAGCTGTAACCAGTTCTTTTATTTAAAGACATAAAAACTGCACAGACTTAAAGATTAGAAAACAACACGTGGATTTAGTGATGTGTCTTTATCTTTAAGTCCTAGTGACTGGGGTTAACTTCCACGTATGGCGATATTAAAGCAGAGTACGAACTTCTCTTTTAGTCAAGTCAATAGTTTGAGATTAGGTCCCTTAACAATACGTTAAATCCATCCGATCGTTAGACACGTTTTCTGGTCTTCTTCTACCCCGAGTCACATCAATCTTATTAGTGGCAGTGGTAGAATTGACTCTGCGGTCAAACTATTATGACCGAGCATTTATTGCCACCCTCTGGTCATTCCCCCAAAGTCACATAAAGCGACCATCTTCAACCTCAATAAATGGGCCCGACAGCATCCTCATCTTACTGAAATCTACTTCCTTGTAAATAATCTGAACTGAATGTGAAACTAAAACATGCATCAATTGATAGTGATGCCACAGCGCCACGCTCTTCTACACACCTTGCACAACAGCTGATGTGACCTAATTGTTCAAACGGAGTGATAGATCGCCCTGTCTTTGTAAACACCAGTGTTTATCATTGTGTGTTACTGTCGTTTGCCCCAAGTTAAACCTATTATCTCTCTCTCTCCCTCCCTCCCCTCTCTCTCCCTCCCTCCCCTCTCTCGCTCCCTCTCTCTCTCTCTCCGCCACAGCAACTAACACAGCAGCTGTTCAATACAATAGTAAACAAGCTAACATGGCATTCCTTTCTTTCTGTGTGTGTGAGGAGGGGCTGCATTTGTCATCAAAAATTAAAAACACACTGCCTTGCCTAGCCGCCTAGCGATATAATAAATATGATTTTTTTTTAATTAAGCCTGATGAGCAAATGTATATCACCTTGCCATTTCTGTAATTATACAAACTGAAGCATTCTTAACCAGCAAATGTCAATTTCTTTTGTTTATTTCAATCTAGTAAAAAACAGAAATTAAAGACCTGCTCTAATATGTCTACACCATCATGCATCGGCATTATGGAATATACAACCGAGCAGCACAGCAGTCTATGTAACACATACAGATGATCACACAAATGGCCTGAGAGAGGAAGGGGGGGGGCGCAACAAGCTTATTAAAAGAAGGTGCCTCGTTTCAAGCCTGTGCCTGACTGTAGCCAACCAAATTATTGTACGTTCCTATCAGAACATAAACGATCCACGCGTGTGGAAATGGCGAGGTCGTGATTTCTTGCTCGTCCCTGTCTATTTGACACTGGCGTTATTTGAGCCCGAACGAATGATGGGGGGCACGCCACGTCATGGGGGGAGACGGGTTGTTTTCAACTTGCATAAAACAAAACTAAAAACAACTCGATAAGATTCAGGCTTTCACTAAGTAATGTATGCACTTCTGTCTTCCCTTCCGGGAGCACCACAACCCATTTCTCTGTATAATCACTACACAAACAGGTTGACTTTAAAAGGCGCTGGTTAGGCTACAGGACTCCTTTAAAGTGGATTAACAATGGTTTCAACAAACCTATTAAGTTTTATGTTAAATACATCTAAATTGTGTAGCAGTTGATCAATTGGACAGTCACTGCAAGTCAATGAAAGAATGAAGATGAAGTTGTCTAGCCATTTGGGCATGTTCCCGGGGCTGATACAGTAGCCATTTTGGGCATGTTCTGATTCACAAAAATCGCAGCAGTCTCCGACAGTGAATATTACCAACATTGGGTTGTGGTGGGGGAGTGAGGGTGGGACAGGGCCAATTCATATCTTAATTAACTTTACGTGTCTTTTCGTGCAACTTCAGCGTTGGTAAAGACATGACGGGAGTGTTTGTTGGGACTGCTGCTTTACGAAAGAAATGGATACAACTGAAATTGATGTTACCAATGCCCGTAACATAATCATATGCTGATATCTAGCTATTTTTATAGCCACTCCAACTAGCTTCTATTAGTATCAATATTCTCTCAGGGAAAGAACTATTTGCGTGTATGTGTGTGTCCCGTCTAAGCGCACGTTTGGTTATTAACAACATGGTATGTACAGCAAATCTGCAAATAACTCTCTTACACCCCCCCCCACACACACCCACACACAATAACAAACACTCCCGTCATTCATAGACCACAGCACCATTAAGAATATAACCCCGCTATTGTGCAGAGCCCAATGCCCGCCCGGTAAATATCAACAAGTCTTGGTCATACATCAGTAGTGTAAGCGTGTCTTGTTCACGGAGCGGTTCAAGCTAACGCACCAAGCATGATTGACTGTTGTCATAAACAACGGCCATGTCGCTGGGCATATCTGCACAACAAAGATGTGTGTGCACCGTATGTCGTTCAGCTGTCCACTTTGAAAGCTAAACATGATGAATATTTCTGACCGCACCAGATGGAATCTTTAGTATATAGGAAATTTGAACACTTTCAACGAAAGCTGAGTGGGTTGTTGTTATAATTAGATCTTTGCAGAGTTTGCGACGGAAGAAACTATATAATGTATTAGCTCGTTCTTCAAACAGTAAAATACTAATGTTTAAAATATATTACTTATTATTAATTATAGGCTGCGGTTCGATAATACAGCATGTACTTAATTTTTAGTAAACGCACATTTTTTAAAATAAATACATGTATTTAAACTAGGACGCGCCGAAGATGGACAGAAAATGACACACACGGTCTGTTCATATAGCATTGTGTGCACTAGATAAGTTCATTCGTCGATCCTAGAGTTCAAACCTGTGAGTTGGATACCTGTCACGTCTGGGTGGTAAAAATAACACATAACTACAGGATTAACTTTATGCATAAAAGTATATCTAACGTGCATCATCTCCCCATCATCGCATGTTGGGAACAAAATTATCATCTATCATATTATTATCATGTACAGTGAATCGATAAGCTAAAAATTATCCAGGTTTTTTTTTTTAAATTGTTACTATAACTGATTGTATATCACTAGTAGAGCGAAGAGGGTGTATTTTAGGGGCATGCCAACGACGTCTTGTCGGAAGTTAAACACGATAATTGCCGGTTACACGATAATTGCCGGTTTAACAATTATTAGTACGTCGCTATTTATGCAGCGACCACACCGGCTGGTAACAGCTGCTCTCCTTCATATGCCAACAGTGTCTGATGCTCACCACTAGATGCGTCTTCATTAAGTTAGCACACGAATTAAATCCAATGAACATTTACATCATACAGCTATCCAGTGACTTGTCTACAAATTATGGAATATGAATTGAATCCAATGAACATTTACATCATACAGCTATCCAGTGACTTGTCCACATATTATGGAATATGAATTGAATCCAATGAACATTTTAATAATACTGGCCACTATTATTTTGTTATTTTGTATAGTTAGAGCATATTTTTTAGGACACGTACTGGTTAGATCAGCGCTTGTTGTACATAATGTTGTTGTGCTAGTTTGTACTCGGTGCTGGGCCAAAAAGTCAAATGAAACCATTATTAATATTCTGTCTGATTCACAAGATATGTTCATTGGTTTACATTTTACTTTTTACAAGTTTGAGAGCCCCCGTGTCAGATAAAAGACGCACGTCGGAGACCTTCGCCTTTGGAACAAAGTCACAAATCCCCAACCAGTGGCTGCGAACAGACAATCTAATAAATCAAACCAAAAGTGAACGTACTCATTTCTATCCCTTCCCTTCCGGATACTTGCACGATGGGGTACGACCACCAGGGGAAAAAAATATTTATTTTTCGGTGAGAAAAGAGCAAATGGATTAGTTCATATCATATCTGCTTTCATATCATTTGTGGGTTGTCATGGTTTTGCTAAGTAAACATGGATCAGATGACATCAACGTGAATTGAGAGGAAAGAAATTATTCAGAGTAAAAGCATACATTTTATTTTTTTTTAAACTCTATTATTGGGTCTGTTTTAATTATTAACTCTACCAACTTACTGGAATCGAGTTTAGAAATAACAAACATGATTTCGGAACCAACATAACTTGGAAAAAGTAGGCGGCAACCACGGGAAATCTACTCTGTTTTACAAAAAACATGGACCTACCCCATATAACCAAACCAAGAATTTGTAATTTATGTTTTACAAATGACGGCATTTAATTTGGGATCTTACTAACCAAACACGTGCGGTGACAGCTACAATATATCAGTCGTGTACTTTTTTCTTTTTTTAATTCCAAAAATGGCGAAAATGTTGTGTTTTTTTTAAAATCTTAATGGCAATTATCGAACAGAATCCCCCGCGCTACAGGGTATATTTTTTTTTTTTTTTTTTTTTTTTGAATTTCTTGCGGCCGCCGCCGTTTAAAATCAATAGGCAAAAGGCGTGACGCGAAGGAGACGAAACTAAATGAATCGATACTCGCACAGATCGGAAGGAGACAAGAGCGCAAGTGCTCTTAGTCTGTTTACATCCTCCACGGTAAATGAGCTACTGTGTTGATTGCCGTAGAACTCTTGTGGCTGTTTGTGGTGGCTTTCATATCAAGTATAAACGGGGCCCCGGTTTTTTTTGTTTTTTTTTGGCGTCATGTATTTGCCCGGGCATCCCGGGGGATCCAAGCGCAAAGACAGTTTAAGGATGTGCGGCCATTGTACAACGGTTAGCGGTGTAAACAACACTTGGAGCAAGAGAAACGTTGTTGTTGCTTTTTAACTTGATTGAGTGTCAGGCATTATAAACAAATGAGGTTATCAGCTGCACTAACGAGAAGCAATCACCGATACGGCAAATAGTCGCCAAGTTGGCGTATCATTCACGATAGAACTCGATCTAAGAAGAGGAGGTCATGGATTTTTTTTTATTTTTTTTTTTAAAGATTTGAAATCGATACACATTCATTTAATGTGGAAAGGACATTGCTTGGAAGACATAGTTAACAACCATTACAAAGAGAGCCCATCGTTTTAGAGGCTGCACTTAGTCTGCCGAAGTAACAACAGGAATGGACACTCTCTCAAAACACACACACACACAAATCAAAAGAACTGACCAAATATATTATAAATTTAGAGTTATATCCCTTCACCACCCCAAGGAGGACAAAAAATGTCTGACACAATAACAGGCCACTGCTCCGATTGAGAGAGAGGACAACATCATCTCTCGTCCCTCGCCATTACCATAAATTGAAGAGAGTTGGCAAGGCAGACCGGTAGGGGGAGGGGGGGGGGTAGTGGCTTCCAGATATTTGACAAGTAAACAACAGGAAGATCCAGTGCATAGTCGACCCAAGCCATCATCAGCCTTGAATGATTACGTTACCAAGCGAGGGAAATCTGACTGTGGCCAAATCTCCGTTAACAATTCTTTTTGAGTACTTTAGTAGTATTTTAATGAAAGCACACGTTCTCTCCGTACCAAATCTGCTTTCTTTTGATTGTTTTTATTTTTTTTTTTTTTTTTTTTTTTTTTTTTTTTTCTGAGAGGGTTGAAGGTGGCGGTAGTTTATTATTTGATTGTTTAAACCCTTTATTGGTTTCTATTCAATGACTGAATTGGCTTCGTTTGTCAGATCCGCCTTTATCAATATTAGACACATTCATTATTATATGCTTTAAACTGGTCAAATCAAGAGAAAAGCACAAAGGCGTGTGATTGTTGTTGGTTTAAAATCCTATTTGTTCGCTAGCTAGCTGCACACGTCTTGTTGACCACTGCCTTAAAAGAAGCCAGAAAATTAAGGAAGTTCTCCCAAATTATTCGGTGTAAAGAACGTGCCCACGGATAAGACTAGACGAGTTCCCACCCAACGCCGTCCCAATAAATTAGCATAGACTTCCTGGGAGGAAAAAAAAAGCTCCATCCCGCTCAATATCCAGAAACATTTTCACTTGCCCTAATTGGAATAAATGGATCATTATTTTGGATTATCGAATAGCAATAAGGCGCTTTATTCAAAATCTTTTTGACACTGATGTCTACAATTATAGAACCAACGCTCTACTGGTCTGGTATAAATGTTGAATTATATGCAATAGTTATCTTTTTTTTTAATAGCTTTAATTCGTAAGAAAACATGGAAAGTAATAATGCAACAAACGAGAAGTGCACCGTGTACTGGGAATATCAAGTATATTTAGAGAAGTGCAACGACAGGCGCAAAAGTGTATATCAAGTATATTTATAGCCGAAGTTGGTAACAGAACATTTCGAATATTTCCATATGTGGACAGACAACAATCCTCCACAATCAGCGTACATAAGACCAGCGTACATAAGACCAGCGTCTGACATGTGTTCGTGCTGGACTTGCGCACTAAAACCTACACCAAAATCAGCTCTTTTTTTTTTTTCTGTTTGTGGCAATGTTCACCCTCACCCACCGATGTCCATAAACGCGGCGATCAACGCGCTCTCCCTCAAGACACATACTCGTTACATCTTCCCGGTTATCTTTCAGCCTCCAATGCTATTACCAGATGCGCTTGTCAGATCACGGGATTACCATATATGATAATCCAGGCTCGTAATACGCCAGCATCCACAGGATCTATATACAGATCCACTCGGCCCATGCAAGTGTCTTTCTATATAAAGCAGTTATTAGCGTTCGTCGCTGTTTACACGGGAGAGGGGATTAGTCGAGTTCATCGCAACAACAAGTCTGTAGAGAATAAAGCAACAACAACACAAAAACGCGGGTCGCGTCTGATGTCGAAAGACGGCTTCATCCAGATAAAGGCCAGGGGACACCGACGTTGATGGTGTAGTTATATATAGATATAGATAGCAACCCGAGCTCATTTAATTTACCATGGGCAAAGGAATCGTTCGATCACCGTCTATGATTTCTAAATCAGGAGTTCATCCGGTCGACGACGTTTAATTTTAATGGGGCGTGGCCCGAGCCCACTCAAATGACAGCATACTTTTAACTATACTATTATTGATTAGTAAGGGGAGACCTTTAACAAAAAATTTAAAACGGTGCAAACAAAATTAAAAAGCTTTAAAGGAAATTGCTCATTATTTTGTTCACGCTGATCGAAATATGAACATGGAGATGCCCAAAATTACAACGTCTCTAATCATAGAATAAAAAAACCCGCATCAACAAAGCCTGTTGTAATACTGAGACAAATATAGGACTTCACATGCCGATTCCTTCATAAATGGTTCAACTTCCAAAGACACGCCTTGGTTAAAACCAACTCAAATTCCAAGTCAGACACGCCGTGGTTAAAACCAACTCAAATTCCAAGTCAGACACGCCTTGGTTAAAATCAACTCAAATTCCAAGTCAGACACGCCTTGGTTAAAACCAACTCAAATTCCAAGTCAGGCACGCCTTGGTTAAAACCAACTCAAATTCCAAGTCAGACACGCCTTGGTTAAAACCAACTCAAATTCCAAGTCAGACACGCCTTGGTTAAAACCAACTCAAATTCCAAGTCAGACACGCCTTGGTTAAAACCAACTCAAATTCCAAGTCAGACACGCCTTGGTTAAAACCAACTCAAATTCCAAGTCAAACACGCCTTGGTTAAAACCAACTCAAATTCCAAGTCAAACACGCCTTGGTTAAAACCAACTCAAATTCCAAGTCAGACACGCCTTGGTTAAAACTAACGCAAGCATTTATTACAATATGTTTGCCGATACTCCTATGTTGTGGAAATCAGCTCAGTAGACAGACGATTGTAAAAGGTCATTCATTAGGTATGGAGAAATCCTGTAGCGTGTGGGGAAAGGGGAGGTGGCGGGGGAATACATAGTTTAGTTTATAAAGTCGTGATGTTTCTCTTATACATGTTCTCATAAATAGTTGAATTAATTACAATATTGTCGAGCCATGCCACTGTAAATTTCAAGTTTGCCTCACAATCAGAAGACTTCTTTTGTACAGTTTGAGTCACACATACCCGAACACGATAATCAGTCGCCTAATGCGTTGAGATTGCGAAATTACGTCATTAAATACATTGAAAGCATGAAAGATAAGAATAAGACAATGTCCATTAAGAACCACTGATATTTTCACTATATCTGCCACTCCCCGGTAACTATCACATCAAAACATGACAGATTTAAAATATTAACACAAGTACTTTTTTTTTCTTCTTTTAAACCAAAAACAGCTATATTTGTTTGATTTGGTGGGGGGGGGGGGGGTTGTTGGACTTGTTCAACGCTTCACTAACAGAAGGAAATAATGTTACGAATCTCCTTCCATGACCATTCTTCGCAAACGTATCGATTAAAACCTCGTCCAACTAAAGGATGAGACGCCTTCTTTCTGTTCCCGGTTTGAAACTGCCCGGGCCTGTGTATCATAGATTTATTTAGATTTGATTGCTGCCAGGCACAGAGCAGCGTGAAATCTTTCAACACTCGACATTTGCTACACTGCCGCCGCCTCTATCCCGTCAAACATCAATACGTTAGAGACGGTTAGAGACGTTATTGAAATCAATAAACTTTTAACTACTCACGAGCAAACACAGTGTTACTATAATAATATCGCTCTTCGTGGTTTTTTTTTGTTGGTTTTTTTTTTTTTTTTTTTTTTTAAGAGACAATCTGCAATCATATTAAGTTTTTTTCAAGCAAAACCAGCATTTAAATGAGAGTATGTGTTCACTGGAGTTTTCAAAAATATAAAGTTTCAGGCAATTAATAATTTTTTTACTTAAAAGATCGGAA
>CAXITT010000386.1:428499-467739 GCA_964033795.1 Lymnaea stagnalis | reverse complement strand
GGGGGGGGGTAAGGGAAAGGGGGGGGGGGGGGGGGGGGGGGAACCAAGATCCGCGTGCCCCTTCTAAGAGTTCACCATTTATCTTAAAGAACCGCAAAGGTCTTTCGGGACACTGTCACAACTAACCAACATTGGGTTCTCTATGCGATGCGGCTGTCGCGTCTAATGTACAGGTCCCTTACACATCATTAAAAGTTTACATCAATCAGTATGCTACGATATTGAATGCCGCCATGGCGTCCACAGAAGCCGCACCTGCGGTAAGATCAGTTCCGACGATCCAGATTATATATGAGTATTTATTGATCGACACTCCCCAATACCTTTAAACATGTTTTATGATACACAGAGTAGTGTTAACCTGTGATCTGCATACCCTCGAGGTCGTATCACTACAATGCGCCAGCTAAAAAAAAGGGGGGGGGGGGGGGGGCGGGGAAGCTGTTAAGAACGTGATTCCAGGTCGTGTTAATCGTGCCTATCACGGGTAGATGATTGGTGGCAACGTGCTTTTGTAAACGACAGGGCTGAGCCGATGGAGCCGGGCGCGGCAATTTCAACAGCAGTCAAGAGTCGGAAACATCCAAGACAGCGTTTTAATAACGAAAATATGTTAATAAAACAATGGAATTTCGGTTGTTTTCAAAGGTGGAAACAAAAAAGTTATCATTTTATCCATTTAGAGGGTTTCAGCAAAAGAACATTTCTACTACACACGAAATAATTGGGAGCGGTAATTTACTTTAAATGTTATTGTCCAGCAGATTCCGAGACGCACCTGCTGAAAAAAAAAAAAAAAAGGTACATTATGACCTCAGTGAAGGCATGAAACTAATGAAGACATGCCTTATCGGTTTCCAGATTAAAACCCACAACCTGTGTTCCTGTGTGTAGTAGTAGTAAGAACAGGGTTGACAGAACAAGGTCGTTTACTTTTAGTGACAAGGCCGGGATACGTAAGTGGTGAGAGGAAATACAACCGTGGCACCCACACACGCAATAAACATACATATAATCTCATGTATTACAATGCATGGGAAAGAAAATGTGAATGACCAGCAAGCATTCATCAACAATTCAGTCACGAAAGGACCAGGAAGAAAGTACAAAATGCACGGAATCAGAAATCATGGCACTGGCTGGACTCTAATGTAACACATACGCGTCAAAATGGCCTGGTTTAATAATTAATTCATGATTTGTATTTTATGTCAATTATATAGAAAAGCATACCTTGAATCAAGATTTAGTGCTTAAATGGAATGATCAATTTAACGGTAGCCCATCATGTATTATTCCTCTTAATGCTCTCAATGTTGAATGAAAGATTCAAATAAAATTAGTAGATTAAATGAATTCCTTTAATCGGTGGCGATAGAGGAGGGGGAGTGGAGGGGTGTCAAAGTAAAATTGAGTGCACTTTTATATACCGGTGTAGAAAACTTATTATCAGGGGCATCCCTTGTTTACTTCCGTTAGGCTACTTCGCTGGTTTAAATCAGCTGTTTATCTGTGCGCCGAAAACCAAGCATAATTGTGGACAGGTGTGCACTTACAATTTCAACTCCTTTAAACTATTTACTTATTTGGATCACGCCACTTCAGCATATCTTTAGAATTGTCTGTCATTGTAACAATTTTTAATTAGCCTATTTTGGCGAACAAAAGGCTCATTATTCGTTGACCATTTATCTGAAAGAGATATTTACTAGCCTGTTGAAAATCTTACTTGGGTGGGGAAAAACACTTAAAGTGCATTACTCTATCTTTCGGAAAATGTGTAATTTTTGCTTCAAATGCTTATATGAATTCATTTTAAAATGACCACTATAACCGAAACATAAAATTTTCAAAAAGATAATAAAATGAACTGTCATTTTTTTTAAAATTCTTTTCACTGCGACAGCACCAGCAATATCCCGACATCACCAGCAATACCACGACAGCAATATCCCCCGGATAGCAAACCCTCTTGTCCAAAGGAGGTGACATCCAAATGGGAAACGCCACACTTAAGTCCTCCATCGATGCGTTTTTAACAGAGATTTTGATTGCTTCCAAGAGCAGGGTCCCAGCAGAACAGTAAGCCAGAAGAGAACGTTTCCATCCAAGCAGGTTGTCACAAGAGCATTGTGTCACACTAGCAGGTTGCCATCACAGGAATGGGTTTTTTAAATAGCGTTTACATAAAGTCGTGCGGGGTTTCCGAAACTTTCCGGATGTTTACCAACATCCTGCCTTGAGTTGAAGCTGAGAAGTTGGTTCATGCAAACGTATGAACTTTTGCCAAGTTGTTACATGATGTTTAACTTGTCAATGCTAGTAGTCACTGGAGGTGGTGAAGGGGAGGGGGGCAAATTTGGAAGTTGTGTAAAATATTTATAAATGAATAGTATAATTCCAGGCTTGCGCCGTTTCCATCAAAGTGTCAGATACTATGATGGAAACCGTACGACGTAATCATATATATATAATGGGACACGCGACCAATAATTCTTAACCCTCCCCGCCTCTCCCGTAACCCCCCAACACCCAGTGATCCCTTTATATCTGCATAATACAACATTATGTATACTTGCCAGCTACTACCAACTTTAAACCAAGCGATTATATACAGCAGTGTGAGAACAGGGAAGTCGCTAACACGTTACGAAAATGATAGAGCTCAATGGAAAAAAAGAGAAGGTGGAGAGAGGAAAAAAGAGGGGGGGGGGGTGTTGGGATATGAGCCCAATGTACGAGGGTCTTCAAGGCCTGGGGTTCACAAAACAAAACACCAATCGTTTGGATATTAAGACGATAAAAAATGACTGCGGGTAACGCATGGGTGTGGAAAATATATCAGAAAAGACATTTCGATAATTTCAATCCTAGGCTCAAACGGCCGGTTATTTATTGACGTGTAACATAAGCTTGTTATATCATGCGTGGTATGCGGAAACACACAAGGCATAATTCAGATAAAAACAAGCAAACCCCCCCCCCCCCAATTGATGGATGAAGACCCTCCCGCAAAGTGTTTTTCAATATGTTTTTAATGAAGTTGGTTAGGCACAATGGAAGAACGCTATCAACTCTAGAAATCCCGGTAATTGCTATTTCAAACCTAGGGTCAAACGGCCGGTTATTTATTGACGTGTAACATAAGGTTGTTATAACATGCGTGGTATGCGGAAACACACAAGGCATAATTCAGATAAAAACAAGCAAACCCCCCCCCCCCCAATTGATGGATGAAGACCCTTCCGCAAAGTGTTTTTCAATATGTTTTTAATGAAGTTGGTTAGGCACAATGGAAGAACGCTATCAACTCTAGAAATACCGGTAATTGCAGTTCTCGGTAACAACTCAAATGAAAATCAACGGTTTTATTTTCGAAGAACCTTTCTTTTTTTCCTTTCTTTGTTTTGTTTTGTTTTTTTTTTCAACGTTGCGGTGTCGCTATCCTAGTAATACCCGCCATTTCGTCTTAAAGATTGCTGTTATTTTGATTAAATGTTGATAGATGGAGTTTAAGTTATCACCCTTGGGAATGTGCGAAATAATATCAAGATCCAGACAGATTTTTCGCTGCCGCTTTGAACAATTAAATTTAACTAAATATATTCGGAACATGAAAATCAAGGTACAATCAAACCAAAGATAAAAATTACTTTTTTAAATAAACAGTTCTATAGCTAGACTGCAGTTAATCAATTGTGTGAGAGGTGGGGTGGAGACAGAGGGAAAGAGAGGGGGGGGAGAGAAAGAGGGGGAGAAATGTTCAACGCGACCAGTCAAGCCTGCTTTTTTTAAACACCAATCCATTCTACCACCTGCCTAATCCGTCCCCCGTGATGAATTCGGTAACGTTAAACCAGATCATGACAACTTCCAACCTAAAATGGAGACAGGACCATGCCATCTTCAGCAGAATTATTACTATATTATTTTAATGATTTATTTTTTTTAAAGTCATATTGATTTTACTTCTCAGTCTTTTTGCAACTTGTTGCATACGGCAAAACGTATCTTTAGAGAAATTACTTACGTGACATGCCAATCTATCAGACGATATCAATTTAAGAGCTTCAAATTCGCTGGCATGTTGCAACTATCGGACAAGACAAGGTTGGGATGAGCCCCTAATTACTACACACATCTAGCAAGTGATTCAGCCACAGGAAGGCAGGACCCCAACAAATAAATAAGGGATATCACTATCAGTGATGCGGTCAAACTTTAGAGAGGGAATTGTTTGTGCCGATGTAGAGCTGTGATATGCTTAAAATAAATGTCAGTGTTGCCCTGAGGAGAACTTGAAGTTCGCATCTCCAAGATGTGTATCTAAGTGTCCTTCCATCTTCATCTGGGCATGTCACGCAAAAGTGTCAAAACAATATTGATCACGAGCTTGCAAAAAACACCATAAGGACATACCCGATCATAGACGAGCAGCAAAGATGACGATCGCCACTTTGGCGATGTCCTTTTCTTAATATAATTTGAATACAAGGCCTTTCTATGTGACAGCGCCTGAACGAAGTCCATAAACAAATATAAACCCCGCGCATGGGCGATGCTTGAACCTACTGTGTTTCGGTTTATGCACCAAGTCTGAACACCGTTAATATATTCTGTTATGGTATTTGGCCACAAAGAGTGGCGAACATGCCATCGTCTGCACTTTGTTCGTGACGCTAAAAATGAAATGGCCGAGGTGAGTTTTAATTTAGCAGAGAGCGAAAGAAAGCCCTCCACCCCCACCCCAATAACTTGATGTTTCCAACACACGAAGGCAGGCACCGTGGGCTCACCGTTACCCAACAGGTGTTTAAGTATCCGTTGACGGCTGTGACTTGCCTCCCGAGACAAGGGTGTAAGCATGCACACATATTGAGCGAGAGGCGGTCATAGTGGAGTGTTGACAGTACACTGCGTTCGCTGCAACGCTAAATTTTAATAACATGGAAATATTTTACATAAAAAATGAAATAACATACTTTTAAACGTTTATAGTAAATAAACTGTATACTTTTAGGGTATAAGGAAGGGGGCATAAAGATTTCCAGACAATACAGACATTTTCCATTTAAATACAGACGTCTTCCATTAAAAACGTATGTACGACAAGAAGAATTTGTTGTTGTTCTTTTTATGGTAGTCTTTTTTCTACAGTCGATTTGATAGGCCATCGGTGAATCAGACATCATATTTTTAAATTCAATTTGATAGGTCTTAAGCCAAACAAGTATCCTATTTTTAAAAATCGATTCGATAGGTCACAAACCAACCCGATATCATATTTTAAAGTCGATTTGATTGGTATTTCATAAGCCAACTCGATCCCTGGTACCTATTTTCAAAGTTGCTTCCATAGGTCATAAGCCAACCCGATATCCTTTTTTTTTTAAACTCTAAAAATAGAAACAAGCTAGAACTGACTGATAAGTACTTTAATTTCCCTACTGCTTCTTGCCCTGGCTCGTTATTCCCCCAACCTTCCCTCCCCCATCTAGCCACTGCAATAACTAGGTCAGCGTCTATAATGGCTCCTTGTCAACTGGAGAGCGGATGGAAAAAATATTTCTTCTATTATCTGGCAGTTAAGTAAGCCTTGTTTCTCCCTGTGACA
The DNA here is from genome assembly GCA_964033795.1 of Lymnaea stagnalis. Classification (NCBI taxonomy): domain Eukaryota; kingdom Metazoa; phylum Mollusca; class Gastropoda; family Lymnaeidae; genus Lymnaea; species Lymnaea stagnalis. Next base: position 462,125 of record CAXITT010000386.1, on the reverse strand, counting down.
CGGCAATGGGCGTACAACCAATCAGCCCAAAAAGAGTCGTGTTGGTAACACATCGATTTTTTACTAAAATTGTTCATAAACAGAATTTACAAACGATTTGCTGCTACAGATATCATCAAATCGCTCCGCTTTCTAAACTAATATTACAATTTACTTATCTCGGAAGTTTCATCAAGTTCATTAAAAGACGTCTTAATTGTTGTTGTTTTTCTTGTTTGTTTTTGTGGTTAAGTTACACACACTCTCACACAGGTTTAATATTCTGCCATCACCCTTTCAAAGCCAAAATACATAAATGTAAATCACTTTGCATGCTGAGGATTTACACACCACACGATCATTAGTCATGCCGACACTGCGATTATCTCCCCCACCCTTCACAAAGAAAATCGTCGAAACATTCAACTGCTTTACTTTCTTTTTACGCCGTTAAGACAGAATTCTTTAAAATATTACTTTTCCTTGTTTTTAAATCTCAAAAGCTGGATCAATAAAATAAAGTAGCCTCATGTCACATCGGCTACAATAATTACAACATAATAAACTGTCGAAATCCCGTACTTTATCTAGCGGGTTTTATATAACATCCTTTTAGACCGAGTTCTGAATTTTAGGCCATTGGCAAGACAGCGCCACGCAGCTACAAGGCCATAGTTTAGTAGAAAAATCAATATCGCTTTTAATTAATTTTTAAAAAGGAACAGCATGATCTCTAAGTTATTTCACGGTGATAAGCAGGAGAAACAGTTAAATTATCTAAAACTTCACCCCCAACTGTTGCAGACTTTAAAATTATATGGGCAAAAAACACCCAACAAAATGGGGCATATATTATTTATCTTTCCTACCCTTTTCTCGCGACATGGCTTGAGCCACGAGCATACGGCAAGCAGGCTTAAAAGGGTAATGGGGGAAGGGGGGGGGGTGTAAGTGTGGCGGGGTCGGTGGCTTACACTGCCATTTACATACACTCTTCATTTACATAGTTTCACAGGTGTTTTCAATGACCAACCCCTTTCCCCTGTGTGTAAAGTGGAGTAGAATTATAACACGTAATAAATTCGTTTTGCTTCTTCAGTTATCTATCCTCTGTTTTCTTTAAATATAGGTACAACCATCAATATTTGCTAATACTAATACATGTCTTATTTAACACAAAATAAGTATAGCACACCATATTAGTACATTGTATAAATTAATGGCTTGAACTGAATTTCATTGAATGAACTCATAATTTAATAAAACCAGTATCAGGTTGATTGGATAAATATCATTATGCCTTTTAACCAAATAAACTGAAATTAACTTTTAACAATTAAACATTGATTTTCAAAATTTTAAATTTCTGTAGCCCCATTTGACTTATCACAACACTTCATACAAAGGACAAAAATTTCATTATAGTTTAATGTAGTCATAAATAAAATATAATGTAAATATGACTAGTAAATGTATTTTAGTTAGATACTTCTTCTCTTCTACTTGTTAAGATGTCAAAGATGTGTTAATATGTTAATGTTTATTGTTGAGGCCTAGTCTTGTAATCTGCATGACATGCTGACTTTATTTGAGAATATATAAATATATAGATTTGATTTTTTTTTAAATATTACTAATTAATTTAATCAGATTTTAAGTGCACTTAAAAAATAATAATTCACTAATTAGAGTCATTTAAATTTTAAAATGTTAAGTTACTTTATGTTATTAAGTGCAGCTAATAGTAGTATAAAATTTAATAATTAATAGTTTCACATTTATAAAGTATTTGACTTATTAATGAATTTGCCGATTTAGTGCCTACATTTTGTTGCTAACTGCAAATATACCACATTCAAGTGTTGTTTTTTTTAAATATGCTTCGCGTCTAGGCTTATATTAATACCTTAATTTATTGTAATACAAAATAAATATATTATTAGGGCCTACCCACCAATATTAGGCCTAATAGTAATAGGCATAGGTAGCAGTAGCTGCCATTCATGGCTTCTCTAACATAGCCCCAAAAGGTAGTAAAAGCCTAAGTCAAGTCAAGTGTAAGTAAAACTAAAAGCATTATTTATTTTAAAGTTTTCAAAATTTGAGTTTGCCTAAGCCTAGATGACATCATATGAAATTGTAAAGTACTACATTTAATAATGATTAGGCATCGCCTGGCTGGTTAACCTAACTTTTACTAGTTATAGAATGCCCCTACTCATTCATACTCCTTGCCTAATTAATTATAACTGATTTTAAGCCATTTTATTTTCATCAAAATAATTATTTTTAAATATCTTAACTTAGAAAACGATACTACCCTTAGCCAGCTTAGCTGGAGGTAAGACTAACTCAAAATTTAAAAAAATAATGATTAGGCTAGTTAGTAAGTAAGTGGTCGTAGTAGAAGTAGGCCCAATAACAATAACAGTTAACAACACAATAACAAATAACTTTTAACAATTTACCAATTCAAACTTTATCATTTAAAAACAAATTCAAATCTACTGAAATATTAAAATAATTTACGCTTACCGCTCCAGAATCATCAGATCTGCCATCTGGAGTTTGCTCTGGTCGAAAATATAATCTGAGGCTTGCGAAGAGTTGATTCGATGCCTTGTCCTCCCATAGTAGCTCAATCTCACCGATGCAAATTTCTTGTAATATTTTCAAAAAGAAAAAATCCCCGAGAGCCAAAATTTTATTAAGTTCATTTGATTTATATTTAAAAGCTTTATAAAACATGTAGTTAATGTGTTGAAGGCATGGCGCCCCTTCTAACTGAAAAAATGACATTTCAAATACACTTCACTACTTCACAATCGAAAGCATCACCGTATTCACAAGCCAACGCATGCATGTGAACATAAGACCAACAATCTGATAATCGACACTCGCATCTAGGTCACTTGTTCAATAATACACATCCAAAGAAAGTGCTTCCGCTAAGTTTATTTTAGCAATGATATTAGAAAATTTAAAGTTATTAAATATCATTCATGTATTTAATACCTCAATTTCAAATCTTTTCATTTCAACAATTTATCACTAAGATAAAAATATCGCGTTACATGAAGAAACTTCGACAATAGTTTTTATATTGCCCCCTTGTAATTAGACTGTGACGTCACGCTATTATCATAATCCATTCATATTATAACTGACATTTTTAATATATAATTTATTATTGATTGATCTGTTTAAATTTATTACAATTGCTATTTTATGTGGTAAAGTTACACCCAGTTCGTTTTCAAAGTAGATTATTTAGACATTCCAATTTGCTAGGTATATTTATTTGTTTCGCATTACACACTTGACTGCGTACATATTTTTACCCTTAAGTGATACCCATCTGAGCAAATGCCAAATGGGATTTTTTTTAATGTAGCAATTAATAACTTTCGCAAAAGGTTAACTATTTAATTATTTTGCAGTTATTCAATTAAATTTTAAATAGGATCTTAATTTTTAAGTTATTTATGATGGATTGTTGCTATTTCTTTAGCAAGTCCAGCTTAAATTTATATGACCTAGATATTCCTTGAAATCAACTGATAAGATTTTTTTTTATTGTCCACCAGAAAATAGCTACTGTTAACGTTTCAAAAATATTTATAGACCCTCAAAATTACTGTATGTTCTTAAATGTTTATTCTTGAGCGATTGCACTTTTATGGTAAAGGATTTTAAAAATTGTTTGTATATAAGAGTGCAACTTATATATTCTTAAAAGATAGTTTATTTCACACAAAATTTAAAGATTACATTGTTAACTATGTTCATTTTACTTTCATTTATATATATATATATATATATATATATATATATATATATATATATATATATATATGCACTATAATACTACACTGACATGTGTGTCTATGTCTATATTACTCTATATGTGTGTACAACAACGTATTATTAATTTGTTTGGCTGACTTAAATTAACTTTAGTTACAATTATATATATATATGCACTATAATACTACACTGACATGTGTGTCTATGTCTATATTACTCTATATGTGTGTACAACAACGTATTATTAATTTGTTTGGCTGACTTAAATTAACTTTAGTTACAAAAACGTTTTAAACTAAGGTACCTGGCTACAAACACATTGCAATTGATAACAATGTTAAACTGTGATACACTTCATCAAATTCTTTACTGAGGCGAGATTTGTCACGCCAGCTTTTATAAATTTTACGTATTAAATGATAAATGCCTTGATGATATTGTTAGTTCTTTAGTATTGACCTAATCTCACACTACTCACAGTATTAACATTTAGGTAGGTGTCAGTGCGCTTATAAACTTACAGGTTAATATTACTTCATTAATTTTTATATAATAACTAGGCCTATACTATAAATTATTGTTATTAATATATTTCAGTAGGCCAAACACACAAAAGTGTGAGTGTGAACAGTGGCTGTCAATCAGTCAGTGATACGACATTTGGACTTGGGTGAGAGTTTGTTGAGTTCATCGTACATAGGCAGTATGCAGTAGTTTTGAGTCTAGAGTTGGATGCTTGGTAGTAAGATACATTGTCTGTTTTATTTAATTCAAACCAAAGTCCTAGAACAGAAGAGAAAAAAAAAAGGGGGGGGCTAAAAGTATATAATAATAATATATACAATTCAATATTATAGACTAAAGTTATAATACTAATACAGTTTAATACTAATAGGAGGGAGGAGTGTGGTAGTATATGAATATGATTATTATGAGAAAGAGCTGTATGTGAGAACAATGTTGTGGGGGGAAGTTGAGGGAGGGGGCTGAGATTTTATTGCAAGACGCAAGAGTGATGAAAGTGCATCTGTCTTAGTCTTTAGTGTAAGGCAGTGCTGACCAACCAACAGACCAAAATGGTCCGCTTGAGAAATTTTATTGTGAGTAAAAAAAAATATAACTTGTGGGTAAAATTATTTTAGAACAGGATTCATTGATACAGCATTTTTGGGAAATCACATGAGAGCACAATGAGTATGAGAAATTGTTGCATGGAAATGAAGGAAGACACAAAAGCTAAGGTGTGGTATGGCTTGACATGTAGAAGTAATTTATGTTTTAACACATCAGAAGATCAAAAATTTTGGAACAAAGGTTTATATGTTATCAGATCTTGGCTTCTTGTACAGGAGATGGAATCTGGGGTAATAAATGTGTCAGGAATGAATATGGCAAAGCATGTGAACCATTTATGGTACTTTTCTAATTAAATAGACAGTCTGGCCAGGTATGGGCAGTGCATCCATTCTGTGTTGTTGTGATGTTAAGGATAAGTACCTGGTATTCAGAGATTGGAGTATGCAGTGTTAACAAGTAGAAAGAAGGATACAAACTGGATACAAACTGTGTTTGTAGGTAGTGCAATTTAGTCACTGGTGAATTCTGAGAGACATTAGGAACGATTAATAGAGGATTTGTAAACAAACATAATAATGAGGTGCCAACTGAAGTCTGGATGACATAATATATTTCTTCTGAGTAATTTCCACAAATATCAACATTTTGTAAAAATTTGGTTAAAATATTTTGAAGCATCTAAGTCAGTGCAGCTGGAATTAATGTCATGACCAAAAAAATAATCCAAATAACTTGACACTTTGGCTGATGAACATTGAGAAATCGATTAAGGGCAGCTGCCCCTGAAAAAATACCACAAATTAAGAAAATTTTGCCAACTCATGGTTCCCTTAAAAGTGCTAATTAAGGACATTTTTCATGTTTTTAGCAATCCTTAAATGGTAAGGTATAATAGTATTAAACTGTTTCTATGCTAAAGGGGGACTATGTCTATAGAATGAGAATGACTGTTCTCTATTCAAGAGTGGTGGGCTAAAAAAAATTAGATAATACCAGTGTAACCAAAAATTTAACCCACATTTCTCATGTTATCTCAGAAATTAAAATTGTTGTACTGCCTTCCCATCTGAAATTTGAAATTATTTATTGCCTCTAAAATACTTTTAATAAAAGTTTTTATTTATTTTTTTCAAAAGAGTAATCATGGAGGAGATTGAAGTGACGATACAAAGCATTCTTCCTTCTGATGAGCCTCAAGGTCGTTTCAGGCTAAGGATTTCTCCTGAGTCAACTGTAGAGGCTTTACTGAGAGAAATATGCAGAGAAGCAAATTCACCCTTAAAACCTGAATATTGTTTACGTAGTAAAGAACATGATTTGCTTAGCAGAAATGATATTCTTGTCCAAATAGGCGTTCAAGATGGTGCATTTCTTCACTGGACAAGTGAACGTAAGTCATTCATATTTTTAGCAAAGTTCCTATTTATGTTTCCAATATCCCATTGCTGAAGAATGTTTTTATGTATAGAAAATATATTGAGTATTAAAATTTCTCAGCTGTAATATACTGTAACTTACAGAATTGATTTTCTATAAAGTTATTAAAATTTTAATGTATTGATAGCTGAGCTTTGCACTCAATCAAAAGCTAAGTATTGGGTTGTATCTATTCTTAAATCAATTGATGTTTTTCAGAGCCCAAGTCTAAAAAAAATATTTACTTTGTTTTAAATCAACTTACTATCAGTTATAGTATTTGAAAAAAATGAAAAGATTTTGTCTGATATTACTACAGTCTGATACATACTACAAAGATGCTAAATATAAAGAGATCAATGCAGTTAAATTAATGAGAAAACTTAAGTTTATCCCCTTAAAAAGTCATAGTTATCCACTATTAAGGAACATTTTTAACCCTACTTTCAGACATATTTTGCCCAAGACAATTTATTTAATCTATAAAAAAAAATATATTATTTTATTCATATTGTTCATTAAAATTTACAAATAAATATCTACAAGTATAAGTACAATATAAGATAAAATATTTACTTTTGTTTGCTATATTAATATATTTATATGGCAATATTTAATTAGCATTTTGAACCCTTGCGGGGTGGGTATACGATTGACCATCCCAGAATTCCAGTGATTGTCATTTTGAAGCAAGGGCATGAGTGAGTAAAAATACTGAAGAGTATGAATTGTTGCTCAAAAAGGATCAAGCCAATTAATGACTGTATAGTGGTCTCATAGGGGTCGTCCATTAATTACGTCAATAATTTTAAAGAAATTGTTGACCCCCCCCCCCTTCCTTTGTCAACAACTGTCAATCTTTCAATGGCCCCCCTATTTAATTATGTCAACATTCTCTCTGTATTTATAATACATTTTACTTTGTTCTGATCTATTTTAATGACATAAAATTGTAGGAAAAACATTTCATTAGATCTTTATCTTGTTAATCAACAAGTTAAAAAGTTTTTACGCTTAAATTATATAATGAAGAATCATTTAAAAGGTTTCTAAAGACTAAATATCATTGTTTGTGGTATAACTATGATTATTGTCAGTAAAGCTGACAATTATAGCATAGTTTCTAGCTGCTATCATCTTCCCAAGGAGTAGTCAGGTTTGCTCTATCGTAACATGGGCATCACGGACATCATTTAGGTAGGGCAGGGGGGCATTTGCCCCCAACCCCTAATTTGCAGCTTTTATTTAAATTGCTATGTTCTGTGGCGCCTCCAGTGATAAACAACTTAACAAGCCGACCAAGTTTTGGTTTTGCACGCACGCAACCCCCCCCCTCCCCCCCCATCCCTGAAAAAAACATAAAATAATGCCCCTATTGGGCATAGTCTATAGTAGCTGATTTATCTTCTTCATCTTCCGTCTTGCGGCCCTGAGCCACATCTAACCATTCAGAAGCAATATTGGTGTGAATCGCCTTAAGCTCTATCTCCTTGCAGCTACTCGCATTTGTCTTTTTTTTTTAATCTTTCTTTTTTTGTTGAGGAGGAGGTATTAATTTCTTACGCTCAAAAGGGTATTTCGGTGCTGTTAAACATGCTTTTTCAACATGACTTTTTTAAAAAAAACATATTCGAGGGCCCACGATCAATGTATTGATCATTTTGGCTCCTGGTTTGAATTCAAAGTTAGCCTTCTCTTAGATGAGTTGCTTTCCAAGGCTAACGATTTTGCTTTGGCGGGATATTGAACTCCAGAACACCACTATTTGGAGTGAGTCAGTTTAGACCACTCGGCCTTGTGATGCAAAATAGATGTTACAGATTTTGCAAATCTGTTCAAGCAGCGATGTTATTATTGTTACTCACTTTACAATCACCTAATTCTCAAAATATCGTATTCCTGCTCTATCAATATCATTTATCTTGACTGCACGCGACACTTGAACCTTGTCCTTGTTCCATACTTGCAACAGAATCTACAGGTGAAGAGAGGCCAACTTTTGACTTCTCTTGCACTAACAAAGTATGCTAACATTCTTACCAGCCATCTGCAGTGCACAGATGGACACACATTAAATAAATCTTATACTGTTAAAAGCCTAAAAATTATGACTATTAACACTCATTTAAACTTATAAATTGTTTAAAATAATGTCATAACCAGTCAATTTTTAAGAAAAAAATATTAATAGAGAAAACATGATTGTTGACATCAACTAATCTAAACCCTCCTCCCTCCACCTTGTCAACAACTGTCAATCATTTAAACCCCCCCCCCCCCTTTAAAATAATGTCAAAACCAGCCAATTTTTAAGAAAAAAATATTAATAGAGAAAACATGATTGTTGACATCAACTAATCTAAACCCCCCCCCCTCCACCTTGTCAACAACTGTCAATCATTTAAACCCCCCCCCCCCCAGCTAAGGCTTGTAACTTTTTCTGGCTAGCCAGAATTGTGAATCCTGGCAAATGGTTAATTTGTTGCCAGAATTCTTCTGATTGTTCTCAAATAATTTTTTAACACCAAGTGGGCATGCACATGCAACTATATTGAAGGTATCAAGCGACAACATAGAGTTTTGTTATATAGGATAAAGATATATTTTTGTTCCCAACAGAAAGCAATCCCTGCATAATGTCATACACTTGCCAAAAATGTAATGAGATTTATTGAAACATGATCTTTTTGGCGAATTCCGTAGTTCAAGTGAATTAAGTTAATTTGAAGTTTTTATTTTAAAAATAATTTAATGACTTACAAGTCTTTTTTTTTTTTATTATTCTTTTTCAGAAGTGGATGTGAGAACTCCATGTAGATGCAACACATTTTGGTTTTTAGCCTTAGTCAGTTTCATTATAGGAACAGTTGGAATTGTAGCGATTTGTGTTATCAAATTTAAAGATGCAGACCCTAATACTGATGTAAATATATTCAGAGGAGTGAAATTTATTTATTTTAATTAATTTTGTTTAAGTTTAAGCATATTTTTTAAAAAAGGTATTTTGATTCTCGATAAACATAAAAATAGGCTTGCAAATCGTTTTGATGTTAAGAATCGCTTCATTGAGAATGTTAAACGGATGTGTTTAAAGTTATGAGTAGCTTTGTTGATGTAAAAATTTTAAAGACTTATTCATTTAAATTTGTTGCTAACATTATCATGTTGAAATGAATTCATTTACCAACTAAAAATTACCCACTTAAGCTATTGAAAATTAAATTATTGTGATCCCCATTGATGTCTCATTAATTTCTACAAATTTTAAATCAAATGTTACAAATTATTTCAGTATGCTGTTGTCTTTGACGCTGGGTCTACTCATACTGCCATGTTCATTTACAAGTGGGAAGGCTCAAAGCTAAATGGAACAGCTGTGGCTGTTCAGCTAGGAGAAAAGTGTACTGCTGATGGTATGAATGGCCAAAAGTCATCATAATTGAAAATATGACTTAAGTATGGTTAAAAATGTTTGTGTGGTTTCCAAGAAGTAGCATACTTTGCTTGAGTAATGTTGTTGAGGAGACCATTTCTCCCACTATTATGTCCCAGATTTCAAAAAGTTTGTATTTAAGTCTTTGGGACAATACTTTTACTAGGAATGCTTGTTAAATGTTAAATTCAGTCCTTATAGGATTAGTTTATGCAATACACTGCCTTTAAATTTAACTTAGAAAGACAGCTTTAAGATGTAGAGGATTTATTTTTAAATTTAGATACTACAGCTAGTGCTCGACTTACGACCACGATCGGTTCCGACAGACCAGTCGTAACACAATTTGGTTGTAAGTTGAGTAGGCTATGTGTACAGTAATGTGAAGTGATGTTATAAAAATATTAAAGTTAAATTAATAAATTTCTTTTATTTTGTTCATAAATCATAATTTTTGATGTTCATGACCGCCGATGATTGCAGACAACGCCGTTCGACTGATAATTGAGGCAGAAATAAATCTGAAATCTAATACAGTATGGCTAGTGATTGTGGTCATAAAGTCGAATGGTCGTTAAGTTACATTGGTCGTAATTCCAGCACTAGCTGTAATTCCCTCTGCTTAAACCCAGAAATGCATTTTTTTTAAAAATAAATTGGATGTGTACTTGGACTTTGAATTCAATATTTTAAATATTAAATTTATGTTTGAAAACTAAAAGAAGAAGAAAAAAAAAATATTCTTTTACACTTACCAATTTAAGCATGAACTGTTAATTAAGAAAGTTAAGAAAGTGCAAGCACTAGCAATATCATGAACTAAACACACACAATAACTTATTGCATCACAATACAGCACAACAAATCGTTTAATGTATTTCAAAACTATTCAATCTACTTTCACTTTGGAAAAGTGTGAAAAATGAAATCCCCCTTATGGCCAGCTGTAAAATGTGTACAACTAAATGAGTTTCTGTATTTTTGTAGGTTCTGGTATATCTGAATTTGCAAATAATCCCCAAGAGGCAGGCAAGTCTCTCATTCATTGTGTATCAAGCGCTAAAGCAGCCATACCCTACGATAAACATGCCTTGACTCCTATTTACTTGGGGGCTACAGCTGGCATGAGACTCCTCAAGTATGTAAAACTTTTAAATGTTTGACCCCAATGTGTTTTTTTTGTGTATTTGTTGCATTTGAATGAACTTTAACCACTATTACTTTGTACTATCAGACTGGATTTTAAATTATTATAGTAACTTCTATGTTGTTTGGGTATACAAAATAACAGCATCAGTTCATGAGAACTGGGTGTACATTTATTAATGAAGGTACCGTATAAAATAAATTTTTGAAGGGTTGACTTAACTAACAATGATTCCAGTTGCTAAACAGCTTAACAATATTAAGTCACCTTCTTTACATTTTATAAAATGTCAAAAGGTTTGCCTTTGAATTTCAGTGCTTCGAATTCATCAGCTAGCAATGAAATACTTAATTCTGTCCGTGAGGTGCTCAAACAGTCTTCCTTTAAATTCACCTCACCTGACAGTGCCGTTAGAATAATTTCTGGAGCTGAAGAGGGCACATTTTCCTGGATTACTAGCAATTATGTAACAAATGCTTTTAAAGTGGTAAGTTAAGATTTATTTCACACAGTTAAAAAACCTTTGGTTGCCTCATGATTATCTTTGAAGTAGTAAGCCCGTTTTACAACCTACTTAAAGTTTTCTTTTTCTTAATGCCTTAATACTCATAACTGCACTAACCTGCATATATAAATATTTGAATCAATATGATACTAACCAAATTCACAATATTACATTGCTGTTATATCTTTTCCTGTTTGTTTTTACATTGTAGTTCCACCCATTTTCTTTCTGTTCTACTGATCCTTCTTTTTGTGAGGGACTTGTGCCAACCTTTTTTTCTAGTTTATCTTTTACTTATTTAATAGGTAGGATATATAAATAAATATTTTGTAAAAGTTAGTTTATATTCATGCAATTTTTTTTGTATAGATGAATACATTAGCCAAAATGTCTTGAATTGGTATTTTGTCTTTTAATTAAATCTTCACTATACTGTTTTTATTTATACATATTGTTTGTGTCTTATTAATCTACTTAAAACTTTGTCACCATCCAACTCCTAACATTTATAAATATTTTCAAACAAGGCTATTAAAAATACAAACATAAAATTATTTACTAGACACTTTAATAGGATCTTTTTTGGAATCTCCAAAAGCATGAAACGTAACCTATTTATTTATTTAGGCATTTTTTATATAGCGCTTACCTTAAAGCTCTAAGCGCTTTACAATTATTAAAAACATGTAAACTAAGTAAAATAAAAATGAGACACTAGGATAGTAACTACTATACTATAGAAACAATTAAAATGGCTATAAAACGAGGACACTTTGGCACGTTTTGGCCTATACTACAGGATCAACCCGAGACAGAAAATGAGGCAGGGCAAGGAGGGTGCATCACAGGTCATAGGCGGACCTAAACAGATGGGTTTTAAGGGACTTTTTGAAAGTGGACGAGGTTTCACAATGACGGATATGGAAGGGGAGCTGGTTCCAGAACGTGGGCGCATAGAAGTAGAAGGAGCGTTCACCGATGGTCTTAGTTTTGGTTCTTGGGATTGAGAGGGTTCTATTGTCAATGGAAGAGCGTAGTTGTCTTGTGGGGATGTAAGGAAGCAACAGTTCAGAGAGATAGACAGGAAAGTGAGGGTCAGTGAACGAGTTGAAGCATAGATTGGCAGACTTGTACTTGATGCGAGAGGATATTGGAAGCCAGTGGAGTTGCTGCATGTGTGGTTGAATGTGGTCATGTTTCTTTGATTTAAAAATGAGTCTGCATGCTGAGTTCTGTGCCTTCTGAAGTTTGTCTATGTGGTGTTGAGGAATGCCTGCGAGAAGAGTGTTACAGTAGTCAAATTTTGAAAGAATGAGTGAAGAGACGAGAGTTTTTGTGGCATCAAAGGAGAGGAGGTGTCTAATGGTGCTGATTTTTCTAATTTCGTTATATGCTGATCTGCATATATTCGTGACATGTTTGTCCATGGAGAGGGTGTCCGTAAGCGTGACTCCAAGGTTTCTGGCAGAGGGAGAGAGTGTGATGTCAGAGTTGCCAATAGATATAGAAGAAGGAGCGAATGGAGGGAGAGGTTTGTTTTGAGAGTGGATGAGAAGGATTTCCGTTTTATCATCATTTAGCTTCAGTTTGTTGCAAGTCATCCAACGCTTTACATCGTCCACGCACTCCTGTATGCGAAGGATTGTGGCATCAAGTTGATCAGGAAAGCAAGAGTCACTGATTTGAGTGTCATCAGCAAAGGATTGACTGGAAACTGAGTGGTGGCTAATGAGAGATGATAGAGGTTTAGTGTAGAGGATGAAAAGGACAGGCCCAAGGACCGATCCTTGAGGAACTCCAATAGACAGGGCTGAAGGTTTGGAAGAGCGGTTGGAAATAGAGACTGTTTGAGTTCTGTCAGAAAGATATGATTGAAACCAGTTTAAAGCTGAGCCAGTAAGTCCGAAAGAAAGATGAAGGCGGTCAAGAAGAATCTGGTGGTCAATGGTATCAAATGCAGCAGAGAGATCTAACAGAGTGAGAATAGAGAGTTTGCCATCGTCCATCGCGCGCAGGAGGTCGCTCATGACTCGGACCAGTGCTGTTTCAGTGCTATGACCAAGTCGGTAGGCGGACTGGGAGGAAGGATAGAGATGGCAAAAATAAGAAGTGGGCACAACTTTTTAAAGGCTATTTAAACCTTTTTATAACTGGGAAGTCTGTTTTCTATATTTTCAGCAGCGTCCAGGAGTACAGGGTCTCATTGCACCAACTATTGTCCCCAGCATAGGTGCCTTGGACTTGGGCGGAGCCTCAACCCAGATTTCATTCGTTTCAAATGTAACAATGCCTGTTGGATATGCGGCAGTTCTTCAACTTTTTGGACATAACTACACAGTGTACACACACAGCTACTTATGTTATGGTGTTATGGAGATCACCAACAGGATAATGGCTGTTTTGATCAAGGTAAACCCAAATTTTAGGCTGGCTTGTCAAAATAAACAGTAGACTAAGTTTTTTAGCAAAATAAGTTAGTTGCTAGTTATACATTATATGTCAAAAGTGACAAACAAATGTACAGAAGAGTCATTGGCTAGGTAAACGAAATATTTTTAATAAATATTATTTTTACATTTAAAATTTTAGGAAAGCAGCTCAAATAAAACAGAAATGAATCATCCCTGTTTACCAGAGGGATACAATATAACAGTATCGTACAAAGAATTATTTGGCTCACCCTGTGTGACAGGAGCAGCCTATCTTAATGCATTTGGTTCCAAAATCTCCCTTAATGATGTTGCTGACCAGGTTGGTTTTCCTGTATTGGTTAGTTGGTTAGTTTATTGCTTTTGCCAGAGTTAACCATATTCTATTTATTGGTTTAAGTCATATTCTGTCTCTCTCTCCCTACACTACCCTTCACCCCCCCCCCCATATAGTTATCGATTTTAACAAACATGTACATCAGTCTTTATTTTCATACCAAATACTGAACTAGTAATAGTAACCTTTAAAATGCTTTTTGTGTGTGTGTGTTGACTTTTGCTAAATGAATTATCACAATGTAGTTTTCTCTCAACAGAACTACACATTTTTGGGGACAAGCAATGGATCAGCATGTGAAAGTCTGCTCAGTTCTTCTCTATTCAACACTAGCTCTTGCCCTTATTCAAGATGTTCCTTTAATGGAATATACCAACCAGAGCCGGCAGGGGCTTTTTATGTAAATATCTAAAAGTTTCATTACTTTTATGTATTTCTTCAATGCCTATTTTTAAGAGATAAAATACTTCTTAAAAAATGTGGGTAGAAAAAGTAATGAAGCATCTCAGTTCAATTTCTACCATGGCATTGTTACAAAGTTTTTCATTGGCAAAATCTTGGTTTTTAAGTTGTCAAATTTTGTATTTGAAGAAAAAGAATAATTGCTTATTGATATATTAAATCCACATTTGTTTTTTTTAAGTGAGCCTCACATTTTTTTTAAGTTTTTAAAAAAAATCTTTTAAAGCATAAACTCTTTCCTCTCTTTACAGGCTTTCTCTAGTTTTTTTTATGTTACGAATTTCCTGAATCTTTCTACCAGCACCACAAGCTCCTTTAAGCATAATGATCTTGTCAGTGCTATAAAGAAAATCTGTAATTCATCATGGGTTGAGGTTTGTAAGCCAATGCATGTAGTTGTAATTTATCCATGCCTCAAGAAATAGAAATCTATTTTTTCTTCTTACAAATCTTTAAAACCTAAATTATGTTATACATGTTTAATTTAAAAGTCAAAATTGTCATGTTGTTAGCACAATTCTTATGACATGTCACAGAAGTTTAATTATTATTTTTTGTTTTAATTTTAAGTCTTATGTGAAACTCTGAACAGAGTGTAGCTAAATTAACTGGTTGTACCTAAAAGAACTGTATTCTAATAAAATATTTTGTTTTTCTCAGCTCTTAGAACTGCCAGTAACAAAGCAAGAAAAAGCCAATTTGATGTGGTACTGTCTTCAGTCAACCTATATTGACTTGTTATTATATGAAGGCTATAATTTTTCTGATACGATGTGGACAGCGATAAATTTTGTTGAAAAGGTAACATAATGTACTAATTGGTGAATATAGCTTAATTCTGATGCAATGTGAGATAAATCAAGACAGCATCTCTTTAGAGCATGTTTTAATTACCGTATTTATCGGCGTATAGCACGCACTTTTTCTCCCTGAAAATAGGGGGCAAATGATGGGTGGTGTTATACTCAGATATAATGTTAAGGACCCATAGCATACCGCATAGCGGCTTGAATGGTGCGTGTTATATAAATACCGTAAGTACCCTGACAGGTTAAAACTAATTTCATCAATAAATTTTGAACTGGTGACACAAATTTTTTTAATTTAATTTTTCAACTCAAAGATTGTAATAGCAAATATGATTTTATTTTAGTTTTTTTATTCTTTTCAGATTTCTGCCACAGAGGTTGGTTGGACATTGGGATTTGTCCTCAATGAAAGTGGAAATTATCCAGAAAACTACCCAGAAGTTGCAATTTATACAATAACTTTTTCCCTTCTCATGGTACTCTTCTGTTTGTTCATTGTGGTTAGCATTGGACTGGCTGCACAGGGGAAGAGAATACAGGGATCAAAGGATGTCAGATATAGGAGGATGAGCACTTATGGTGCCATATAAGTTTACTTCAATTTAAGGTTAATATGATCGACTCCAAATTTTTACTTTTAAACTAATTCAGGGGTAAAACCTATTTGTGTCATATTTGACGCTAATGTGTAGGATATGGATTTTGTAACCATACAGTTCATCTAAATTATTTCTGGATTGTAGATATACCCAATGTGATGAGAAAACTTAACATGCTGGGTACTCTTCAAAAGATTTTGCAAACTTGAAACCCAGTTGGGTTCATAATATTTCATTGAAGAAAAATCTTAAGGGTTACTGGAAATCAGTAAAGGTAAAAATTACAAATGCTTGTTTTTCAAATCTATACAAATTTTTATTTTAGCACATTTGGTTAAAATTGTTTCAAACTATTTCTTTCATCTGATCATTATCACCAATTTTCCTTCCTTGTGAATTTTGTCCTTTTTATTGACTATTGGTTGTTATTCTTTTAAATCGCTTTTTATAGTAGAATTGAATTTCTCGAATGTGCCAGTTGTCATACATGAAATGAATGGTTATATTTTAAAATATATAATTCGATCATATTATTACCTAGTTTCATCCTTTTTTTAATAGAATAAATAAATTTACATGCTTTTAATCATATTTTTGAAGACTTTCATTAGAAATTCTTACATTTGTTACAATTGTTGGCTAGACCTTTTTACAAAATTTACCTTTTTACAAAAAATACATCAGCTTCCTTAAAGTATTTCTTTCTTTTAAGTGAAAATTTTAAAAATTACCAAATTTTAATTTGAGTTTCTCCCCGATAAAAATAAATTATGAAGTGCTAAATTTTTATTTTAGGTCACTTCATTCTGATACTTTTAATGAAATGCTGCTTTTAATTAAAAAGTAAGATAGGACTCACCCAAATGAGTGGGTTTTTAATCACGCTTTACTTTGCTTTTTATAGTTCAATGCAAAAAGATTTGATTTTCAAAGAAATAAACATGTTGGACTTATGTGGTTTTTAAAAATAATTTCAATATGCATTTTAAGAAATTAATTTATTGAAACTGATAATTTTTTTATATCCTGTTTGAATGAGTGCAAGGCGAACTGATTGAAATTAAAATGGTGCATTTCATCACTAGTCATACCTTATCTGTATCTTTTATATTGTGATTTAACATCTGAGTATTAGTGTTGGCTAGAATTGTCAAGTAATGTTTAATGTTATTTAAATTTGCAATTCATATAATATAATTGAAGAAACTTAGAAGTGACATTGGTGTTCTTAAGAGCTACAACTTAATTGTTGAAAATTGAAAGGTGATTGTTTTGCAATTATTTTTTTTTTTTTAAGTTTTCAAATTTCATTCCAAGTTATATTTGAATGCTTGTTTTATGTGGTTATACCAAACAGGGGTGGGCAGCCCCCCCCCCCCCCTTAAATTCTGTTTTAAACCCCCATTTTTTTTTTTTTTTAAGTTTTTAAATTTTATTTCAAGTTATTTTTTAATGCTTTTTTTATGTTGTTATATCAAAAAGGGGTGGGCAGCCCCCCCCCCCCCCATTAAATTCTGGTATAAACCCACATTTGCAATTGATGAATGTATTGTATGGTATATATAATTATGTATAGTGCTTTTTTGTGATGTGTTGTTACAGGTCAGTATGAGTATGGCATACCTGCCCTTTCTTAGGAGTAATTTTTTCAAATAAATTCAAATTAGTATTCTCTAATATATAAAAATTATATAACAATATTGTTTACTAAATGCTAAAATAAAGCATATCATAAGCTCAGTAAGTTAAGTAAGGGAAACTAAAGTTCCACTGACATTTCTTTTGTTGCTCTCAGATTCTGTGTAGAATGATGCAAAACTAAATCAAGTATTCACCAAAATGCAACCCTGTATTTTGAATTTTTCTGGACCCCTCCCTCATTCTCTCAGGAATCTTGACTTCTGCTCCTTTTTTTTTTTTATCTACAATAAAACCGAGTGTGCATGTATAAATATATATGTAAATATATATACACACACCAAAGAATTATACCTCAAAATATTCTGTACAAGTTGTGTGTGGCGGCACATATGATGTAGATGTTATTTGAAAATGATTTGCATTAGGTATAAATAAAAAATTATTTATACTGGTATCATTTATCTGGTGTTTATTTTATTTGATAGTAGATGTACTGACTGACATGATGTCTTCCCCAATCAAAAATGGGTTGGCCACTAATAGAGTAGGCATAGTAATTAGCTTCTATAAAATAACTCAGCCTCACCTACTTTTCTACAAGTCTTGTGCTCATGAGGTAGATGATAAAACTGTCAAAATGTATCCATTACTCTGGAGGAATATTTTCATAATCACAAATTTCTTCTGACTGTATAGAAAATTCCTGTAATTATTCATCTCCAGTTTGAGATGAAAACTTAAAAATCCACTTAATTACTAATTTATAAAATAAGCCAATCACATATGTAAAAAAAGTCAGCTTTTTTAATTCATACTGAAAAATCATGCACACATGAAATACAAAATGTTTAAATTAAAAAAATAAACAATTTCAAACTGATCTAGGTGGATGGAACATAGTCAAAATTGTTAAATACTAATAAGCAGAAATACAAATATCACAAAAGCATTTTGATCCACTCTTGTTAATGATTCTGACATATGCCCATCCCTATTTAATGAGTGTGTGAAGCATATAAATATCATTCTGGATATTTTTGTATCATAGCACCACAAAAGGTGACGAGAAATGAGCTTAAGGAAGGACATTTTACTATCATTCATTCCATTGCTGCTATTGAACAGCACAAAAAGTACAACGGTAAAACTGAAAAACAAAAATGAACAAACAAAAGATCACATTGGTCTTCCTCGACCCCTCCCCATGGGTGCATCTTGAGCAGACCTTGGATTCTTAATTGTTTCATCCACAGATAAAATTAGGCATGTGGCTTCTGAAGCTGCCGTCAATGCATTAATCTTCACCACGGAAGGTTCCCACACGAATGCTTCAAAGTTGTCTGAGATGTCCTCTTGCAGAATATTAACACCTGCCCATCTAGAACCTAAAAAGTTTAAAATCAAATCCAAAGGTTATTTAAAATTAAATTAGCTTAAAGCGGATATAATATCCAATAGGACAAAATTTTTAAGGATGTTTTGAAACTAAAATAAGTTATAACAAAATATCAACTTACCTGCTGCATGCTTTTGTCTTAATTTGTTCAAAATGTTTGTAGCATCAAATCCAGCATTATCACACAATTGCCTGGGGATAACTTCCAAAGCTTTGGCATAGGCAGCAATGAGAAGCTGCTCTTTACCTTGGATTGTCCTCGATTGTTCTCTCAAATAACTGGATAATTCCATTTCAATAGCACCACCACCTGTTTAAAATGGCATTTTAACATCTTCATCATTATTTAGAATTTAAGTTGGATGGCATATGCCTTCAATTAACTGAAGAAAAATATGATATTCTCTGATACGAAATAAATGGTTGAATGTGAAATCATGTATTAAGTTATTGTTACTGATGAACTGTAAATGAGATAAAATAACCACTGGGGAATAATGTTATTTGTAAATATGAATGGAAACTTGTTTACCCTTGAACTACAATCATACAATATCATCTCAAAATCGTAATAGTCAATAAATCAACACAGTATTTAAAAAGTATTTTATAACTTCTCGCATCGCGTATCTAGTGGGATCGAGTTAAGCTGGCGTCAAAAAAGGTAACTTCTAGAAGTAGATGACAGACATTTACATTGCAATCTGCGTTCACTTGGTTTTGAAGACAAATATTGGCTATATTAAATTATATTTAGTGAAGGTGCAGATCATATTTTATACAGTCTTCCACAAGTAAAAATTAAGTAAAGTTGGTGAAATTTAATGTGGTTCAAACTCAGCTTAAATCAGATCAGCTTAAAAAGAAATTTATTGAAATAATTAATTAATTAAATGATGGCATAATTTTAAAAACGTACCAAGTAACTTGAGATTTATAACTTAGGAAAAGCTGGTTTAAAAAAAAATATAAAAATCAATATCCATTTAGCCTATTCCCTGCTATATATTATTGTCTGATAACTATTTCAAGCTGCAAATGGGAGAAAGGAAGAGGAGTGTCGGAACTTAACAGGGGTATTAAAAATTGTACAGCCGTTTTATGTTTTCTAAAAATAGATTTCAACAGCCCACTCAGATCCAATAAAATATGTTGAAATCCAATGTTGCTGAACGGAACAGTTTAGAATGCTTTCTCCAGTTTTTCCTTTTCTGCACTCGCCGCGGTTAGCAGAACGAAATTATGTCAGAAAACTACATCATGCAGCACTGAAGAAAACAAAAAGCGAGGATTGACTAAAATTGTCACTAAGGTGACTACGCTAATAATGCTGTTGCCGTGCCTAGCGAGTAAATTATGAAAACACACAAAGCAACAATATGACAATCACTCTATCCTTATAAAAATGTGGCAGTGTTAATTTTATACACTTAAATATTTAGAACCCACCCCACCTCGCACACAAAAGCTCCTAAATCAACACCATTGCCTTCCCATCTCAGGGCAAATGTTATATAATTATAATTGGTCCCCAACCAATCTTATTTCTTTTCTTAATCCAGTAACTGCTGGAGGTAGAAAGCAGGTTAAAACTAACAACCAAAAATGTACTTTTAATTATTTCTTAGTAGGAAAAGCTACCAGAATGTATATATTTTCAACACGGTTTCTTAAAATCGAAGTTGTAACAGTTCTTGGCATACAATCTTAAAGAATCCTTAAAATTGTACATTGTACGCCAAAATCAGAAGAGTAAACAGATCTGAATATGGTAAGGTTTTATATTAAATCTATTCAAATGTGTACAACAAATGGGTCATCACCTGCAACAACAGAGTCATTCTTCATTGCTCTTCTAACAATCATGATGGCATCATGAAGAGACCTATGAGTTTCCTCCATAAATTGCTCAGATCCCCCTCTTAAGATGATTGTGCAAGTCTTTGCTTGAGGGCACCCTTTAAAGAAGTTGTACCTAAACAAAAAAATATATAAACATATACCGGTATTGAAAATAAAAAACTTTGCAATTTTAATTACAGTTTTAAAAAAAAGCAATTAGATGGTCAGAAAAAATATCAAATAGTATTTAATTGCAAATTACAGAAATATTTACACAACATACCTTTCACTTCCAACCTGATTTTCTTCAAAGCTGGCACAAAATCCGAGTACATCACTTGTGAGATTCTGTACTGATGTTTGAATTGAGCCTCCACATGCTTTCATAGTGCGCTTTAAGTCTTCTTCAGGAACACGACCAGCACAGAACATATCTCTAGAGAAAAATTCAAAGTGTAACTTCGTTAAGAAATAAAAGCATCTACAGTGAATAGTAAACTCATTTTCACAACTTAGGAAAGTATAAATTATAGCTAATCAACATTATCAGTACAAAGAAATCAACTCATTATATTACCCTTGCATCAAGTTACATCAACAGATATATTCACTGACCTGTCAGCAAAATACTGTGTAGCCACATCACCAATAGGAAGCTTAGAGAGTACCACTTTGGCTCCAGACTGATGAATACTATCAAGTTTTTCATAAAGGATTTTCCACTCAGCATCAACAATATTCTGGTATTCCTATTTTGGTACAATTATAAAACATTTTAAAATTTTGCTAATCTAATTTCATAGTTTAATTATTACATTCTTAACTTGCAGATTGGTGTAGTTCAAAATAAAATTTAAGCTCTTTATGTTGTCTAATATATTATTCCGCTAACATTATAAAAAAACAACCTGAACAGACTCCACTCGAACTTCAGCATTCTCCTTTTCAGCCTTCAGCTCCAGTTCTACATTTAGTAAAGCAATCTTTACATTCTCATATTTCTTGGGCTGCATTTCAAATCCAGCATAGCTGAATGTCTTTTTAAAAGCAACTCCTGCAACCAGCAAGGATTCCTGTAGGAGATCAACATAACAATGAAAGCCAGCATTTTTTTAAAAATTGATTATTACTTATTTGCATAAAATTTAAAAACAATAAGAAAGATTATAGATTAAGTATTTTTAATGAAAATAAAAACAATTTTAATTAAAGCATTATAATTATAACTATATAGCACTTTATTACCAAAAAGAAATTAAATCAACATGCATGTTTAAGCCAAACATAGTACAAAACTGACTAGAAATTCTTAACTTCATTTTTCAAAGAAATGTCAATTTTTTAATAAAAAATATCATACTTTCATACAACTATCTGTAACAAAGATGTAAGCTGCAAAAAGTGGAACAGCAAATTCAAGTTTCAGCTTTTACTCACCACACTTACAGATAAATTTTCAATGAATCATGTCAGTTCATTACAACAAATGAAATAATTAAACATCTCTAATTGATGTTTCATTGGATTATTTGACATGTCTGGTTCTTCAAAATGGAAATGGTCAAGATACACAGTGGGGTGGATGAAGCATGCAATTAACAAAACTACAATGAACTACAATTATCAATGTAAAAAAAACAATTAATTGAAATGGATGGTAATCAAATGTTACTGTTAATTAACATATAGCCGAATCATAAAAATATAAGAGGGAAGGTAATAAGTTCATGATGTTTGTTCATCGATGCAAAGATTGTTCACAAATTCTTAACAGGTATTGCTATGTACTAGCGTAGCAGCTACATGGTGTGGATTATTAAGTGTTCAGCTCCACACAATAAATACACATTTTAAATATTTATATTTTTAAAAATTCCAAATACATTACCTCCAGTGCACCTCCTTGAACTTTCTTAATACCAATCATATTAAGTGGGAGCAAGTCATCTAACATCTGGACAGCGTCTACCACCATTATGGCAAAAAAGTCTTTGTGAGCTGCAACCAATTTAGAACTTAGAGCTGTTAGAGCACACTTTTCCAGCAATTCTCTTAATTCCCTAGGCAAAGGAGAGCATAATTTTACTCATTGATAAGGTGCAAAAAAAATCAGTTGATTCTCTCCTTAACAATAACAAGCATATTTAAATTCTCCGTTGTTATTTAAATTCTCCGTTGTTGCAGCAACTTTGAATGCCTTAAAAGTAAAAAAGTTAAGTTAAACTCTATGTAAAAAATAAATCCAAAATAGCAGCTATATAGTTTTGCAGTAAAAGTTTTTCATACTAAGTAAGAGAAATGATTGATAGCAATGAAATAAATCACACACAACAGCTGATTCACTCTGCCATTTTTGGTAAATGAGAAGTGTGAAAATCTATTTCTCTTAAAAATTATGTGTGAATTTTATACAAAAGGTGCTATATGACAAGGTATGAATAGATGGGGATGGGTGGGTCTTGTTACAAAGACAAGGTGACAGAATTACAATGCGGATTAATTCAAACTAAAATGGTGAATGAGAGGCTGCCTAAGACCTGAATAGTTTTTTTGGTTGCTGGGTTTAAGACCTGAATAGTTTCTTTTGTCGTTGGTTTCAAGATCTGGTACAGTATAGTTTTAGATGGTCAAGTGTAACGTTTACATTATTTTAGGATCTATGGCAGTTACAAATAATGTTCAGAAAGCAATTCTGGAAAAAAAACTGCTTAATTACAAAAGAGAATTTAGTTACTATATATAACATAATTTCATAAATATTTCTGCCAGTATATAGATTTCAAGTAAATTCAATTTAATCAAACTTACTTTGCATCATCTTTCTTGATATGTACAGAAATGTCACCAATCTTTTTTAGTGCCTGTAAAAGAGCATAAAGGATTTAACTCTCAAAGACAGCAGATTTTTCTTGTATTATATTTATGTTCTTGAATAACGGAACCAATTTTCAATGGATCTCAGGGCTACAATTGTGTAGCCACCTTCAAGTATTCAACCAGTATATCATTTTAAATGCTCTTCAATTTACAACAGGTTTTAGTTCAAAATATAATGGACAACTGGGCATCACAAATTCTAACAAAGCAAAAAACTTGTTTCAATTTATGGAAATAAATTTCATCTTTTATTGTCATATATTTAATGCTACAAAACATATTCAGATTTTAAGTGAATAGACACACAAAAAAATAATTATTTTTAGTAAAGTTAGTAAAGATATTCCATAAATTTTTATATAAGAAAAATTTATTTTTTTTTTAAATAAAAAATGAAGAGAAAAAAAAGGATAATGCATCAAATTATCGATTAGAAAATGATTTCTTAGAATGAATTTTGAATAAATGTTATGCAAAAAATATTTTTTTAAAGGAATTTCCTATTTTTACACCACTCAGTTATCAGATGATTTAGTCATTCGAAGAGGTCATTCTTTATGAAATTCTTGTAAACAATTTCTGTCTTTATTAAATATAAATATGTACGGGTATAAAAAAACAACACAACTGACTCTTGTTCTGACCCATTAACCATTTCTTTGGTAACACAATTAAAGCATTGATCTAATAGGTCCTTACTCAGGTTGCAGCCCATGGCCTAAAAAAATCAGTGATTTTACAGCAACCGCACCAGCACATCATCAAATAGTCCTATGTTCCCTTACTCCCTTACTCTGTAAATTCTAGCTAACCAAAAGTCACTGGTCTTCCATATTTTTCTGTTATGTGTCAGTGTCAGGATTTCTTTGTCTAAATTCTTGAGTATAAGTTGACCTATATCTAGAAAAAAAATATTAAAAAGTGTTTTCCAATAATTCTTTTGTCTTTCTAAGAACATGATATTTATTGATCAGCTGATAACTTTATTTAACACCATCCATATATTTATGGCCTTGATTCTGTCTTTAGTCATAAAGGCACATTTGCAAAGTCCATTGTATAGGTATTTCCTGGACCACAATCTTGTATCGGTAATAAAAGGAGCTTGAAAACGTCCAGCATACATAGTAGTCCACTTAATTGATAACACCAATTTGTAATAACAGAAAGTTTTTTTTGGCAAATTGTCATGCGCATATTTTTTTTGTGTAAAAAAAAATTCTTGTAAGGAATTGAATGAGCTAATATGATCTTTATGAATCGAACTGAAATTTAAGTATTTATTCATATGAGATATCCTGATTTGCATAATTTATGTATACAACTATTTGTTTTACAATTAGAATCAACGTCTTCCTGGCAGAAGTTTTTTTTTCAATTTATGAGTGTTGAAGCCTAAAAAGTCCTAACAAATACTTGAATGAGATTATTGGGTGTAAAAAAACTGCATAAAATATTCCCTTGGGGCTGCTTATGCCTTTTGGCATATTTCAAGGTAACATATTTTTAAAGCATTTTCAGGGGTCTCTAGCAAAAAAAAATTTATATAAAATGACAGAACACCATAAACTATCAATGGGAGCCGCCATTAAAATGGCCAGATGAGTAAGAAATACGAGAAAAAATCTGATTAGCTTGTACGAACACCATCCAGTAAATCTCTAGGCTTTTATTATTGGGCCAGCCAGCCAAATCGGCCTTTTGTTTTTTTCGCCATAAGACTTGGGCCGATGGCACACCTGTCTCTACATGGTTAAATATAACTATGCAATAGGACCTATTTTTTAATCTCTCGTCTTTCGAGAGTTAAGCATTTTTTGTTCATATGTTCCTACAGCAATACTCTCAACACAGCACAAAAGGAACTGATTTTTATGCAGTACAGTAAGCTATTTTTGTAAAAAGTTGCTTAGAACATTTAACAACTGATTTTTTTCTCAAAGTAGTAAATATTGCAGGGCACCACAAGAGGAGGGAGAAGAAGAGGAAGACAAAGAAAAAGATGGGACAGAGAGCGTGTTTATTTATTTATGTTATAGAGGTGCTCTCTGAAACGGTCCCCAAGGCGGCGACCTGTCTCTCCTATGTATAGTTTACCGCTCTCTGTCAGGTCTCCAAACATTTCAATAGCCCTAACCATGATGGTATCTCAGACATTGCAGTTACTGGTATACTCTATACTAGTAACACTGCAGATAGAATCTATATGGAGAACAAATTAATAACTAGATTTGGTACGTTGTCTCCATATGGAATGAACCAAATCCACAGTTTCACTTAGCTGCCATGTCTTTTTCCTGTTTGTTTTTTACAATTATGTTAAAATCACTTCCTTTCTACTCCTCTTTAATTTGTTTTTGTCTGGTTTTAGCACCCTCTCCAATATTTTTTCTGTTTTGGTAGGATATGTATATTGATATTATGTAAATTTAATTTATACTTACTTAAATGTGTTTTGTTTGTTTTTACTGATGAATGCATGTGCCGAAACGTTTAATTGTGTATAATGTATAATTATTATTAAAGCGTAACTTATATTGTTCTATTGACACAATTTGTTTGTGTCTAATTAATCTGACTCACCATTGCAAGAGCTTTGCGAACAGCTCTTACTATTATCTGTGGATGGACACCCTCTTCAATAAATGGTTTGAACTGTTTCAGAAATTCTCCTGCTAAAAGTGTGACTGATGTTGTGCCATCTCCTACCTGAAAAAAAACATTATTATTGCTATTACTGGGTACTTATATTGAGCAATATGTATAAAATACAATGGATACATACAGCCTGTTATGCATAGTCATAGCTTGATGACATATTTTTGTGCAGGAGTGAAAACAAAAGGATTAGATAAAATGAAATTCAATCAAAGCCAAAGATTTTTTTTTTAAATAATTATATGCTATTTATACCTCAGAATCTTGGGACTTGGCTATGTCTACAAGGGTTTTAGCTGCAGGGTGAATAATATCTAAAGTTTTCAATATAGTTGCTCCATCATTTGAAATGACGACATTCCCTGAAATTTCAAATTCATGAAAATTATGATAAAACATTTAACACTACACCTCCCTTTTTTTTAGTATATTCCTTCTTTGATCTATTTTATTTTTCAAAGAAAAATTATTTTGGTAAACCATTAATAACTAGTAATTAGGTCTTTATTTGTCCTGTTTTAGCTCATTTGTGACTTTAGCAATATGGATTTCTCAATAAAAGCTTTAGTGTATCACCGACTTTGGTGTTTATTAACTTTGCAACCAGTCAAACCATTTAATGAGCCAATAGTAAATGTCTAAATAATATGCTCCAATCTTTTCTTATTCAAATAGAATTTGTGGGCCATAATAACAATGCATGCTGCCATTTCTAAAAAAATATTTTATTTTCCAAAGACTTTCTAAATAAAACATTTACTTAAGAGCAAGAGGGAGTGAATTTTGGGATGCATAATAAAAAATCAATTTGTCATCTATTAGCCAAAAAATCAATATTTTCAACTCAAGATACAACCTTAGGATTATTAAAGAAACCATGAGTCATCAAAAGATCATTTCATTTTAGGACATTAATATTATTAGTTCACATGACATATTAAAAAATGTACTTTAAAATATATATCTTAAAAAATTAATCCAAAGGAACATAGTAATACCTACAAAGGACAATGGATAAATGGGAACAAACTAATAAATCTAGTTATGTTGACTTAATCCTATAACTGTCATAATGACCATTCATTTACTGTTAAAACCTTTTCTGTGGTATCATGGTCGATATAATTGCTCGCTAGCAAAATCTTCATTATAATGCATTTCTGAGTTTGCTTCCTATTTATGTTTCTATATGTGTGTTAACATGCTTTTATCAGGGCTTTTATTGTGATTAATCAGGTGTGAAATTTGTTTTGAAGAGGGCCCCTACTTCTAGATTGCAAAATCAAACCAGACTTTCTCTATTGGAATTATTTCAGATTGATTAAAATTAAAGCCAGAGTTTAGAACATTCCATGAGCTAAAAATGACTAGCCTTAGCAGTGATGGTGACAAAATAGTCAGATCTTGAAAATTTTAGCCCTAAGCTTAGTGGTAATGTTACGGACTAAATTGTTTGAGAAAGGGTGGAGATCAAAAAGAAAAGACGATTGGATCCTAAAGACCTACCCTAAAGAGATTCAAAGATTTTGTTTGTGTATGGTCGGGAGTATTAATTAATAAAAATTAGGGGTGTGCCGGACCCCGGTCCGGAATCCGGTTCCGCCGGATTTTGCACTATCCGGTGAAATCCGGTTCCGCCGGATTTACATGTATCCGGAACAACCGGATTCCGGAATATACCGGATTTCGGAATTTGCCAGATTTTGTGACTCACCGGATCATAATCTGAAATAAAAGTAATTCTCTTTCCCGAATTTCACACGATCACGATACATTAATCGATTGTTTCGAGCGTTGAGCTTGTTTAATGTTTAATATTCCGTACATACCAGAGGCTAGAGTCAGCACCACTAATAGTGGCCAATAGTGTAGGGACTTTGATAAGAAAATTTAAACTTTTTGTAAAAATAAACCAATGGCATAGTTGAAAAGATGTAATTTTTTAAAGAATTATAACACCAAAATCATATTTTTAGCTGTTGTAGTTTTAAAGTTATGAATTTTTAAAGTACGACTTGGTTTGTCATTTTTTAACATGGACTGCATCTCCACATTCTGTGATCTCATTCCACCAATCCCGTCATGCGCAATGACTATATAGTTTATATAAGGCAACGCATTCCCTGCCTTATCACTAAAATACTGTTTAGACTTAGTTTAAACTTTCAACTTTGGCACATGAATAATTAATTAAAGCTTTCCCTGACCAATGGTTTAATAGTTTTTGCACACGGCAAACTCTTATGAATGAAACTCTGAGGTAGTACTACGATACAGTTATGCAAGTGGCTGTGAATGGTTGCCAATGACAACGTGTTGCACACGGTAAATTCTGATCATTTATAATATGGATTCTACCGGGTTGTTAAAGCTCAAATTAAAACATTCCAGTTTAAATGTCTTTAAATGCATTCTGAAACACAAGTTATCAATTATTTTGATGTAAATAGTGATAATAAATTAATATTTCCTAAGTATCGTCAACTTCCGCCATTAAAAAGGGGGGCGTGGCCAACCCCATGGCGAAATTAGGTTGAGCGAGCTGCATAACCTGCTGCGAACGCGTAGAAACATGGCGTCTCTCGTAAGACACTTATCCAAATGGAACGGAACTCAAATATATATCGAAAGTACTAATTTAATAATAAATAGACACACACATCGGAAAATTAAAAACTCGGATTTTTTGGCGCCGATTGCGAATTCCCATACACAAAAAGTAGTAGTCCACCTTGACTTACCGAAGTATCTACCAATAGTACCAAAATCCGGAATCCGGGAGAAACCGGAATCCGGATCCGGCGGATTTCGCATAAGAAAATCCGGATCCGGTTGGAAAAAACGGATCCGGCACACCCCTAATAAAAATGGATTCAATAACTTCATTTCAAAAGTAATATTTGAACTCAATTCGTGCCTTCCCCCTTGTATTTTGTATAATTTTCAATAAAAGTACCAGTACATATAACTTGACAATTTTATGAAAGGATAATACTTCTAGCATGCCAAAAACATGATTTTATTATTGGAAGAAAAATGTATAATTTACGGAGTATAGGTTAGGTTGAATCCAGACGAGTACTGTAGTAAAATTTTACTCACTCTGTAAAGTCATTATCAAAATCAACATTAAGTATATAAAATCAAATTCTTTTCATACCATAAAATAAATTGTTCAATGTACGTTCAGAACATGTATTCTTGAAATGGTAACTGAATTCATTCAGTATGGGATTTTTAAATTTTTTACAAGCATATGAAAATGCTAAAAATGGCTTGACACTACTGAAAAATGCAATTCACAGTAATTATAGGGTTACAAACTATAAATTACTGACCTTTATCATCAATAATTAATTTGTCCATCCCCCTAGGACCCAGTGTAGTTCTCACAGCATCAGCAATAGTCATACATGCATTTATGTTACTGAGGATCTGAGGTTTACCCTGAGATGTATCAGTTCCTTCTTTCAGGAGGATGATTGGTGCATTCTAAAATGATAGAAAAATAAGAAAATGTGTTAAGATGACTCATGTAACACACCATTTGGGAGATTTCAAAATTGTTTGTAATTGTACCTATATTTCAAAATAAAACCAAAAGAAGTGTCCTTTTCTTTATTTGATTTTGACACACACCTCCAGCTCATGTTAATAGTGTTTCGTTAATTAGGTCTAACCAAGGTTACTTGCTAAAAATTTTTAGCTTAAAAGTTTTATAGCAATAAAACAAAGAATGGGTGTATATCATTAACAAAGTAGCAGGAAGGAATGGAGGATTTTTTAACATTAAAATATTGATATCCAGTACTGGCTGGGATGGATTTGTTTTATTAACAATTTCTTAAAATTTGTTTATTCCATTCTTGATTACTGCAAGGTAAAAAATAAGGGGAAAATGCAGGCACTCGCCTTATTGAAGTAGCATTAGGGTTTTGATTATTTAGGATAGGTAGTATGATTTAAATATTTTAGACCTATTTACCTATTTTTAGATAATTGTGGGCACATTATAAATTTATGTTATTTTTTTGGTTACCTTGTTCCCTAAACAAATAATTTTGAAATGTTGTATGCACACATTTTATTACAAATCTTGGAAAAATGGTAAATGCCTGCTACTTATCAGAGTGTTATTTTGTCTGAAATTATATGCTAGGAGATTTAGTGACATGTGCCATAAATTCTTCCATCTTTTGAATTGCTTGAAACAGGATGCAAAGATAGCGATTTTGGAATTTATATTAACTTAATCTGTCATTACAGACAAACAGCAATATAACTTGGCAAAATCCAAATCATGATAAAAAACAATCACTATTACAGAATTAGCTTTTTTGGAAAAGTGATTCAGCCCCATGTTAAATTGTTGCACATAAAATTGCAACACAGATACTAATCAATTTATTAAAAAATTGATAATCTTTCCCCAAAATTAAAATCTATATTCTAAGTCTAGACTAGATATATATCTAATTATGATTACAAATTACAGATGTTTTTGTTTTGTTAGTTCTTGAGTGAAAGGGCTCTTTGAAACACCTCCACTTTATTAAACCTTAAGTTATTAGACTTACAGTTGACTGTAAGTAAGTAGAGGCCTAACTTAACACTAGGTCTAGACTATATATACTAAAATAATTGTATAGGCATAGGCCCAGGACTTCTTAATCTTACTTAGTCTAGTGACACTAATTCAGTGGTTGCAGTGGACAGATGAGTAATTTGTATGTATAATGATTAATGACTAGGCCTAATTAGTTATTTAACAGGGCCTAGTTTGCCTTACTCTTAGCTTCAAATGTAGGCGAATTACTAAGCAACATCTTAATCCTGACAAAAACAGAAAGTAGCGAAATAAGTCACTGAACTCATTGAAACTTGTAATAAAAAGTGGTTATTAATAGTAAGCTAGAGTAAGTAGTAGTTGGTAGCCGAGACCAGGGGTCGGCAACCTTTTTTTTTTAGCATCAGCATATAAATAGAAAGTAAAACTTCTAATTCATTCAGTGTGCCATTTTAGACGCATATTTAGGTCTACCATTTTTTAATCATTTTTATTTACATTTTTTTTCTTCTTTGATCTCTTTGTGCCAATGAAATTTGCTATGCATTTCAAGTCAGACACGCATGCTGTAGGTTGCCATATCCAGGCCTAGACCAAAAGATTGCCATATCCAGGCCTAGACCATAAGTCTCTCGGGAAACCTAAATGTCCCGTTTCTAAAACCAAACACATTTTCACATATTAGATAAGAAGGAGGTTTTAACAATGGCTGGGACCAGTGGCGTAGCGAGGGGGGTGCGAGGGCGCGGACCGCACCGGGTGACACCATTTTAGGGGTGACACCCGATTGAAAATTTGCATATTTACAGAGCTCGGTCTAACCTAGAAACATAAAAGGATAACAGATCAGGCATACATTTTTTACAAATGTAACCAATCCAAATGTGTGCTTTATTAAAAGTTCAAGGTTCATGCATCAGAAATGAGATGACCCTATGTTTAGGTTAGAAACACAGTCATTATTCCACTACAATTGAATTTTCTGTAACTTGCGTAAGTGACAAGATGCTATATTTATCTGAATTCGGAGAAATGGGGCTTTACATTGAGGTCAACGTATTTAAAAATTGTAACACTTTATGTTTTTGTTATTAAACTGTGGACTTATTTTCACAAGAAGAAATCCATCATGGAAGGGTTATTTTTTCAAATTTATTTTTTGGGGGGTTGGGGGGTGACACCATGAGTTTACCACACCGGGTGACACCAACCCTAGCTACGCCACTGGCTGGGACAACAGCCAAACATCCTCAATTAACTCGATTTAAATCCTAGAATAGAGAAATTTAATTTGTTGTGTTGTATTATGTTGTAAAAGTAAAATATGTATAAATAAGTATTCACTGTAGAATTATTGTTTTCGTTTTTGATATGCCTCGGAGTTTAAATTAAATTACAAAGTGAAGGTAAATTTAAAAAGATGGTAAAAAGATTTCTAGGCTCTAGGTATCAAAATAGTTTAAATGAATATATTTCAATACACATTTTGCGGCAGAGGCCCCCAGACCCCTCTTTGCTGGAGAGTACCCCCCTCTCCCTCCTTGGGTGTGTAACGTTTTTTCCAGTTCATGATTTGGTCACCCTAGTCTACACTGAAGAAAAAAGAAGTAAGAAAAGTGGACCCAGTGTCAGTGGAGTTGTTAAAACTTAAAACTTATGAATAATTATTATTATTGAGAAGTATTTTTGTTTTTGCCAATGTAGGAGGTAATTCAGCTGATCATAGGGTTTCATGTTTCCGTAACACTTTTCGATACCTTACTATTATGAATAAGTCCCCATATTCTGCATTTAATTTTCCAGCCCATAAGAAACTTCCAGAATTGCGCCGGTCACAAGACAAACGGTTAATAAGAATAAGAGAAGTCACAGCTACCGGCGAAAATCTTTTATGAATGGAATATGTATTTACATTTTGTTTTTAAATCATGAAGTATAAAGGTTGCATAATAAATAACCATAATGAAAAATATGTTTGTAGAAAGGGATTAGACGATGGAAGTGGATTACAAATGAAATGAAATGTTTTTATTTTACCAGTCTCGCCATTGTTGTGGAATTCGTTGGGAACGGTAACTGTGTATAAACTTCCGGGAAAATATTAAAAACTATTTCGCTTTTTTATTATTTTATAGTTAAAATTAAGAAACATTTCTTAGCTACCACAAAATGTACTAATTATCTACTGAAATCTATTTATTCTGACTGAGTCAATGGTCAATTAATTCCACTTCTGTTTACGTTTGCGCTGACTTCGAGGCTATGGTTTCTATTCCAAAGACATATTTGGTCTGCGCAAGGTATATTTACGTCCTCCGTGAAATCATTTTCATTTCATCTGTCCACATGAGTGCTTTCCAGGCAAATGAGATTGGTGACATTTATGAATAAGAAAAAGATATCTCCAGCAAATCTCCTTAACAGCCAGTTTCTCAAAATTTCTGAAACAAATTATAGAAGGGACGAGCATATCAACAATGTATGTAACCAAGCAAACCAAGCCTTGGGGTTCTTAAGGCGAAATCTAAAGATTGGCAACTCCTGTGTGAAAGAAAGAGCATATAAAGCCTTTATCCGTCCGATTTTAGATTATGCATCTTCAGTCTGGGACCCATTTACCCAGAAGAGCATTGACAGGTTGGAGG
>CAXITT010000386.1:407186-427829 GCA_964033795.1 Lymnaea stagnalis | reverse complement strand
GGGGGGGGGGGGCTGCTCTTCCCCCCCCCCGGGAAAGCCAAGTGCCCCCACCCCAGGAGTAAAAATATGTCCAACAATAAATCAACTGGCACTGCCCCCCAAAAAAAAAATCGTAAGTGCCCCTTCCGGGGGGGGGGGGAATTTCTGAAATAATCACTGCACCAGATGGATGTCAGCATTCCTAATGTCTCATTAGCTTTGAAGATTCTTGCGTTGATTGACGTCTCACATTCGCTATTTGTCGTGTCCTTGCTTCCCTAGGTAATCAGGCTGTGTCAGATCTCCCAGTCACCCCAGTGAGCTGATATTCACACTGTGTCCCCCATGTCTAGTCCTACTAACGAAAGATAGACCTCGACTATCATATATTTAGGTCTTATGTTTAGGTTTTGGATTGTCTGATACCAACAAAATAAATCTTTAAAATCTTAGTTTGGAATCAAAATGACGCTCCTAGGATTCGCCTGCTACACCCGTACCAAAAGACCAGCCCCGCACTCATATCTTTATTTCATTAATTACTTTTTTTGTTCTATTTCAAATATAATAATAACGCCGAAGAGGATCTCTCTTTGAATACTTTTATTCAATAAACGATGGACCAACATTCAAATTTGTTGTAAAGTGATGGAAATAGTGAAACAAGGTGTCTAAAAGCTTGAAAAATAAAGACAGACATAAAAAAGAGAGTGTTTCTCTGTCTTTATTTTTTGTTGTGTAGAATGTTTCAAAACTAAATTCAGGTAGGTGCTAAAATGCATTCTTTCATTTTAAATTTATCAGAAATTTTCTGGAGACTATAAAGATTAAAGGGGGAGAATGAGTTTTGGCAAAAAGCATTTCATCAATGGCACCACATTTGGAGTGAATTTAGTTTATGTTGGGCTGGGGCGGAGTTAGAGATTTTCCTGGTAGTTATTATGGCTAATTTAGGCATTTCCCAACCAAAAATCTGAAATCCCCTCACCACTGAAAATTATGTGAAAGAAACACTGAATTCAAGTATGCGCCTAAATGCCTCCCTGGATTTTTAATTTGCCAAATATTCTACGGCATCCTCAATTAATATGCATGACCACCCCATCCGCCCTACTTGCAGAGGCGTAGCTAGAGCGTTTGGCGCCAGGGACATTGATTCATTTTCAACTCTGAAAACCATTATTTTCATCCATTAAATATCATCACAGCCCATCCCCCCCACACTAGTATGGTGCAATGAGACAGCTGTCCCCTCTTCCCCTTTAGCTACGCCTCTGGCACGGTCACTGCCCCCCCCACTCAAAAATGAAGAAAAGCTCACGATCTCTCCCCTCCCCCAGGAAACTGAAAGAAACACTGGGCATGTACAGGCCTATTTACCGGATGATGTACGATTTTGGCATCCCAATTCCCACTGAGGCTGGTACCCGGAACAGCCCCCCCCCCCAAACACACACACTTTTTTTAATAGTAGTGAGTTAGCAGCCAGGGACAGCACTATTTCAATGTTTCGCTATTTCCAGGTTTCACTCAATTACCCAGGCCACAGACCTCATACCACTGATACAATTCTGAGCCAATCACAGAGCTTGTTCTCCATTTATTGAAGGGGTTTCCCCTTTAACTGACATTATTTCTATCGCGGGAACTCTTGTGATGTAAACAGGAACTACTCCTTGACCCCATAAAGTTGTAGCTTGCCAGCTTGCAGCACACAACCTCAGTCTAACTGTTCGCATTGGTTGGGTCTCGTTTCTGCCATAATGCTAAATGGTATCTGATAAAGTAGATAAAGCCTTTTATTTATTTTAAATATCTTTTTATTGATCATTGATAGGGATATTCCTGAATTCCGTTTTGTCTTTAAGTGTCACTGTTTTAGCCACTTTGTTTCCATACACATGTATCGTGCATGATGCATGCACACCATACTACTACGGACAAACAAGGCGGCTTACACAAATATTTTTGTTTAAAATAAGAATAAAAGTACAGGCTGTTTATGTTGTGTAGTGTAGTAGTAGAACTAAGCCTAGTTTAGTAAGTTTATTATTATTATTATCATCAAGCAGCGTTTTTTTGTTTTTTGTTTGTATTTTTTTAAGTTTTAAAGCACTAGCAAAGATTTAATGCTATACTATAACAGTTTTAAACAATTGGAATACAGAAAAAGAACTAATTTAATTACATAAAATAATATAAATCATTATAATTAAATGGAGACTGTGGTATGTCAAGAGGTTAAGGCTAAGGGGGTATGGGGTGTCACAGCTTTAGGATGGAGGTGTGTGTGGAGTAGAGCAAAGTGTATGGGGACTTTTTTTTTTTTTAATGAAAACTAGGACATCTTAAAATCATTTTTAACATTTTTATCTCCATTGGTGCCCCGCAAAAATAATTATTTGTGATTGCAAATTGCAATGAGATTTTTTCTGTGAGTGAGGCGTTATTCCTCGACTTCAGATGTAGTCGATTTTTTTTTTGTATAAATAAAAATAATATATTCTTTTTTAAAAGTGTAGTCTTTAAACTGTAAGGATTTCAGCTCACGACATAGCAGAACAACGGTTAAAAAAAACAGAATTGTCCTGATAAAATCAGTACGAAAATTATGTAGCCTTTAGTGTGGTCACATTCTTTCAAAAAAGTGTTACGTAACAGAAAAAAACAACCTATTTGGCTCTCTCGGGATCAGTTACACATCTTGTGAATCAGAGGCTTGATAAGAGGCTGTTTATGGGACACCAAGCGGCCAGACGTTGTGGAATCGAAGTTGTGACATCGGATTACAAGTACCGTCTTCATTGTGAATTTTTTTTTCATCCGATATCGCACGCATTCAGTACATCAGTTTTTACTCTTTTAATCCCAACTGTTGCATATTTTGTTTGTTTTTTTTGGACTAACTAAATATCTGTATTTCTTTTTGTCACACCTCCGTGTACCACCTGGGGCAAATCATTATGTAATATAATAAATCTAGTGGTAGTCTGCTTGTAACACAGTTTGAAAGTCATAGCAAAATGACAGGGCCTAGGCCAGTGGTCGGAAACCCGCGGCTCTTAGAAGGAATAGACGAGTCTCTTTTTTTAAATACTAATCTGTAATGATATATGGTTTCCAAAATATTTTCTTAGCAGATATGAAAATCGTATAATTTAAAGACTCTTCAGTAAGTTACACAAGAAAGTTTTGCCGACCCCCTGGCCTAACACACATGACGATATCCTGACGTTGTTTACATTTAACTCATAAACTTATTTCGGTTGTTCATTTCGACAACATATATTGAAAAAAGCTCCTACCAATAAAAATTTGTAAAAATTTCAAATCATATCCCATCTGAGCCCATTATTAATGATTGCTCTTGGATTGTACTAAAAGAAAATAATCGAATGTAATTTCACTAATACACAGTCTGATCGCTGCTATATCCACACGCTTATGGAACCAACTTATTTGGAAAGGAAATACCACACCAGCACTTGGTGACCCAGCTGCCTAAAAGTTGAAGAGCTAGAGTTAAGGGTTTTGAATTCACTACCAAGCGATCACATTGACCCAAATAACCCACCCTCATGACATGACTCACACTCCGTACTCAAAAAATGTGTTAAGAAAAAAAAGGGATTGACAAGAAAAAAAAAAGAAAAAAAAGAAGTATAACGCCCGTCAGTGTCTTTTGTCAATCTTTTGATACATTTTAAGTTGAAATAAACCTTTGGCTACACTACCCCGGAACTGTATTATAACGTGCGTGAACTTAACCATTATCTTATGGAGTATTTAATTTATTAACATAGGCCTGACATTTATTACTTGTACATTTGTTCATAGATTCAGGTATTTTGTATATCCCATTTAAAACCCAGTGTGAACTTTCATGCTTTTGTTGAAATGTTTAATTTTGTTTGTTCTATCACTGTGATGCAATAACAGTATGTTACAAACTTTCAAAAATATCAGCTTCACAATACAAATTAATAAATGTCAAACAATAGTTTCATAAAAAATAATAAACAGAACCCTTATTTATCTTTTCAAATTTATTACAGACTGAAGCTTCAGCAACAACAACATATTGGTATTGGTAATATCACATTCGGTGCTTCCATAACAGGTCAAAATATGAACTTCAAAACA
Source organism: Lymnaea stagnalis (assembly GCA_964033795.1). NCBI lineage: Eukaryota > Metazoa > Mollusca > Gastropoda > Lymnaeidae > Lymnaea > Lymnaea stagnalis. The sequence continues at coordinate 423,707 of CAXITT010000386.1, read as the reverse complement.
TGTTACCTGGGGAGGTGGAGGGGGCAGGGGGTGTCAAAAGATTGTGGATCGTAATTGTAACAAAACAATCATCTATTTACAACAATGCAGAAACACTACAAAAATATTGGGAAATGTACAGTTTGTATTTACAATAACCATTAGGATCCACATTGGACCACTTTTGTGAAATAGCACTGCCCTAAAGCAGGATATTTACTGAGGTAACATTCATTGACTGAACTCATGGAGAATTGCTGGGACAGTCTAATGATGACTGGGGAAAATGTGGGAATACATTTTGATCTCATTTTCTTCCGAGAAATAATTGTCACTTGTACATTGCACATGTTTTCAAAATTTCTACAGAAACTATTTTACCCAGGAACTGTATTACTTATAGGACATGAATAACTTCTTAAATCAAAAAGCCATAAAGCCCCAAGCTGTCAACATTACTATCAAGTAGACTCAGTAGACATTACAAGTGATTAACAAAATTTGCACACCGTAAAAATGCCACAGTTAAATACCAGAATTTTGGTTCTTTGGCCCAACAGCTCTATATAACGTGGGGTGTCCTAAACGTTCAGTGTTATCATTGGTCTTATAAATTTTTCCAATGTCCAAATCTTATCAGAGTTTCCAAAAATGGCCAAGACTAGTCAAGAAGGTCTCAAAAGTTTTCATAAGTTCACAAAATGACCATAAAGCACAAATGTTATCCAACAACTGTATTGCCACAGAGAGCTATAATTCTTCCAACTCTGCTTTATGTTATGCCGAATGAACGTTAAATTGATGAGAAAACACACCTAACTTCTAATTTCAACAGATGGTGTTCTTGTTGATCTTACTATTCAAAACAAATCCCATAAATTAAGTTTAAAAATTGACATTTAAATGGCACGCATATTCATACCAACAAAATAAACCATTAACTATTACCAAAACAATATTTCTATTTCTAGCTTCTCTGAAACCATTCCCTTAATTGCATATCAAAGTATTCAAAGTCCCTTAACAAATTTAAACCAATAACAAAATAAAAAAATAATTAAATTTGAGTGAGAGAATGATTATTTTAGAGGAAAATGGAGATGTTAATGGCTTCATATCAGTAATAGTTATGGATTTAAACATTAACCAATATTATGTATGCGGAAGTTTTGAATATGGAGAAATGCAATATAAAAGGAAATCACGGTTTTAACAAATAATTGTTCTCTATGTCTATCTTCCAAGACAATGGATTTATATCCTGAATGTGTATTTTATTATAACTTTTCTTAAATTTAGGCATCTCAATATGTTGACATCTGATTAAAAATAGCAGCAGCATTTGAATGGGGGAAAAAGCTAATTAGGAAAAATTTCACTATCACAGGTAATATTATACAGAATGATGAACAATCAATATCAAAACATATTAAATGAATTCAATTTACTGTACACTACTCATGATATGTAGTTAGGATCCAAGAATGATTTTATCAGTATATCTGATAATGTATGTATTTACAGACAATTTTTTAATGGGTAAAAAAAAAATATATCACAAATGAATAAGAAAATGTTTTTATTTACATGTATTTACAGTAAATATTTTTTGTTTTTTGGTGGTGTAAAAGAGTGCTGCAAGGTAGATTTTTAGAAATAATTATAAGTAAAAGTGGGACTTAAAAATTAAATGCATCAGATAAAATGACAAGTACACTAAAAGGAAATAAATGGATATTCTGCAGTGGAGATAAAATATGTTGTTTTAAATATGATTATAGAGGAATTTAACTGTGAGCTAAACATAAGAAATGATTAATTACTAATTTGTGTTTGAAATACTTAAGCTAGGACAATATTATTTTTAGTGGGGAAAAAGCATTATTTTGTTAGTAGAAAAAATATCCCCCCCCCCACCCCTTACTCCACATGCACATTGTTAAATGTAAATAATTTATAAAATATTTTTAGTGGGGAAAAAGCATTATTTTGTTAGTAGAAAAAATATCCCCCCCCCCACCCCTTACTCCACATGCACATTGTTAAATGTAAATAATTTACTTGACAATTTTTTTAATAAATACAAAACGATTTGAAATTTGCCAAACTTTTTGCCAAAAGTACTTTTCAATATAGGTAAAACTGTTAAAAATTTAGCTGTGCGATATATATGGGATCAAGTAGAATTTTCAAAAAACATTTGAAACCTCATAATAGTGTAGTTTTTATTGAAAAGAAATTAGGCAAAAACAATATAGTTTACATGTTGAAAAAACCAATAAGCAACAAAAATTCTTAAGAAATAATAATTCTGAAAGTTTGTTCTTCGATCTCAATACAACAGCTACATCTTTGGATAAGATAATAGAAGACAGCTCAAAATATTTGATTCTGTGCCTCGGAATGGAACGGGCTCATGCGGATGACCGCGTCTCATTTGTAACATCATCTGGCAAATCACAGAATGTTCAAGTTTTGAGAAAATATATGCTGTCCAAATTACGTTGCCCCTCACAGCCCTCTGGGTTCACAACTGAAATATCCTTCCCCTCATTTCTTGAAAAAAAATTTAAAACTAATTTGTTTCAAGATTTCAGACCCTTTCTTTTTTCAATCAAAGGATTTACCCTCTCTATTAAAAAAATAGAAATATAGAAACTGTATTTCCTTAAAGAGTTAAACTTCCTATTAGTGAAACCAGAGGACTGTGGTGAAGGAAAATGATCAAACTACATAATCCTATGAGGTGTGCAGTGCAGTGGATGATTGTCTGGCAGTTTTATGATATATCTCAAGTCTTGATCAGATGGTGTGGCAGTGGGTAGTGCCGTGCTGGTGTTTCATGGCCGGCTGGCCACCTTTTCCATTAGATACTCTTTGTCCTATCTCTCCATACAATGTTCATGTTTTGCGACTTTTCTTGTTGATGTTCAGACCTCCATTGGTGTCACCGCTTTCCACTTTCAAAATTACAGAATTGACATAATCTGTTGTATTGCCGGCAATTCTGTCTTCTGTTGGCGGGAAAAAAATGAAACCAAATTAATGTGATAAATAATTGTGTAAGGTAAGCAATAACTTAAAATCTTGTTAAAAGAATTTAGTATTGATTCCATGTAAATCCATGGACCGCTTGCACTTTGAATACATGCCAAGAGGTTATGAGATTGCACAATAAATTTAAACTTAACCAAATACTTACTGTATGTCTGGTTGATATTCTCGTCAAGCATGGATGTTAATGAGTCTGATGGAGCTGAGAATGTCATCAGTTTGTTTTGTCCAAGGATGATCTTTGCCCCTTCCCTGATATGTGGCCAGATAAAACGTAATACTGAATTCAGCTGACCTGAAGGCAAGTAAAAAAAAATAATTAAAATCCTTAATTTTTAAAATCTTTTTTTAAATATTTAATATCCAGAGACAATTATTCCTATCTAAAAATTCATTTAAAGTATATTTACTTAAAGTACCAATAAATTTGAAAACAAGTAAGTATATAAACTTAAAAAAAAACTGGCTTGATAAAGATGTTATTTTAAGGAATAATTTCAGCAGTTTTGAAAGTTAAACATTTTCAAAATTTAAACTCACTGTGTTCTTGTTCCAATCCATAAAGCTTGATTTTGTTGGCCTCATGCTGTGCTTTCTTTTTCAGCCTGCATGCCCTTGATGCAAGTTTGTTTTTCTCCTTACGAGATTCATTCCTCTTGGCAGTTGGCACATCAGATCCAAGCTGGCAGGCATTGATCTGACGGTTGAGCTTCATCAGCTGGTGACCAATCATGAACAGTTTCCTGGGGTTGGGTGTGATCTCGTTGCCGTCCCCTTTCCTGGCCTTCCCTCCATGTCTGATTCCAGCGATGGATGTGTTGCACTCATCAAACACAGGATCTTCAAAGTCATTCAGTACATGTGGATCTGCAGGAGACTCTACTGCCAGCTTGAGGCGTGTCCCTTTTGGACCCTTTGACTGAACATTGTACTGCCAAAAGTACTGTTTCTGTTTTTTGCCAGTGGCCACCAGAGATTCACAATCTCTTGGAGAAATGCGAGCAATATCGGCATCTGTAAGGTGATATAATTGTATACATCTTTAATTACAAAAAAAAAAGAAAGTCAAACGCAACTCTGAATAAGCTTACCTTATTTGAGATGCAATTTGCTGGTGTATTCTTCATAGGCATTTAATAAATTAGTAATGAATTGTAACATTTTTTCAATTGTTGTTGCATTATCTTGTGACAAATGGATTAAAATAAACAAAAGGATGTTTAAAAAAAAATATCCTAATATGATGAAACAAGAGTGCAAGAAACTCATCATTCAATCTACAAACTCACCAATATCTGAATAGTCATCATCACTATCATCGTCATCCTTGCCACCATAGTCAGATGAGTCATCTTCATCATCTGACATGTGACCTGAGCTACCAGAGTCTGCAAATAGAACAACGAAACCAGTGTTATGAAAAGCATTTATAAAAATGGCACACAACACAACATTCGTCCAGCTTACATTTACACCCTTATTAGTAGCCACACAGTCCCAGCTTCACTCACAAACCAACTCCCTACACAGCCTTTGTATTTTTGTCTAAATATACACGGTTTGAATGTCTGCTTTTCATTTTCTTAGTACCTAGAAGAAGTTGCAATGTAACTAATGTCACATGTTTAAAAGGCTTTAATTTCTGAACTAGCTCACCGAATTAGCCAAACACAAGTAGGCCTAACTGTTGGATTATGTTTTTGACCCCTTTTTTAAAGCAACTTTCAAAATTAAACTTGGGGATTCGTTAATTACTACTAATAAAACGCACCGGTTTTCGCATTTGAGGGGTGTCATGCTAAGAACTTGGTGGCGTTTTTTGTTAGTTTGTTTTTGTTGAATGGCGTTACATCAGTGATAGAAAAAACTAGCCTAGTGCTTAAACCATCTATGATATAAAAATTGTGGTTTTTTTTTGTTAATGTTTCTTCATACATAATCCCAAATTTTTTCTGGAATTGAAGTCGAAGTCATACAAAAACGATTCTTTTTATAATAATCTTATCCTACAGTCAACAAAGTGGAATAAAAATGTATTATCGGTGCGCCACGGTGTAAGAATTCTAAAACTCAACTTCCCCACATGTTAAAATTCTGGCAGCCAGACACATGGCCCGTTGCCAGCATGAACAGCAGTCAGCTGACCTTCGTAAACATTGGACATTGGCCAATTACCTCCTCCACACCCCCTGTTCGTCTGCTGTCAGACTCACGCATAACGCCATTAGGTGAGGAAAATACCACGTCATCACCGGTGGACTTTGTACCCTCACGTGGGTAATCCCCCAGTTCTGCGGTATGTAGGCTACAAACAAGTACGCGTGAATAGAGCTCAAGGCAACCGTACAACTGCCCAATGTGAAGACTAAATTCTCGATCTTTGTTTGCCATAATATTTTACTAGTTTTTACATGAGCACATGTAGAGCCATGGCCACCACGTGCTCGTGCGCAGACACGACAAAGATAAGCTATTTATAGAATTTGCGTTTCCTTTATATAAAAATTTGAAGATTAAATTTCATTTTTTTAATTTTTTTTTTTTAAATGAGATTAAAACATCAAACCACCACCCCAAAGCTTTCTTAATTACTTAATTAACCTCTTCAGTCAGCGTCAAAATAAATCATGAAGAAATAAAACAGAAATAAACCACACAGTCACACACATTTTTAAATCATATGATTCGACATGAATAAATATACAATGATATACCGGTATATATATATATACTTATTAAGGCGGTCACCTTTCAACAAACATAAAACATCGTTTCCAAGAACAGGGAGGGAATCAAAGGCACTAGCAGGTATGAATCCCGTGTCCATCTGACACTCTCGTAATACTATTAATTGCAAAAGGTGTTTTTTTCTTCTTTTTTAATCCTATCAGTATCAGAACTTTAACACATCGACATATATATGAACTTTTCTCACTCTCCGGGACTCTAGCTGATCACAAGACACCAATGCGACATTTTTTTTTTTTAATTTGCCCAACGAAACACATTTTAAAAAATTAATTTTAAATTTACGCGTGAATGTAAACCGGAAACTTTATTTTCGGAACAAAAACATTTCCACTTTCTATACAGTAACAGGATTTTCATCCCCACCTCACGTGGTACGTGTAATCAGAGGAAGTTTAAACCAGCGGCCCTTCCATTCAACACCTTCCTAGTTCGGCCTAAATGGTCGGTCAGCCCGTTCACGGACACCCAACCTGTACAGATTATATAATAGCCTCGTCTCAACACCCGTTGTGTAGATTCTCAATGGTGGGGGAAATCCTCTTCCTCATTCGCTCAATCTGTTGCCATTGCATTTGCTTATCATAAATATCCGTATGTCCTAACCATGCACAGAAATTTCCCAACCACGAGGTTGTATTATTATCACTGGAACTCACTCATTAAATTAACTCTATCAAGTACGCGTGGCTTATGTGGATATAAACTATAATATCGAGAAGAAAAAAAAAAGATTTACAATTTAAACAAAACATTTTTTGTTTACAATTTTATACTTTTTTTTCCAAATGCAGACATTTCATTGGAGCCATGTAAACAAAAATTAAAACTGCATTGTTTAAAATTATAATTATAATATTAAATTAAAAGAAAGGGCAGAATTATTGAAACATAAATAAATATTAATATCAACATATATCAGTGATCAGCCATACATTTATATCGGCAAAGCCTAAATATGTATGGTATTTATGCACTTTGATATATAACACACGGTCTTTAAATAAACAAAACAAACACCAGCAGTGAGCAGTAGGAAACACTACATAACGCGCAATCTTTTTTTTTAATGAAGAAGAGTGAATATATAATAAAACTAAAACACAGAAAGCACACTTGTTGGATCCACATGATACAAGGGACAGGACTCCCATCAGATTACACACTGGTACGAGCTCGGTCATTCTACCTGGTCCACTCCTTAGTAACCAGCATAACGGATGTTTTCGTGACGATGAGTCCGTAACCTCTCATTGTGACCAGAGCGTTTCTTCATCCCCTTCCCAAAAAAAAATTTATTTTTTAAATGTACCTCTTTTGTGCTGGGACGGCTACACACTTCCGAAGCATACAACGGCCAGCCAAGCCCAAAAAAATTAGTCATTTACATATTACAAGAAAATACAAGTGGAAAATGCAAATATAAATTCCTGATGAAGTAGCCTATAGGCAACCGATTAAAATTTTTCCAACTTCAACCACAACCATTATTTAAATATTACCAAAATGTTTCTTTTTAAAACATCGAAAAATGATCATTCACAACAGTCTTACAAAACTTCAAAACTAAAATCGATGGAACGGTCAATCTGTTATATCGCATGCTGCATTGAGCCATATTTACCATCTTGCCGTTGCCCGTGCAACCGTAGCCAATGATTGCGCCTAGAGAACACTCGGTAATGTTTTAAGTCGTCGCTAATTTAAAAATTTCGAAGACGAGAGTATTTAAAAACAGAATTTAATTTACCAAAACTAATGGTACATTTTTAAAAAAAAATGTTTTTTAAGAAGACTTTGCTGCGAAAGACGCGCTTAAACGCACTAAGAAGTAGAAAATAATTATTTCTTTTTATTTTCGAAATGCAATATGCAAAGAAAGTATGTGTAGAATTTTTTTTTTAATTAATAAAAATTAAACATTAAATCTTCATCTACATTTAATTCGAATGCTTTGCCGGCATAGAATGCTTCCTAAACCTCTGCACCTCGGCGAGCGGGTCACGTGTGACAACAAAGTTTGATGCTAAAAACAAACTCGATGGCTGTACCAGTAGAAAGAAAGTCTTTACAAAAACATACCCATAGGTAAAATAAAAATTGTTAAATGAATTAATGGCCTAGCCGCCAGAAGGTAATGGATGCATCAAGCCAAGTTCATTAAGTTGTTTGTTTCATTATGGAGGAAGGTCGGGGTGGAAAACAATGAAAACAACCCACCAATAATAGAATATACGAGTTCTTCTCCACTGTCATGCCCTGGGGATCAACTGAAATATAGAACAATATAAAACCCCTATTGAGCGCACGTGTGTGTGTGTTGTTTTTTTCCTTCTCACACACCCCCTATCTCATCATTTTTATACCAAGGACGGTTCTCGAAATATTGAAACAGCAATAAGAACAAGAGGACTGTAACTGTAGTTTGACTCAAAGTCAATACCTATCTTTGGCATTGACCAACGAGCTGACTCAAATCAACAAGTCGTGTTCACAAATTATAACAACAGACGTCGACCATACAAACAACTTACTGACTTTTAGTAACACAGGGATTCATGATGTCAAACTAACATTTACTTTCTCATTCGTACCACACGTTCATATCTAAGACCAAGCGCGAAACTGGGGCGCAACAACAACAAAACAGACCATGTGCACGCCTACAAACGGGTAAAATACATTGGTATAGAGAGCTATGAACTACCCTAATTTCTCGTTCAGTCGACACAGTGGGCGGTGAGACGCCTACACAGCCTAGCCCTAGTCCCGGGAGACTTTGTTATCTGGGGCACTCCAATTTTTTGCACTTGTAGAACCTACACATACGATGTACATTTTAAAAAAATAAAAATTTTAAAGACTGGTAAGCTACTGCATGGCATGCAAACATCGGCTACAGTAGCTACAGCAACTAAAAATAATACACCGAATATTATAAAGGCAAAGGATCAGCAAATAAAAGTACTTTGAAATACTAACATGCCCCTTCTGCATGAACTTGATAAAGCATTACTATTTATCACTTATTAACCGTAGTTTAAAAAATAGAAAAACATTCGCCCTACGCCTGCGTATTGTATGACATTTATTTAGAGCGCAGAAAACTTGAAAAATGTTTGCAGAGCGTGTTGTGTGTGATATATCATGCAAAAATATAATTAACGATCACGTCCAGATGAGCCAAAGCAAAAATGCACTGAGAATGATTATGCATTACTGTTTTAAGCATCAGCCACATCATGCCCGCATCCAAATAAATATTGGATACATATTTCAACTGGAGAGCTTATCCTATCCAGTGGGGGTTACAACACCAGATGTTTGTAGATACTGCAAACAATTTTTTTTTTAAAATACAAGGCACCCCAACCAGCAAGCCATCTGGGTACGTGTATTTAAAGTTACATGTGTAGTCACAGTCGTCGACATATATACAAAAAAATAACTTATTGTGTACCGGTAACAGCTGTAAAAGCGTATTTCCTAAAATCTAACCACATTATGCAACAAGTATAGGTTTATTATTGTTTTAGAAATTTGTAGAAAGGGGCCGTCCATAAATGACGTCACGCATCTAGGGAGATTTTTTAATTATTTTTTTTTTGGGGGGGGGGTGTCGGTCGCACGGATTTGTGACGATGCATTACCAGGGGGTCTAAATAAAGCGACAATTTGTGACAATGGGGAAGGGGGTCAAAAATAGCGTTACGTCATTTATATAAAGCAGCTAAATGAAAAACTTTTCTTAATCCCCCCACCCACTTCTCCCCCCCCCCCCCCAACAAACCCCTCCAAAAAAAAAAATAATCCAGAATTNTAAAAAGTATGATGTATTTCGTTCAAAAAAAAAAAAAAAAAAAGATATAACTTCGTAACATTTTCACGTGTATGTAATATATCCCTTATTTTTGCAATGCACGGTAAGTCTATACTATAATGATTCATTAACGTGAGTAAAAAAAAAAAAATCCACCGAAGCTATTACAAGTACATGTAATGCCTGTTTACAGGCCTATACTTTGCTATCTAGCGCAAGCCATAACAACAAGAAAATGGAAATTATGTCAACCACGCGCACGTGATCACATGACGTGGACGTGTTTACACATTATTTTTAAAAAAAACTAAGATGGCGGAGCCGCTTTCAGCTGAATCATTCAATATCACAGGCTAAACTAGGTCATGGGTTACGACCTGCTGACTGAGAAAACAAATACCTTGACTCAAACTCCAAGGTCTCATCAATAAGGGCAACAGCCTTTGGCTCAGATTATTGTTTACAGAAAGTGTAGGCCTACTTAACAAGAATCGTTTTGCGGTATTCGACGTTTATTAAAATTACATACAGATGTTCCAAACTGGCTTACTCTTTCTTCGTTTTTTTTATATAAGGCCACTCCTAGTAGCGTAGTGTTCACTGACACACCCGATTCCCCATTTCTGACCCATTTACCACAGACAGCCCTACACGTTTTTTTTATCGTATTCTTATAATTATAAAGATGAAATTATATAGCATATTCTCAGAAATTAATTACCTATGCCTATGATTATGATTATATAATACATAATATGTCAGTTAGGGCCTATTTTTTTTATTATGGCCAAGGTTGCTTGTGTAAAAAGAATATAAACCGCATTATGAACCACAACAAGGTTTACCAAGTGAATGCATGGACTCACACGATATCGACTTGAGTTGCCATCCAACTCGTAACACCATATCGATTTTTCTCCGACCTTAGCTTTCTAAACTATGTCATATCCATATCGGTACAATGGCTGTTTGTGTGCCGAAAGGACTGGAGTGAAGCAGCTACCACTGCCACAAGTATACCCACTCTATCAGGACACGAACAAAACACCATAGGGCGTGGGTTAGTCGTTATATGTCAGGCTTTAGTTTCATGATTGATAGTAACAGTGTACAACGCTTCACATACACCTTACCTATTGTTTGCTTTCTTTATCTCACAAAACCATCTACAATATCCACACATTACATCAATATTGAAGTTACCAGAATTATGAATTTTTGTAAAATACTTTATTTTTTAATGGTGCTGGTCTAACCAAGACCAACATTACTAGGTAGTTACTATTTACATTTAAATATTAAAAAAAAACTATATGCACTTCTTTATCTCCTATTCTTTAAGGTTGGATTTCCCCCTTTCACCAGCACCAGGGAAATTATATTTGCTTAGCAATCATAAATATATTTATTATATAAATAAAAAAGAAAAATCCAAGAAACCTGGCACCCTGGCCAATGTTTCGTTTTTAAATCAGAAGATCACATAAATAAGGAGTCACTAGGTGATTCATGTGCGCATCTGATTCATTCAATGAGAGAACAATGAATTATTGAGTATCGAGCTTTAACTTGCTAAGGGGAACCCAAACTCCAACAGACGTACCCCCCTCCAACTAAAACATATTATACTAACATCATGTTCCACAACAACGGGAACCCAAATATTTGACTTAGTACCATGTGACATTGCTCCTTTAACTTTTCCATTTAAATCAATTCGACATATTTCAGAACAGTCTTATTAAATTAAGAAGTATAATATGATCATTTTTTTAGTATTCAAATTACCAGAAGATTCAAAAAGTTCACCAGAAGAGCGGTCCTCAATATTTTAATGCCACATACACATTCCTTCATTGCTAGTGCATTGTTTAAAAAACAGAATAATTTATTTTCACTTACCCCACTTCTTACCACCATATCATTGAGAACCGCTATTCTGGATTCTTCTATATCAAAATATAATAACTGACTTACCAAAACGTCTCCTCTTTTTCACAGGCTGCTCCTGCCCAGGATTGTGAATAAAACTTTCAATGTCTTTCCATTTCTCCTCAGTGGATTCTTCTTTGACCAAAGGTCTGCGTAGGATTTGAGGTGGTGACACAGGTTCATCCTTGATGATGTCAACAAAGGACCTTTTCACACCTCCTGCTGATGTGGGCACAATTTGAGCATTACCATCACTGCAGCCATCCAGGTGACTCTCTGCTGAGCCTAAAGGCTCTGACTTAATTGAAGTTTTATTGGTATGCTTGCTTAAAAGTTCATGGAGGCTTGGTGTCTGAGACTGAAGTTTCTGGAGGCTTGGTGACTGCTGTTTTCTGAGACCCTGATCAGCCTTTAACTCTGCCATCACCAACTGTGACTCATCAGTTTTCTTGACTGGAGCAACAACCCCGATGGGTGGCTGCAGGGCTCTCGGAGGAAAGTTGCTTTTGCCTTGGACCAAATTTTTAGCAAACGACTGCCCAATGCTTGTCAGGGTTTTCTGCTGGTCAACAGTCACAGTGCTATTAGAACTAACTGTTGCTAACCTTCTGGAGCAATCCCCAGCAATCTGTACAGGGCCCACAGGAAACTCGGTAAAGTTTTGAGACAAGCAGGTGAGGCTTGATGAGCGGCTCATGAGTGGTGATATGTCATTGCACAAAAAGTCCAAAGCTGAATAGTTCAGTTTGCTGTCATCCTGACCAATGCCCAGCATATTGTTGACAAAAGACATGTCTGGCTCCATGTTGAGCTGTGCAAGAGTTGGATTGTCTGTACTGTTTTCTGACACAGATGAGAGGGGGCCATCATTTTCCATCTTACCAGACCAGAAGAAGTCTGTATTAGGATTCATGGCACCAACAGCTTGCAGTGTGCTGATGACATCAGGGGTCAGTAGGTTTTGTAGTGTGCTGTCCTCTAAATTGTCATCAAGACCACACATTTCATCTGACAGAACAGAGTCAACACTGGGGTTTGAGAAGGCTGTGGAGCCACCACAACATGTGTTCTGATCTGATTTATCCATGTCATAAAGGGATGAGGATGGACTAGTAACGTTTAATAATGTACCTGGGCTTGGGACAAACATTTCCACTTTTCTTGGCGTTGAGGACTCTGAAAATGAATTTTTTTTTTAATAATACATTTAATGCAACAAAGTTCTGTGGTGAAAACTCAATTTAAATTTAGAATAAAAGCAACCAAAAAAATAAATCAACATTAAAATTAAAACGACCATAAGATAATTAGTTATTAGATATCATTATCAACTTCAACCATTGGCACTCACCTGGATTGTCATAGGCACACAAATGGGTGGAGAAAAATGGCTGTGTTGTGCCAACAGTAGAAGTAGAAGGTGTGACAGGGCACCTTGATGAAATACTAGCGTACCGGTGAGAATCAATTGGGTAAATGTTTGACAATCTTCTGGGACTGAAAACCAAACGAAATAAAAGTCTTTATAAAATCTGTTTTTAATCATGAGTCATATTATAGAATGCCAAAATTTAAAACATACTATTACTATACATTATATATAGCACAACAAAATCAAATTTGACTAATTCAAGCATAGCATTGTTAAATAATAAAAATATCTGTATAGACATACATGTGAAAACATACCCATATTTTTTCAGTGAACGAATACTTTTCAAACACTTATTATGATCTTTGATAATTCCAAGTGGTACTAATTTTTTTGACAACTGGTCGCTTTCCATTTCACTGCTCAGGCTATAGCTTATTTACTTTACTTTAGTTTTATTAAAATTAAACTTTAAAAAAAATTAAATTCAGCTTAAATTTTTAAACTTTCTAAACCCACATGACATATGGAGGTAATTGAATGTATAAATGACAAAACAGGAAAAAGCTGGCACATATTTCACAGAGGAAACACGACTGTTTTAATAATAGGATCTCACTGTTACAGTGCAATAGTCTACAAAACTATCATTAGTCATTACTATTAATAATACCGAAAGTTAATAATAATATTAAATAGGCCTTGTACTTGTTTATAACCCTTATGCAATTGCCTTATTTATAACTTGACTTAACTTTTAAGCCATGCCGGAAAAAAATCGGACAAAATATAGTTTTAATTTTATGGCATAAGTATAAGCTCCAAATTGAGTGCTGTGGATAGCTTTTAAATAAATTCACAAATGAAATGTAAGAAATGTATGATTCAAGGAACAGTGGGAAATTCCGCTAACGATAAAAGGAGTGGACTGCCCACGCGCAACATGCCTGATTCATTCCCTCGCGCCATTTGCTTCAACCACAACATCGAGGTCACCAAGGTCAATAGCAGAAAAAACGTAAACAAAGCTGAATCCCATTTTATTTTATTAGTTCCAATCCCTGCATGATAAAGCTCAAAAGAAAATTGAAACCTACGTAATGCTCGGAGTACTATTTAATAAATTAGATAGGGTAATAAAATAACCTTCAAGGGTCGCAGTATGTCTAAATTGAGTAGATTTCTATAGTAGACAGTAGAATCGAAACTTCTAGACAACCAATCACCAACACAACTACTACTACACTTACTCACTCTATCATAAATTGTTCTTGGAAGGTAATAAACACGACAAAATGCTCTGCTATTAATTGTACTTACCAACTAAATGATGAACACAAAAGTCACATATATATAATATTCAAATTTTATAATGTAATCCAATTCTCATGGAATATTGCTTTTCGATAAACGCATCTATCGCGGTCGCAACGTTGGTTTGTTTTGATCAGCTCCGTGACTCTGCAGATGGAAATATACACGCGTCAGCGGAAAATCAGCCAATGGAAGCTCATGTTAAAAATAACTCTCGTACTATTCGTCGAATTCCGGATGTGGCCGCTTCCCGATTTATGCAAGAGGTTTTTAGCTTTAATGTATGAAAACAACTGCGAAAGGAAAGACCAACAGCAAGAGGAAAATGATTGACTATGAGTAAAATTAAAATGATTTTTAAATGGCAAATAGGAATGGTTCTGGTCTATTCCAATTTTAAAATTTCTTAATTATAGATTATGACATCATATTTTTTTTTTAACGGTGAAGGTCGTTACGCGACAACAACATGTTGTTCCCCTACGTCAGAGGCATAAAATAAAAGAGGAGAACGTACTGGTTGTAGGCCGAAGACCAATGAAGAATGAGAAGATTCTGAAAAGGCGTGGACATACATTACATTCTACTAAATATGTAAATTTTTTAAATCGTTAGAAAATCTTTGATTTAAAAAATGTCTTTTTTATTATAGCATTAAAATAAGCATTAAATATTGCATGCTCAATTTTGTGGCATGTAAATTGATAAAAGGATCCCAATTTCTGATGGGTTGTTATAGATACGCCTCTGCTTGACCATGAAAAGGGGACATGAATGAACTAAATATGAACCAACCGTGAACATTGACGGGGAAGCCTGAGGGTGACTCACCGTGTGTCATATTAGACTGTATTCCATATACGGCAAATATAGTTCCGTTTAAATTTTTCAATGAATTTCATAGAGACTTAAATCGGGAACACTGCAGAAACTGATTTTTTTTAATTTTTAATCTGGCCCATGGTTATCGGATGGTAATCGATTTTTTAAAATAAAAAGTGTGACTTAATATGCATAATAACTTGTTTTATAAAATTAGAAGGGAAAATATTGCTGTTATAAACGGGTACGTGTGACGTGTTAAATTTTGCATTGTTTATTTCATTCAAACCGGTAGGACGGGAAATCCTTCTTTCTTTTTTTAACGTATTTTTCAAACTCATTTCACAATAATTTAAAACACTCTTAACTGTATAAAAAAATAATTACCAAATTACTTCTTTAAACCATTACCTTTATTTTTATTCAACTGTAATTAATAATAGTAATTCAACTCAAATCACATATCCTAGAACAGCTATGGTTGAGATTAACTTTATCACTAGAATAAATTACTTGATGTATTCTTATAATCACAACAATAATTTAAAGAGTCACGCTTTCTCAACTGCTAAAACAATTAATTAATATGGCTACGACAGCAATTAAGCCAAACGCAATTCGATGATAATATTTTTAGTATATTAAATGAGTTGTGGATGTGCTTTATTAATTTTTTTTTGTTTACTGTTATTTTGACTATTTTATTTTAAAATGTATAGGCCTATATTGTTCACCACGCCTTTATGTATTATTTTTTAACATAAATCGTGTCTACATGTTTTATATAAATGGGTGCTGCTTTTTTAAAATATAAAATGACTAAAACAGAGTAGGGTTAAACCTGAATGTGTTGACATTTCTTTTGCTGCCGACAGATACTACTTTCCCAGCTAAGTGCTATTTCTTATTTTTATTCTTATACCATTTTTTTCTGTTGTTTTGTTCGCTGACGAAGGCTTTCTGCCGTCACGATCGCTTTTTTGTTGCGTTAATTTTTTCAGGTTTAACCCTTCTCTGTTTTACTCATTTTATATTGTACTAACCTGATTGCAGTCTCTCTCCTTATTACCCTTTAAAAAAAAAAACGATATCAATTACCATTATTTTCGTTGCTGTATACATACCGAAAATCCTACCTCTCATAAATAAAACGGGGTTGCTGCACCCCTCCCCATTTGCACGGCATTGCCTTTAAGTAGTGAAACGAGGGAAAGGGGGGGGGGTACAAGTTATGAATTGAAACACAAACACTAAATTTTTTTAGCATGGTTTTAGTTGCCATATCCTGTAACGTCATCTCAATAAATTAATTTACCACACATCTGAAAATAGCTTTATACAACTTTAATTTTTTGTTTTTATTCAATGCATATAGTCATTATATAGTGATAAGTCAATCTCTTTTATTGGTGGGGGGGGGGGGGCAACGTCTAATGCCCATGGGCCAGTTTTATGCAATTTTAGTTCCCTCTTTTTTCAT
>CAXITT010000386.1:368937-407091 GCA_964033795.1 Lymnaea stagnalis | reverse complement strand
CCCCCCCCCCCGCCCTTAAAAAAAAAAAAAAAACGGAAATGACGTCCCTGCTTTGAGACCCAATGCTTAGTGTTATTTCAAGGCCCCTAAGCGCAATGGGGGATATTTTATACTTCACATTGATGACCCCCCCCCCCGGTCATCCCTCACACAGTTCTTCCAGTTTTCACTGCCTGTTGCTAATTACATAGTGCAATGCCGACAGCAACAATATCAGTTGTTGTTTGTGTTGTTGTTGTTTTTTTAAATTGTTCTTCTTACAATCAATAGCGGCTCATATTTTAAACACAAAAACACATTTATCTACGTTAGCAGTATGACCACTTAAACAGATCAAGGAAGTGGGGAAATATGGTGGCAGCGGCGACTGGTACATCTTAAAGTCACAGACGGACGTCACGCATCGTGCTAAATGTGAGTCTCCAAAAAAACATTCTCAGGGCTTACAACTTTACAATGAACACTTCCCAGTGACGTCATCAAACCGGACGTGAAGCGAAACCTGTTATTGTATACTTGGAAATGAAACACCGAATGTAGGTTACAGTCGTGAGGCAGGAGGAGGTCAATGCTCCGAACATGAATGCTGATCCTGTTCATGTTGTGTAATCTGCATTCCCGTGTCATCCGAAAGATAAACGTGTAGTAGCGGCTTCGGTAGCACTTTCAGTGAGCAGTGATTGTGACCAGGGGGGACTCTCAAATTTTTGGATATGTACCTCGTATTACATATGTAATTTATTTATTTATTTAAATACAGTTCCACTATGAGATTTCCGGATTTCAACTTGTTACATCACTTTCACTTTAGAACAGTGGTATTGGTACATGTACCATTATAGTGTGAGAATTGTTGATCTACATGTATCTAGATCTTGGCTAGTGTGGGAGGATAATTTTCATTTTTTTGTTTTAATTTAAAAATAAAAAATTCGAAGAATTAAACTCTTGCGTTCCGGTTCACAGTTCAAAGTTTTATTTTAACATTGAGAACGAAATCTAGATTAAAGCCTAGCCATTTTGTAAATAATTTTCATTGGGATTAACTAGGCGGATGTCCTTAATCACAGGTGCTTGGAATAGTGAAGTGTTAACTGAAGCAAACATGTTCTACATTTATATTGACAATATGACCACACGAAACCCCACTTTAAAGTGTGGGTAATGGCTAATGCTAAATTGGTCTGTGGCTAAAGAATCCCAAAGGATCACTGGGGTCCAATCGATGTGCTGTTGTAAATAAAGAACAGAGCAGTCGTATGGTGGGCACTGCAACCCCTGCGGCTGCATGAGGCCTCGAATATTTTAGGGGCTCAAAGTTGTGAAATGGAACCAAATGTAAGCTATCAACTTTGAATACAGGAGGCACAAAACCGAAAAGGAGCATGGGGTCCTCCTAAAGTCACGTGATGGTTCTGATAAAAGGGATCCTAAACTTCTGACAGTTCTCTTCTGCTAGTAACGCTGTGACAAAAGGGGAGTTTAGGGAGAGAGAAAGAAAAAAAAAAGATGTTTTAATCATCAAGGAATTAATAAAAGATGGTGTCTGTGGTCTTATAAAATTTCTACAGTGGGGAAACACAATTTAAATAACGAAGAATTAATTTCTCGCAGAGGTAAATAAAGCCCTGGCGAAAACTGTTTTTGTTGTGTACCTTATTTCTATCAACAGTAACTAACTGTCATCGTTTGTAACCAACTGTTCATAAAATATATGTATCTTGCCGACCAGTATCTAAAAATAAACACCAACCACAGATTAACGGGTCGACCCGAAGACATGAAAATATTAATTTTACACGCGATACGTCTTGACCAAGGATTCTAAATTTAGACGTTGGCACGGTTTCATTATAAATTTTCCATGAACCTCTGTTTGTGTTTTTCTTATGCTTATTAGTTTCGTAGATAATGTTTTCGGGAACAAGAGGAGGAAAAAAAAACAAGAAAAATAAACCAACAGAAACAACAAGTTATGTTATTGAGTCCTGTAAAATTAAATCAATATTTAAATGGGAATCGCTTGACGCTTTCAAAAGAGAAAAAAAGTCGATACCTCCATCAAAATGAAACCGGGATTAGGGTATTGGGGGGGGGGGGATTTTAAGATGTTATTTGATTTTTGCTCCTTAACATTTAAAAAAAAAAGGCTATAATTTAAAACCAATCCCTATTCTTTCAAAAGAGAAAAAAAGGCGATACCTCCATCAAAATGAAACCGGGATTAGGGTATTGGGGGGGGGGGATTTTAAGATGTTATTTGATTTTTGCTCCTTAACATTTAAAAAAAAACGGCTATAATTTTAAACCAATCGCTATTATTTTAAAAGTTAACTAGTCTATTCTTATTAATATTATTACCATTTTTTTTTTTTACAATATCCATTTATATTTGCATGGTATTATTAAATAGACCAAACTTAAAACTTGGCGATACCCGATAATTTATTAATTAAATGTTTTTAATAAACTCGTATTCATATCAATATTTGTTGTCAAAATAAAAAATGCAAATATCATATTATTATTATATCAATGAAACGTTTGTGTGTGTGTGTGTGGAAGGGGGTGGGGGGGTATTTCACCTGATCCAAATCTTCCACTCTTCCCGAGGTGTGTTTGAGGTGCTCAAAGATTGCGATCCTATTTAAGGGTTAGGGTTTGAATATTTTGAGAATGGTATTTTAAATCCTACATTCGTCAAGTTGCGTTTCAACCATTTTGAGGTAAACTATCACCTTTACCCTGTTCCATCCAGTGATCAGATCTGGGGTTAACGCTGTATGGTCCAGCACAGAGTTCCCCAGATGCTGGTCCGGTCCGTGGGCCTTACGTTGCCGGCCCGTGAAACATTCATCAAGAAACTGATGTGGGGCTCGTTTGTTTGAATCTCGTTTCAAAACAATAATTTTTTTTTTTAAATTAAAAATTTGTCTTCAACGAAAAACTACCCGCGTTGTGCGCATCGAGGGAGGCCTGGGGAACTGACCCTATGTGTCGGATTAACATCTTAAGAAGAGCGAAGCTTATAAATTAAAAGGTCCAACAAATGAAAGGCTCAACTTTAAATCAATTGAAGGTGTCACTTAAATTTTAAAAGGTACAACATTTCGCATACACTATAACACAAACGATGGCCATCTCCTTGCGCGAAGAGACATTTGATCAAGGGGTGGAGCTTTTATCCAATCTAGCACCTGAACTCTATTTCTTAATTATTTTAAAACTGTCATTTAAAAAGGGGTGAGGGAAGAAAGAAAGGGAAAAAAATAACGACCAGCATTCAATGGTAATAGTTAATTGAGTTCTATCGAATCGGCTGGTTTCGGGTAAAAAATAAATTAATTTCTGACATATTTAAGGTCAAATAGAAAGAACAGTAGGCTACTTAATCTATCTGGCACCGGTCCCAGGTGGAATGGGGAAAATTCAACAAAGTCAAAGTTAAAAGTTTGAGAAACGCTGGTCCAGAACACTGTTTCTCAAATTAGAGGTCCGGGGACCGGCACCTGTCTGCCAGGCCTCACTTATCAAAAAAAAAGGTGGGCGATTTTAGAATGGCGAAAAAGATCAATAATCAGTTACACGTGGTTCGGTCCCAGCTGCACTTTGGATAAGTTCCTTCAATCAGTCACACGTGGTTCGGTCCCAGCTGCACTCTGGATAAGTTCCTTCAATCAGTTACACGTGGTTCGGTCCCAGCTGCACTCTGGATAAGTTCCTTCAATCAGTTACACGTGGTTCGGTCCCAGCTGCACTCTGGATAAGTTCCTTCAATCAGTTACACGTGGTTCGGTCCCAGCTGCACTCTGGATAAGTTCCTTCAATCAGTCACACGTGGTTCGGTCCCAGCTGCACTCTGGATAAGTTCCTTCAATCAGTTACACGTGGTTCGGTCCCAGCTGCACTTTGGATAAGTTCCTTCAATCAGTCACACGTGGTTCGGTCCCAGCTGCACTCTGGATAAGTTCCTTCAATCAGTCACACGTGGTTCGGTCCCAGCTGCACTCTGGATAAGTTCCTTCAATCAGTCACACGTGGTTCGGTCCCAGCTGCACTCTGGATAAGTTCCTTCAATCAGTTACACGTGGTTCGGTCCCAGCTGCACTCTGGATAAGTTCCTTCAATCAGTTACACGTGGTTCGGTCCCAGCTGCACTCTGGATAAGTTCCTTCAATCAGTCACACTAATACGTTTGAGAGGCCATGTTCTAAAAAATAGGAATATTTTTATAAATTTTAATCGAAATTGCAGGAGGAAGCATTATTAACACAGCAATGAAATCCCTTTTAAAAGACACGGTCTCCTCTCTTTCCCAGTGGTGTGCCGCCAATCCAGCCAGCGGCGTAGCAAGAGGGGTGTGGAGAGGACCCATCTCCGCGGGCGAATTTTTTTTCTTTTTAAATAGAGCGAGTGAGACTATTAACTGCAGAGTTTTTCATAGAGGGCAACATTTAAAAATCTTGGACCGCCCGGGGCAGCCGTAACCCTAGCTACGCCAATGAATCCAGCTACCACACCGGTGAGCATTTTGTCGATTTTACTATAGCCATTACAGCAATTGTATATGTGTTTTAAGATCTTCTTTTTTTTTTTGTTTGCTAAAGTATACTTTGAAAATTAAACTCCCTGTTCTGTAGAATAGTCAATATCTAGTGACACGTTAAGGTCCAGCACACCGCTTAGCAGCTGCTTAGCCTTTTTGTTATTGTATTTGGACAAGAATGTCAACTTGACTCCTTTGGAACACGGGTGATCGTCCTTCGATGATTGAACTCCGTCCTTCCACAACCCCCCCCCCCCCCCAAATCAGTTCTTTGTCCTCCCCGCCGTTATCAGTAGGCCTAGGCTGAGGCACAAGTTGAGGGAGTCCAACAGAAATCTCCCGGCCAATACCGAATGATTACCAAGTCGGGTGGGGAAATAACCCTCGGCTTCGTAACATTCCAGAAATAGCCATATGACGTCATCAATATTTGTGGAAAATTATATATATATTTTTTTTAAAAAATGGATCTTTCTCTTGGTGCTTTAAAATAAAGAATACCACTCGTCAGAGGCAAAGTTATTGGCATTTTTCAAATTATGTTTGTAAAACTGTTGAAATGTTGTTTTTAATTTAATTTTTCTGGAAGGGGGGGGGGGAGGGAGAAATAGGGATGGGTTGGGGGGGGGGGGGGGTTTTTAATTTGGAATCAAACCAATTTTAGGAATGTTTTAAGAATGTCTTTTTAACAATTTTTGTCACNCCCTCGGCTTCGTAACATTCCAGAAATA
Organism: Lymnaea stagnalis; assembly: GCA_964033795.1. Classification (NCBI taxonomy): domain Eukaryota; kingdom Metazoa; phylum Mollusca; class Gastropoda; family Lymnaeidae; genus Lymnaea; species Lymnaea stagnalis. The sequence continues at coordinate 401,814 of CAXITT010000386.1, read as the reverse complement.
GCCATATGACGTCATCAATATTTGTGGAAAATTATATATATATTTTTTTTAAAAAATGGATCTTTCTCTTGGTGCTTTAAAATAAAGAATACCACTCGTCAGAGGCAAAGTTATTGGCATTTTTCAAATTATGTTTGTAAAACTGTTGAAATGTTGTTTTTAATTTAATTTTTCTGGAAGGGGGGGGGGGAGAGAGAAATAGGGAAGGGTTGCGGGGAGGGGGTGGTTTTTAAATTGGAATCCAACCAATTTTAAGAATGTTTTAAGAATGTCTCTTTAACAATTTTTGTCACGGCATCCAGTAAAAATATACTCTTGTATGTTATGGTTTTTTTTTACCTGGATTAATTTCTGTACCTGTGATCTAGTTACCGGTAATGTAATAAAGAGTGTTGTTAAAAATATTTTTATTTTTGTTTAACTTGCCAAATTTTTAAAAAGTATACATATCTAACTATATCTATATTGACGTATGTTTATGTCACCCTAAAGTTACCGAAGCGCTCGTCCCATGATGAACATCACACTGCCATCTTTCTTTTTTTATTTTTTATTTGTAATTGTACATAAAAGAACAGATGTGGGGGTGGACACCGGTTGCGGTGTTAATGTTTCTGTCCTCTTAAGGCAGTGGTTCTCAACCTTCTTAATTCCGCGACCAGTCAATACATTTCCTCATGTTGTGGTGACACCATCCCCCCCCCCCCCACATGAAATTATGTTCGTTACTACGTCATAACTCTGTGTTTTCCGGTGGTCTTAGGGGGGACCCCTGTGTAAAGATTGTTCGACTCCCACAAAGGGCTCGCGACTCACAGGTTGACAACCACTGTCTCAAGGCGTTGGTCTGAACTAAAAGTCAGTGGCGTAGCTAGGGGGAGGGAGGAGGGGGGTGTTAAAATTTGAAAGTCCTCCCGGGCCCCTACTTGAGGGGGGAGGGGGCACAAAGGAGTGTCCTAATCTTTTTTTTTTTTTTTTACATTAAATAATGTCGAATGTCAAAATGCAGGGGCCCTGCCCCCCCGGACCCCCAAATCCCTAGCTACGCCCCTGCTAAAAGCCAGGGGAAAAAATCCGATCGTTTGTCGGCCCCTCGGCTAAGATCAAGGTCAAGTCGTCGTGCCGCTACCCGCCAGGAACGTGATAGCTCACCTTGTGTCTGACCCAAAGCCTGGACGATCGGCAAAATAAATGAAGGAGCCGCAAGGCCAATTATATACTCCCGCAAGGGCAGATTGTGAAGGGACTGCCCCAGTACTGCAGTAGGGGGGGGGGTAAATGGTCTGAACTTTTTTTAATTAAAAGAAAAAAGGGGGGGGGGGGGGTAGGAAAATGTTTATTTAGTAATTAAAAAAAAAAAGAAAAAAAAAATTTTGTCCCATTCTGTTTTAGATGTTGGGCGTGTGAACACTGAAACCACGATATGATATAAAAATAAATGCGTTACGCACGCCCTCTACCTAGTTGAAGATAATCTCTCAGGCGAGACCAATACCGAAACTAACGCCTACGCGTCAGATTGATCACACAAGAAATTTGCGGTCACCCTCAAGCTGGGGGCCCAGTTTCGTTCAACATTCAAGGTTTGACGAATGCAGAGAGGGACGCAGTGATTGACACGGTCGGCTCGTCTGCGTGGTCGTCAGATAAAGGCCGTTCATTTTTATTACGACACGATTTGCAAGTATTGCAGCACAAAGCAATTGATAAAGTTTGGGGCGCCCACGTACCTAATAATAAATGTGCGAGGTTCCGGGGCGAGGGGAAAAGGGGGGGGGGTGGAATTGTAAAAAAAATAAATAAATAAATAAATATATATTTGACCCCATCTGACAGTATTACTAAACTTAAAGTTCTTTGAACACCGAGTGGGCCTGGTCTTGTTGAGTTTTGATATAATTTTTTGCGTATCCGGAAATTTGATCGAAAGAAATTTCGTCGACAGAAATTCGGTCGAATATTTTTTTCAGTTTTTACGTTAAAATTTTGCTTAAAATTTCTTTTGGAACGCATCATTTTGCTTTACTCTATAGTATAGTGCGTTCAAAAAGAAATTTGACGAAAATATCCGGCGAGTAGCCCGGGGGGGGGGGGGGGAAAAACAAAATGAAAATGAATCTCTTTCACATCTAGCATCCACACATTGAGGATCCATTTCTGAGTCACTTTTCCTTTTTTTACGTTAAAATTTTGCTTAAAATTTCTTTTGGAACGCATCATTTTGCTTTACTCTATAGTATAGTGCGTTCAAAAAGAAATTTGACGAAAATATCCGGCGAGTAGCCCGGGGGGGGGAGAATAACAAAATGATAATGAATCTCTTTCACATCTAGCATCCACACATTGAGGATCCATTTCTGAGTCACTTTTCCTATTGGGCTGCTAGTAACACCGACGAATGGAACATTGCTAAAAGGGCAGGGAAATTGACAAAGCTGGTCATCAGATGACGGGTTCAACGCACGCGCCAATGAGCCCGTCTAACGTGTCGCCGACAGCAGGTTGTGACAGTCTGTTACAGTGCCACGGCTGTTGCCGCAACACGCGGCAAATTGAAAGGAATTTTTTTGTGTGGGATGATAACGATGATAATTGTTTGTTTTTTTACCAAAATTGTTAAAAATGAGACGGAATAGTCCAATTATGTTGAGACAGCATATTCCAATGTATATTCAGACAGAATAGTTCAATTTATGTTGAGACAGATATAGTCCAATTTATGTTGAGACAAAACTGTTCAATTTATGTTGAGACAGAAATAGTCCAATTTATGTTCAGACAGAATAGTCCAATCTATGTTCAGACAGAATAGTCCAATCTATGTTCAGACAGAATAGTCCAATCTATGTTCAGACAGAATAGTCCAATCTATGTTGAAACAGAATAGTCCAATTTATGTTGGTTTAGAAATTTTAGCTTTTCTTTGTTGATTTTCAACCCTGTCTTATTTAGAACTTAGTTCAATTCTTAGCCTACAAGACGAGAACACAATTTAGCTCCACTCCTACCAGAACCGTGCGAAGGGGGCTAGCAGCCCCGGGCGCTAGCCTCAAGTGTGCGTCAAAATCGTACATTTTCCTTATATATATATATATATATATATATATGCATAGTAGATCATAAATAACTAAATAAATAAATAAATTATATATATATGTATGTATGTATGTGTGTATCTATATATATATATTTTATAGAGAGAGAGAGAGAGAGAAAGAGAGAGAGAGAGAGAGAGAGTTAATTCAGGCCTGGGTATATAAATACTGTCCATGGGGAAAATGCTAACGTTTGTAAAATTTAGCTAACCTTTTTTTAAAAGAAAATTAAAATGGGCTTTCTCCGCCCCCTTCGCCACACCCCAACAGCAAAACTGTGACCCACTTGCCATCTTTTCAAAGAATTCCTCAACAAACGAAATTTATTGCCGATTCCAGTAACCTTGGTCATTGCGTAATTCTCTTCTTTACTAGACGCCCACTTATATAAAATTATAATTCACTCCACTTATTTGACTTCCAATCGTGCCAATACTGAGTCCGTCTTCATCCACCCATGGAATTCCCACAAAACGCCTTCAAAGTTACCGGTACTCGATAAACTTGGCGATAGAGATTGTATGGGTTCTTGTTTCCCGCATACAAAACATGAAACATGGAGAGAAAAAAAGAGGTGTGGGGGGGGGGGGTGTCAACACTTTTGGGGTTATTTGGTTCATCCAAAAGGGTTTTATTTTTATAGAGACGAAGAAGGACGCAGTGGCGTAACTAGGCTAGGGCTCGTGACGACCGAGGTGGTGGTTGAGTTCCTAGGGAAAAACCTAGGGCCTAGGGGGTGGGAAATGGGCAACCACCCTGGACGGCCCTTTTGGGGATGATATAACATAATATAAAGTAGTTGTGCCTTTGTGTTTGTTGGTTGTTTTGTTGTTTTTGGGTTGTTTTTTTTTCCTTTGGGGGTGGGGGGTGGGGGTGGGGGGGCACACTGTTAAGAGTTCGCGTCTGGCAGCATTCAGTAAAGGTACACAACCCTGCTTGAGTTTGCCGCAATATAAATATCAAGTATAGATTATAGTTGGTTTATTTTTTAACAAGATAGTTCAAATTATTGGCAAATTGGAGCATACAAAGTACCGTATATTTATTTCTTATTCACAAACTATTTGTTCTAAGGCATTTTTGGTTTTCAAGTAAGATTTTTCTCAAAGCCGAAAGCAGCCCCACCCCACCCCCTTTTTTTTTTCGATCTACAGAAACTGCTTTTTATTCTGTCACTCCTAAAATTTATATACGATATAGTGACCCAATAAAGAAAAACTGAACAGTGATGGTCAACCCGATTGCCAACTAAGTCGTATTCGGTTTTTGCACATACAAACACACGATAAATGCTTGCATTCAATTTTTTTTTTTTTTTTAAATGTTTGAACTAACTTGGCTCCGTGAATCAGCATTCTGTACAATGGGATCCATCAAGTCGAAACATAGATCCCAAAAAGTTGATGCAAATTTTAGAGGCATAGTTGAGGACGGTGTGCCTTGATTACAAAAAGAATTCAACCGAAATTTATGCAGCTTGTTATGGGAAGTGAACGTCCAATGTCGTACTAAATTTTTGTTCAAATGCGATTGAACAGCTTATTTCTTCGCCCAATTTAATCTGTATTATTTAATAGTAGTATTTCATTATTTATAAAAGGCGTGGCATATTTTACTTTTTATTTGCACAAACTGTGGATTTTTAAATTTTAATTATCTATTGGGGGGGGGGGGGTTGTTGCCCACTAAGGATCTCAAATCTAAATAGTGGGATAACAGCAAAAACCTTAAAAATGCGCATTAGTTTCAAAATTTAATAGGAAAAAAATTGCGACTTCCGGCTGGCAAATTGCTTGATGCCTGATCTTTATACTTTATACAGACGATGGCTTGGCTATATTTTATTGTTTTAGCATTGGCCTTAGAGACCGTCCGAAAGTGATTTTCTGATTTCGGCCGAAACCGAAACTTTGCCGAAAGTGATAAAATGGCCACTTTCGGCGCCGAAACCGAAGCCGAAGCTGAAATTCGGTCGGTCTCTAATTAGCCTATTATTTTTAAAAATATATAACAACTTTTACTTAACAGTGAGCGTTACATATATAATCTAGGATTTGGCAAAAGTTTGTTTGCTTTTTTTCAAGCTTGATTCTTAGGAAATTCGGCCGTCATATTTCTACGAATTTCGGACATTTCTGAGAGTGCGTGGAATTGTCATGGAAACATTGATTTGTCACAGATTCTATTCTTTCTTAAACCCCTTAATAATTCAAACCAAATACATATTTTAAAAAAAATAATAATGACGTAATGCTTGTATTTAACGTTTTCAATGGAAGGTAACGGATGGACGGATGGGCGGGCGGACGGACGGACGGACGGACAGACAGACAGACAGACAGACAGACAGACGGACGGACGGACGGACGGACGGACGGACGGACGGACGGACGGACGGACGGATGGACGGATGGATGGATGGATGGATGGATGGATGGATGGATGGATGGATGGATGGATGGATGGATGGATGGATGGATGGATGGATGGATGGATGGATGGATGGATGGATGGATGGATGGATGGATGGATGGATGGATGGATGGATGGATGGATGGATGGATGGATGGATGGATGGATGGATGGATGGATGGATGGATGGATGGATGGATGGATGGATAGACTCACTGCCAAATTTAGACATGGTTATAATTGAAACCGAGACTGACGCTCCACAATCGGCGTCATAACTCACTTGCGGAGGAAGGGTTGTCTACCGTCCGTTAATAAACGGACAGTCCGTAAAAATGACGTGTCCTGTAAAAACTGAAGGATGTCCGTAAGCAGTAAGCGAATCAGAAGTTGTAAAAAACTAAAAAAAACTTGTGAAGATTAGTAAAACGGGAAATTTTGGTGTTTGCCTTTTCTTTTTGCTTCTTTTTCTTTTTTTTTCAGTTAAATTATCATTAGAACTTCAATACTGACGAGAGTAACACGGTGTGCTAGAGTTGGTTCACTGACGAGAATAACACGGTGTGCTAGAGTTGGTTCACTGACGAGAATAACACGGTGTGCTAGAGTTGGTTCCTGCAAACCGGTTGCCAAATTTTAATTCTTCTAGCGAACCAGTTTGTTCAAAAAAAAAAAAAAGAAGAAGAAATAATAAAAACCATATGCTAAAACAGTACCGAATCGGTTGTTGCTTGATTGGCAACACATGTGTATACTGTAAACTAACACTATCACTAGTATAAAATAGTCATTATTAATAAAATGTCTCCTATTCAATTCACAAAGAAGTTTATCGTTTAAACAAAATTGGCTTCATATAGTTTCAACAATATGTTTTATGGTCAAAATGTGTCCATTGAAAAAAAATTGCTTCTCAGTAAAAATGTGTGCAGACTTAGAATATTTTCCCGCCACCTCAATCCTTTGTTGGTTTGATTGTTTGTTTCTTGTTGTTTTTTGCTGTCGAGTTGGCGTCCCTGCGCGGAGGTGCAAATAAAAACATAAGCTGCTTCATCGTCTCACCGATAGGGCGGTCAACATTTGGAAAACACCTGAGTACCCATCGACCCATGACATGGGCCATGTGGACGGGTAACAGCGTACCCGATAAGCAGACGATTTGATCTGGAGTCATTGAGTTCACCGGCCATCACCATGGTGATTTAACGGTTTTAAGTTTTATAGGTTGTTTTATCTTCAACTAAAAGATCATCATAACTACTTTCTACATTAATTTTAATAAATTCTAATTCTATCTGTTCGATTGTTTGAATGTTTCATCATCTAAACTTTATAGGCTAGTAGACGTTAATATTAACATGTTGTCGGGTATGCTGTGAGTTTGGAAAGACGTGCTGCTGACCTTTGAACTCTCGTAACTTTTTTTTTTTCCGAAAAAAAAGATAAGACCAACACGGATTTAATTTGTTAAAATAACAAGCCGTTCTCGTCTCGCCAGGGCAGCAGTAAATTTTAGCAGACTTATGTATGGTAGTTTGGTTGCTAGGCCCCCGAAAGAGCATCATACGTGCCAGACAAATCGTTTGACGCCCCCGCCCCTCCCACTTTTTTCCCCGGGCATAGTAGGCGTAGGCAGGCGGTAGTTGAAATTTAGGTGGCAACAGCCGGCGCTAATGGCAGTAGTTGAGTAGAGGGTCAAAATAACAAAATTATTCCTTAAAAGCGAGTATCCGACGGATATTTGACAACCTTATTTGCCAACACCAATAAAGGCAATGATATGTGAATATGTGAAACAATGGGACAGTGAGATTGTCTAATGTACATATAAATAGGGAGTCTCCATAATTAAACAGTTGCTACGGAGTCTCAAAATAATTATCTTAAATTTACTCAGCACACAAAGATGTATCAGCAAATGCAAAATAGAAATCATATGCTTTAAGACGACTAAACATTTGTACAAAATTAATTCATGTTGTAATACATGAAGCAAATTTATTTATTAAATAAAAGTGCGTTTATTTTTTAAAGGGAGATAAATGTGTTATTTAATAGAAGCGCTTTCGTGTACCAGTAAGTCCCCCAAGGTAAAAACTACGTTTGTTTCGTGTTAACTCACTTTTTTTTTTTTTTAGCGTGTTCAGAATTACTTTTAAAAAAAAAGAAATTAATTGAATGCACGACATAATATAAAATACATGTATGGAATAAATGAATACAATAATCAATTGAAATATTTTTTAATGTATATTATTATCCATAATTACACGGGTTTGAGTCATGGGTGAGACTCATCTATTCAAAAGACAAAACAAACTCACCAGTGACCCCATTCTTCCCGGTTTGATAAAAAAAACTATTGCTTCAGTATGATTATCGCTTTGTATTCTTGTTTCTCATGCATTCATGCATCAGGACGTTGTGAACTGTTTAGTATCAGGGCTCCAATGCACATATATTATGTAAATTTTTAGGTAAAGGTAGTATATACATATTAGAATATCAAAGTTATAATTATATGCATGCTTTTGTTGTACCGATTAAGCTATTTTGTCCCGAGACGTTGAAATTTGTATTTTATCTAATCATAATTAAAGCTTAATAAATATATATATTGTTTTATTTATACAAAATCAAACCTCATTAATCTCAAATTAAACTATCCGACTTGAACCGGTAGCCCAACTACCACCGAAAATAGTATATCTGGCAAAGACTGGTTAGGCTGTTAGCTGGACGTAATTTACAGACGGTTCACTTGTGAAACACCTTAATAAAAGCCCCGATACACTACATTAACAAAGAAACACACACACTAGATTAAAAACGGCGCTTCGTGACCACACAATCAACGGTAGTCTGGTTCTATGTAATTGATTGATGAGACGTTAATGGAAGCGTCCCCGTGGATGCTGGTCCACGATTCAATAAAACGATTAAAATACATTTTCATGTTCACCGATTTCTAATGGCCACATTATCGGGAATTTGCGGAGTTCAATTCATTTTGTGCTGGGGTGGGGGGGGGGGAAGAGGAGAGAGAACGAGTATCCCAAGCTCAATATTTTCAAAGGCGACTTAAACAGAAGCGTAAACATTTGTGGACAGCATGGTAAATTTTCTGTTTTACCTATAGATGAACGAGATTGTCGATGCGTATTTTGAAGAAATCTACCCACCCCCCCACCCGTTTTTCACCCCTCGACCCTCCCAATTTTTCTTTTTTTCCCCATGATATCCGTCTGTCACAATAGGACGATGGTGTAGACTTTGCAGGACGAAATCAAAAGGCCTGGGATTTTTCTTTAGCAGGGCCGGCCTTAGGCCACTGCAACCTATGCGGCCGCAGTGGGCCCCGCACTTTCATAGATCCCACTTTCTAATACAAAATCTTAATTTTCACTTATTATCCTTATCCCTACCCAGACTGGGCCCCGCGCAATCCGTTTCGCATAACCCCGCAATTTTTAGGGCCGGCGCTGTTCTTTAGGATAAGCGGGCAAATCGCCTTTCTCCGCACACCTAGATAACCAAAGGGTACATCATAAGTGGATGATACAGCTGGGCACCAGTAGCGTCGCAGGAGTTTTCATTGTGTCAAAGTTATCCACCCACGGGACTCCATCTCTGGGTTTAAATTCAGAGTTTGCCTTATCTTAGATGAGTTGCCATCAACAGTTCGAGTCCCATCCACCCAGGTTGCTGGGGGATGTTTTTGCATCTAGGCTTTAGTGGCGATTGAACTCCAGATCACCAGCTTTTTGGATTGACTCAAATTAGACTGCACAGCCATCCAGCACCAAATATATATTATTTTATTACAAATTCAATGATCAGTCGAACAACCAGGAAATGTGCAAACAAAGAACGAAATCCTCCAACTATAGTGTGGTAAATCATCAAAATTCTTTTGAGACTCATTTCTTTGGTATAAATTAAGTACAAGGTACAAGTTATGAACGAAAGATGCTCAAGTCCCACTTCTAATATGAGATGAAAAATGAAAATCCTAAAATAATCCTCGCAAAAAAAACCCTGGAAATAAAGCAACAGAGATTTATTTTTTTTAAATATATTTTATTGATTTAGTTTAATTCATAAATTTTACTTTATAAAAGAAATGTTGCAAGTGAATAGGAAAAAAAATCAAACAAACAACAATGACATTATAATATGGCCAAGAACAGACTGAAATGTTAGTGACCGATGGATATAATAACATCATAAATAGGATGATAGCTTATACTTATACACCATGTTATGTTAGCAATAGTGTAACCATGACTGACGAATACAAGTTTCAGTACAGCATAGAATTTTATACCTGAATAAAAGATGGAACACATTCTGGGCTCATTCATGTCTGTGATAAAGGTTGTATAAAAAAGGTTTTCTTACATTTATTTATTGCAACAAAAAGATGTTTTAATAAATTAACGCCCATACACAAAGATATAACACTTACGCCGAGGGTAAACGTGGGCCTATCAAGATATGACAGTGACAGTCCAATCTTCAAGCAACATCGCGTGCATAAAAAATGGTGTGGGATTAAGTGAGGCCAAGTTATATCAATACAATACAGATGTTCCGCTAATCCTACAGGCATCCATCTCGGAATCACTATGGACAGTCAGATGATGGAATTTAAGCAAAACAATTCAAGTTAAATGAATAACAAAAATAATTATAAAGTACTAAAACCTAAATTCATTTATACAAAATGTCATGTCTTGTGTTAAAATAATCTTACATTATTGTATGACTGTTTAAGTAAAAAATCTTAAGTGAACCATTTTCTGCAAGTAAAATTACTCTAGGAAAAAAAAGCACCAAGTGTTTCAAAGTCCTTGAACTATAGTAGCTCGAGCAATGTCCTTGAACTATAGTAGCTAGAGTGAAGTCCTTGAACTACAGTTGCTAGAGCATAGTAAAACATGCATGCTCACACTTTTCAATACCAGGCCACAGATATAAGTGAAAGATTAATGAGGCTCAGAAAAAAATTTATCAGCCATATATTATCTTGGCTAAATTTGATATTTTAGTAGGAGATGGGCTGGATTAGCATTCACTGCATAATTTAAATTTTAATAAAAATGTATTTATTCAGGTGAGAACTAGCCGAACAATTCATTTGCAAGGTGGCATTAAACTAAAATTTTTTGTAGATCTGATGGTACCAGCACTAATAACTAAGAGTAAATAATTACTGTTTTATGTAAGTCATTAATACCATGAAAAGTCAGTTATAGTTTTAAGCTGTTACTAATAGTAAATCAAGCCAAGACTTTTTAAAAAATGTATCTCATTTCTTTAAAAATGGCTCCCCTATGTATTTTTAAACTGAGTCTATTCACATTTTGAACAATAAATAACTAAATCTTAGCTATTGCAAAAGAAACAATATGATCTACAATTACACCGCCTTTCTCACCTTTCCATTCATTAGATGAAAAATACCCTTTTGCTGGGTAAAGTAATACCATCTATGCCAAGGAAAAGTCAGTTATAGTTTTAAGCTGTTACTAATAGTAAATCAAGCCAAGACTTTTTAAAAAATGTATCTCATTTCTTTAAAAATGGCTCCCCTATGTATTTTTAAACTGAGTCTATTCACATTTTGAACAATAAATAACTAAATCTTAGCTATTGCAAAAGAAACAATATGATCTACAATTACACCGCCTTTCTCACCTTTCCATTCATTAGATGAAAAATACCCTTTTGCTGGGTAAAGTAATACCATCTATGCCAAGAATAGAAATAGATTTTAAACTAAATAAAAAAAAATTGAAAAGTATGTACATAATTTTATAGGAAATGACATTTCTTGCTGCCAATTAAATATTCACCCTTCAGGTATATTTCAAAAGCATAATAGAAAAAACTATTGACCGGTTGGTAAATTTCATATTTGACATTACCTAAAATGTCTGAATACAGGATGTTTATCAACAAGAATACCCTTAACATAATATGTTGAGACCTCATACGCTCATTTATTGATCCTGTAGTGTAACTGTATCCTCCATTCGTTCAGCGACTGAAAAATTGATGTCCACGCTATCCAAGAATGATTCGTCATCTTCATCGGAATCAAGATTAAGATCATCCTCGTCGTCACTCTTATTAGCCGAGGAAGTCTCTGCTTCAACAGTGTCGGAACTGACTTTATTGGGGCTATCAAATATCCTGTAGGAAAACAATGTTTTTTTTAAAAACAACATTCATAGCAACAGACAAAACAATTGTACAATGTTTCAGGTGGTCTCGGATTTCTTCTTCACACAGGAATTTTCATGATTGTTCCAAGTTAAAAATGAATCAAAATAGATTTGAACTACATTTACTTATTGTAATTCTTTTTTCCCCATTTGCTGTTAGGTCTCATGTAACAATTAGTTAATGCTTCTGAAGATTCAGCCATAAATTAAATTGCCAATTTTTTAAGGTATGATTCCATTGAGGAAGGTTCATGATTGACAGCTGTGCATGTTATACAAATTATAATTCACATTTTTAATTAACCCAATAAATATAGCAAATTTTTTGGCTCAATTTCAATATTTTAATAATTTAAATTATATGCTTAGTCAAATAAATTCCTGATCTTTGGGATTTTTTAATTCCTGATCTTTGGGATTTTTTAAAAGTCATATGAATTACCCAAAGACCTAGCTTTCAGGGGTACTACTTTACTGATATCACATTATTTTTGTCCTCAATTTTGGTAATAAAGGTACTTAATCTGTCTTTCCCTTTCTTTTACCTGACGAAGCAGAGCTGACACTCTTAGAGTAACCAGAAATAAATGAAGCTTTAGTTTAACTTGTTTTGAATATTTCTATCACATATAGTAAACTCAGTCTCTTCTATATAAACCTTTAAAATAACCAGACTAGGAATTTGGGGCGAACAACTCCCTCAAAACTCAAATTCATAATCAGAATTAAAGGAATCATCAGACTCATCTAAGTATAAATGCAATTTGAAATCGAGATTTGAGATCACTTTGCTATGAATTATGTTGGTTTTTCAGCCTCCATGCTTGTTAACAAGAAATGAATAACTTTGATTAGTCACAATTAGTGTAACTGTTGGCACATGTATTTAAAAAAATACAGTATTTAAAAGTACAGATAGTATGTTCAATTCTGAATCAGTTTAACCTACTTAGTTTTTAGCCATGTTGATAAATCAAAGTAATAAAATGCGGACGATAATTTACTGGCATGTAATGGCTTTATAGGAATTATGTGAATAAAAGGTGAATCAAAATTTTCATTTATTGCCAGGCACAAACAAAATCTAGAAAGGAACGGATGGATTCTTCATGCTGTACAGGCAATGGGCAGTTGATAATTGATTAATGAAAATGATACAGGTACTCGTTAAAAATAAGTTGTAAAGAACCCATAAAAATAATAAATTTTGCTGCCTTTTCCTGAATAAAATGCCTAAATTTTTAAAGGGGTAAGTATTATTTATATTTAATTTCAATTACATAATATATATATATATTTTTAAAAAACTTATAAAGATCAACATTCCTATGAGCAATGCACTTACGTGTCTGAGTCTGTTGTTTTGGTATATAATTCAGCCCATGTATGAAGACGACGTTTCCATATTTTGACCTGGGAATCCCATGATCTACGACTACACTTTCTGAATTTCTCTGGGGTTCTTGGGTGAAACTTCATATCACCACTGCGCACATTTCTAAAGATGACGTGAAATAGGATTTTTTATAAACAAAACAATAATAATAATTTTCACCCTTGGCATTAAATATTTTTTTTTTATGACTAACTTTTGAAAAAAGGTTTTAAGTATAAAAGTAAACAAGCAGTAAACTTACTTGGGAATAACTGCTATGTACATTTTGTATGCATCTGTACTTTTGCCATACAAAATATCTTTATCTCTTCTTGCTAGCCTTACAGCATCTCTAAAATTTAAAAAATGGAACAGTTCATAATATAACATAAAAAAATGGAAAATAAAGATCAGTTAATATTTCCTAGTTAAATATGATCATTATATTAGAACATAATCTTCCTCTTAGTTATCAGTTATTTATTCAGTAATAATATTTGTAAACTAAACAGATTTAAGCACTTAATTGTCTAACATTAAATCAACAAGTCCTAAAAATTTTTGTTTTTTGTTTTTCTTAAATATCAAAGATAAAAGAAATTACTAAGTATGACATTTTCTGAAGGACTAGACAAAAGTACAATTGGTTTTTGAATTTTAACAAAATATCAATAAATGATTTAAGTTACATTTTGATCTAAAAATGTTAGCAATGTGACAACAAGGATTATCAACAAGGATTAATGATTCATTAGAATAATTTCTTTAGAAAAACATTGTTAAAACCAACAACATCAAATTTATAAATAATACAAAGTTATACTTAATCATCTTCCTTGATATGAACTTTGGGTGATACACATCACATAAAATATCTGTAATTTTTCCCCCTACATCCTCATAAAATGAATAACAAGAAAATAGCAATCTAAGGGGATTTTTGTGGCAAAATCAACAGATAAAAAATGTGTTGGAAGACTAAGCTGTGCTCCTAATTTTCCTTTCCTAGAAAAAGCGGAAAAAATGAAAAACAATGAACACTCACACAATCATGTCAAATGTAATATAAAGAAAAATACATTATTCATAAGGAATAAATAAAGTATATAAAAATGAAAAACAAAATGTATTTACTCTTCTTTAAGTACTGGTTTTTGTTCACATCCTTCACCTTCAGATTCTTCATTTTCAGACGGAAGCTGCAATCTCCGACGAGACCTGAAGTAAAAAACGCATGAAGATGCATAAAGTCTGGCCGATTAAATTCTGTAAAAAAAATAAAATCTTATGGGAACTATTTAATAAGTTTTAAAAAAAATTATCTCAAAGTTCACTTCAAACAAACTGTGTTTAACAATTTAAATTTAAAAAAAACAGTGACAGGTCTAGAAACAGGATCAGTTGAATTCGTGATTCAGCGTGTTTATAGCATTTTTTTAACATAACTATTATGTCTTAAAATTCAAAAAAAAAGAAATATTGTTACTAGATAGAAAAATCAAATTAGATTTTCCATATTTATGAAATTCCCAATCGGCCAGGAGTTGGACCAGCCATTAGTGTATAATATTATTATACTTCAATTTACCATGATTGACGTTGCCTTTGACCAGAATGAATCCTGGAGAGTGTTGGGGTGCCACTATGGAAATAGTGTGTTTTATTATTAATAGATGTCTTATGGTACACTGATTCTCTAAATACTATTGAATTAAGTTATTTTCACACTTGAAAGTAAGGAATGTATTTGTTATAATAAAACAAACTATCTGATAGATTTAACAAATAAACTGAATTTTGTTCTTCATTCTGGGTTAAGTTGACATGCATGTTAGATGGAAAACATAATTTGTGTTAGAACAAACAGGTGTAAAATAACTTCAAAACTTCAAATAAAAGAAATCACAACAGTAACAATTTTTTTTCTTCTTTTTACTTTTCCAAATCACTTTCTGACATGAAAGTTTTTGGCGTGGTTTCCTCACTCCCTGATGTAGAATCAGTTCCAACAACCCATTTATTTCGAGGGTGTCTTACTGGGGATTGTGTGCTGCAATGGTAGCTTTTATTAGAATTATTCTGGGAACCCTGAGTTCTTGAAAATCTGTAGAAGGTGAGGAGTGGCTTACATTTAATTTTTAAACGTTCAAACAAATTTAGACTAGATTAATTCCAGTAATTATTACACAACTAACATACCATCTCAACAGTTGTAGCATACTTATCTGTGTAATAATTGTTAAAAAAGTATTTAATAGTTAGAAATTATTTACTCATTCTAAAAAAAATATTTGTAATACAAATGTAGCTTAACTGCCTACCTATGATTGCGACTGTTATCCATATCTGATATGCTTGATTTGCTACGATCAATAGGACTTCTCAATGGACTCAGTTCGCCTTCATGACGTGCATAGTTTGATCTGCCAGAATAGATGTCTCGTCTTCCTCTATTATATGGTCTTTGTTCATCTTGTAATCTCCTAAAGCAAATAAATACATCAAAATATATTAAATAAACTTTAAAATCTCAAATTTAGTCTGACACACAGAAGAGAAAACAAAATATAACTTTTCAATTACATCTGTTGGATGTTCTGGACAAAATTTTGATCCCCCATCAAATAAAATGCTTTTTTGTGTGACATAAATGTCACCAAGAAATGGGTTGTGAAATATTGTCTTTACATACTGGAAAATGATGACCTAAATGTATCAGGTGAATAAGAATCTAGGTCTCATACTCAAAGGAGGATGCATGAAGACTTTGAAGGCCAAGACCAAATCAGACTTCCTTAAATCATTATTTATCAAAGTTCTAACAAATGAAAAAATGTCACCAAATTCAATTAAATAATTTTAGTGATTATATGCTAATTTTTACAGTAGTCTTTAAAATTGATTTGCAATGGACCTGTGCAATTTAAGTACAACTGGCAATGTGTCACCTCAACGAGAACATTAATGTTTGTTTTGATACCATGAGATGATGCTTATCTCAGTGTTACTGCCTAACGATCACCCATGAGCTTTTAGATCACCCATAACAATGTCTTTACTTTCCAAGTTTATTCTGGCTTCTGTTGCTTTACTGGTAAACCACAGTAGACTACTGCCATTTAAAAAAAAAAGAAATCTTTCTGTTCACTTACTTAAACTTTTCATTACCGATGACGTCAACGCGACTTCACGGTCACCTACTTTCAATTACTAAGGAGATCACATTGACGTCATAACAAAGATACAAAGAAATTTTCTTAAATACCAAGGATGCCACATCGACGACATATTTCAATGCTGTATATATTTCTTTATTCGTTAATCTATAGAGAAGTAAATAATCAAATCGGATAGAGAATGAAATAATACCGGAAGTTTCATCTTCAAGTTTTATAATTGCAGAGTCAGCAAAAATCAATACCAACACCGGCGGTTTTCCAAAACTTGGTCGGCTTGTTAATTTGTTTATTACTGGAGGTGTCACAATACATAGCAATTTAAATAAAACCAGCAAAATCAGGGGGGCAGCGCAAATGCTCCCTGCCTAACCCAAATATTGTTACGATACAGATGCACCTGGCTACTCCATGGGAGATGATAGCAGCTAGAAACTATACTATAATTGTCAAGTATACTGACAATAATCATATTTATACTTCCACAAACAATGATATTTATTGCTTAACAATCTTTTAATTGTTTCTGCATTATAAAATTTAAGTGTAAATCTTTTTAACTTGTTGATTAACAAGCTAAACATGTAATGAAATGTTTTCTCTACAATTTTATGTCATTTAAATAGATCAGCACAAAGGAAAAAGCATTTATAAATTTATTTAGATTATAATTCTAGGGGGTTGGAGGTGTGGGGTGGTGGTGGTGTTAAAATGTTGACATAATTAAATGGGGGGGGGGGGGGGGGGGGGGGGCGGTTTCCATAAAAGGTTTGGCGGTTTTTTTTACAGGGGGGGGGGTCCTCCAAAAATTGCATAAAATATTTATTTAGATTATAATTCTAGGGGGTTGGAGGTGTGGGGTGGTGGTGGTGTTAAAATGTTGACATAATTAAATGGGGGGGGGGGGGGGGCGGGGGCGTTGTTTCCATACAAGGTTTGACGGTTTTTTTTACAGAGGGGAGGTTCCTCCAAAAATTGCATAAAAATTGTTGACTTAATTAATGGGCGTCCCCTAATGAAAGGGTTAAGGGTGCATCTTTCCCCCAGATTTATTCGTGATGCAGTTATTTTATAAAATATGACATAGTTCTAAAGTCTGAAGGATTATAATGTTAAGCTAGCCTATATACATTAAATACAACAAGTTTGAGATTACTGCCCTTATTTTTCCTACCACTGAAATGCAGATACCTACTAGAGTAGCTCTTTAGCTTCTGTTGGTTAGTGATAGATAGTGTATGAAAGTTTTTACCTGTTTCTATTTAATTTGTTCCTAAGATCATTTTCAGGCTTCTTTTTCTCATAAAAACCTGACCTGAGTGGCATATCTTCACTGTCTTCATTTTTTGGATGAATCTCCCTGTTTTGGGAAAAAGAAAATCAAGATCTTAGTTTGGGCTAGGGCACTTAAGCCTATAAATTATAAAATCAAAATAAATACACTCCATAATTATAATTGACTACTCGTTAATAAACAATGAAAGTAAGTTATACATTGAGAGGACACTCAAACATTAATTTATAAATAAGTTCTGGTCCACAGTGTCCACACTGACCAGTCATCACAATGACTTAAAAAATAATGTTAGTATTGTTAGGCTACATCTTCTGACAAAATCTTATCTTTTTTTTTTTAAATTGTTTAAATTTAATTTTAATTCCAAGTTAAAGTTTAACTTTAATTTTTAATGATATTTTCTAAGAATCTTCTTATCAAAGCTTGCCAGTCACTATTAAATAGGCCCATTAATTATAAAAAAAATAGTTTAAGTTAGGCCAACCTATTACCAGTACCTTGAAACTGAAAATGAAACTAAACTAAGCTTAGAATATACTGAATACAGTTAGACTAGTTATAGACTTAGACCCTTTAAGTTTTAGCAAGCCAAAAAAAGCTAATTAATTGTTAAAATAGGCCTAAGCCAGGCATAAGTACTTAATTAGAACAGGCTATCCCACGGGCAACATGATTATTTAAGTTTTAAGACTTTGAAATGTTACAATGTAAGCAAAGTAGTAGTAGTAGCTTACAGAATCTTATTTCTGTGAAATCAGTTCAACCATATTATTCTTTTCTCTTAGACCTAACTCAGATTTGCCAATCCAAATTGTCCTTTTACTTTTTTAACTTTAGCTAAAATAAGGCCTACTAAGCCTAAATTATTACTAAAGTCTAAAGATAAAATATTGGATGGTCACAAGTTCATAATAATAATGTATATCCTTCCTATGCCAGATTCTATGTTAAGTTTTAATACTACAATATTGGCCTATCTTTAAAATATTAAATATGAGTATTATTATTTATTATTATTATTATGATATTCATGTTTATCTTGACCAAGAATTAGAATTAGAATTAGAAAATGGCAGTTCACTTTCTCAAATAGTTTTTTTTTTCTAATTAATGTGCTAAGTGTTTTAAGAATTAAAGAAGTAATTAGCGGCATATTATAATTTAGATCCGAAGAATATTAATTAATAGAATATGCGTCAAACTGAGACTAATTTCTAATACTAATAAATAAATTATAGCCTACTGACTGAAGCCTCGAAAGTGTAAAAGAAAAATCAACGGTACAACCTCGATCATCCCATCCCATCCATTTCTTGCTTTGGTCTGATAAATTAATACGTCGTACTTAAATTTAGGCCAAATTTTAGTACCTTTCATTACACTCAAAAGAATCGTCGTTAAGATCTGCCCAACTTCCTTGAAACTGTTCTCCAATAACTTCAGCCATAACTACAATACGAAATAGAAAAATTATAGCGTTTCCTTGGACACAACACACTTTCTGGTTAGAACAAATAAATCCTAGAAAAATACCGTAATTCTCGCGCCATATAAATTGGCCAGGTTTTTTACACTCATTTTATGGTCCATTCATAATGCACACAAAGAGAATTTTGTGGTCTTTTAAAATATTGATTTATGAAAGTGAAATGTTTTAATGTGCAATCATATAATAATGTATGCCTACCTACTCTAATTTATTCATAAATAATTGTTTAAAGTTTAAGATAATTCTGGTTATTCTTGCTATTTAAGTTTTAAACAGTATAAAGTAAATTAAATTGGTTAATATATCAAGAAACTTATTTGCTTACAAAAACATTTTCATTGGGCTTCTCTTGGTGATGAAATTATATAATTAATTATATAATTAAAGACTAGCATAGCTAAAAAACTATGAGAAGTGAATTCATGAGCTTTTTCAAAAGTTGTTCATTAGTTTGGTTCTTACCACCCCAAAATGTCCTTAGAGGTATATTGACAGCGCTTCTGTGTACACTGACATCTATTGGCAAAGTTATAAATCAATTGCGTAGCTAGGGGGGTGCGGACCGCACCGGGTTACACCATCCCAGGGGGTGACACCAAATTGAAAAATTGCATATTTACAGAGCACGCACGAGCTTGAAAATGCCCCAGTCAAAGCTGGTCTTGGTGTAAATGAAGCGAAGATAAAATATATAGGCTAATAATGTCACGAAACACCCACGCTGATGACAACATCCATATCAACAACCACACATTTGAGAGAGTGGCTACTTTCAAATATCTCGGGGCGACTATAACGAGCACAATTAAATAATGTTGGAGGGGGGGGGGGCAGCTGACAACCTTTCCTATTTAAGCCTACAAAAGGTAACGGGAAGCTAAAAACTTTCTCTAGTGAGACTTGATCCTTAATTTCTTAATTTACCAGAAGAACAGATGCCTGTTCAATATATGGGAGAGGAAAATCCTCAGGAAAATATATGTCCCAGTGATAGACGATGATATCTGGAGAATTCGTACAAACCAAAAGCTATAACAATTGTATAAAGACCCACCCATAGTCACAAAGTTTGTTTTTTTTTTTTAAAGGCAGACTGCGCTGGGCAGGATATATTGAAAGGATGCAGAATTGTAGAGCAGCAAAACTGATATACAGGCTGAAGCATAGGGGGCAGACGGCTCACGGTCGTCCAAGACTGAGATGGATTGACGATGTAGAGAATGATTTACACCACGTGGGGCTTCACGCATCAAGCTATGGATTGATCTGAATGGAAGGATTGTGGTGGAGCAGGTCAGGATCCAACATGCCACTGATGATGACGATGATGACAGAGCACGCACTGCTCGGTCAAACCGAATTTCATAAAAGGATAATCGATCACACGTGAATTTTCCAAACATGTAACCAACCCAAATGCGTGCTTTATTAAAAGTTCAAGGTTGATGCGTCAGAAATGAGGTAACCCTATAATTAGGTCAGGAAATTTGACCATGATTCAACGCCGATTAAAGTGTTCGGTAACTTTCGTAAAGGAAGCTATAGATATCTCAATTCTGATAAATAAAACTTTTCATTGATACCAAATACGATGTGGTCGGTTTGATTCATAGTACATGAATCGAATAGGTAAAAATTAAAAACATTTTTAAAAAAAATCTTTTTATCCAAGTAAGGTTAGCAAAATAACATTTTACAAAATTTTCTACCGTCTTTTAATAATTGATTTAAATTATTATTTTTAAAAAATTTAAAACCAATTATATTCTTAATCGAGTTTTTAAATCATTTTCACTCTCCTTCAAAGATTGAGGCAAACTGTTTCATTATTTAGGCGCATAGCTTCAAAAGAGTTAACTCCGTATGACTTTTTTCTGTGTCCATCCACACCGGGAACAATAAGTAAGGATTGTGTTGAGAGCGCAAGTTCTGTAACGATGCATGTTTAGACATCAGTTTGTGAAGCTATTTTTATAAATGTATATATATCTGCCAAGGAAAACAAGTAGGGTGTTGAAAGAAGTGGGTAATTTATTAAAGTCATTCTAGATTAGTAAACGAAAAAAATGTTTGATACTGGAAAGAGACACAGTTATGCATTCAAAGAGTGACATGCTGTTCCGGGAATTCAGGTGCCAACCGCTGTCTTAGCTAAAAAAAAAAAGCACATTTGCCATTATATGTGAATATTTCGTTTCAATTTCAAGCAGGGCCGTGCAAAGGAAAAAACTGCGCCCTGGATGAAGCTTGAAATTGGCGCCCCAAACCCCTTTTCAGAAAAAAAATATCATGTAGGCAGTGGCGTAGCTAGGTTTTGTGCCTCCTTGGCTGACTTTGAGCCCCCCTCCTCCCCCCCCCCCACCGTTTCATCAATTAATGATATATATATATAATATATGTATTATATTAGGGGATACGCTTATATAAATGGATAATTTACGATTTTCGCGCCTTCTGAGGTTGGCGTCCCCTCCAAATCGCACCGGCCTGGCTTCATGCAAGTGAGTTAATGTGACACTCCTCTGAAAACGCAACTCATTGTTCAGCTAACAAAGCTTTAATTTTGTTATCATTGTCCTAACTTTAATTGCATCATTAATATTTAGAAACTGAAACAAAATAATCTAAAAAACAATTTTTGCACTTAAGGAATGAACCTGGCGTATTATGTATGGTAGGATGATTATTAGTTGACTTAACTATTAATTACACAGATGCAAAGCGTTGTTATATTTAAAATGAGTTTTGTCCCTTGCTGCATTGACTTGACCTGGCGAAAGCGCAAAAGTAACAATAAAAATAAAATTGAAAACAAATAAAACAATTGAATGATGGATTGGACATTATTATTCGGGGCTTTCTTTTTTTTTTTTTTTAAGGTATGATGCAAGCCTAAGTTTATAATTAAAGAGACAAAAAATTAAATTGAATTTTTAAAAATTAGAGTCCACTCTGCAGGCAATATGTGTCGTTTCGTTCATAGTTGGTCAAATAAATTTGCTCAGTGCCAGATTAAGACCCGTGGAGACCGCTAGGCAGTCGAAATTTGCATCCCTCAGGCCAAACATATATAAATCAATGAGTTTGTTAGGGTCGCACTTTCGGAAATTCGCCCAAAGCAGGGTTTAGTCAAGGAATGCCCCTCTCTTTCTCTCTTCTTCTAAATAAATTTGATCCTTTGTCGGAGATGTCGTGGGGGTCCCTAAAATCTCCAAGAACTATTTACTTGCTGATACATTTAGATGAATTTAGATCCTATGGCATACATGTTTGTGTTTCGGCCAAACCCCTAAATAGAACAAACGGGTTACTGGGTTGACAAATCGTGAAATGGCCAATGTCGCTGTAATTTGACTAGCTTAAGTCCAACAAATTCTGTATTTTACAATTTGGTCGGTTAGTTTGCGAAATGACATCAGGCTATCTGCCAGGTTCATCATGATTATCCTTATGTGCTCACGCTTGAAGTGTGAGCTGTCTCACGTGCATAGTGGCAAATTAATTTAAAGGAATAGGCGTGGTTCGCGAATACCATGGCATGTCATGTTCTTAGCGTGTAGAAAGCGCCTTCGAAGTTCATGGCAGCTGCAAGATAGCCCTGCGTGAGCACATCAAATTTTTGCCAGGGATTTCCGCGCCACTTCGCAAAATAGCAGGCGAAAGTAGCATAGAAACTGGTAATTTCAAGTACACCTGACCTTGGCCACATCTTTCGGCCCAAATGCGAAATGGCCGGCCTGTCGGGAACTGGGCGAACACCGTTTTTTTCCCCTTTCGTAACACAGATATACACGTTCATCTGTTGAAGCTTTTAGATAAACACTAAAAACAACATTAACGATAGAGAATTTGAATTTTTTAATGGAAAGAAAACAAAACTAATGGGGTTTTTCACACACGAATTAATGAGTGATTAAATCAAGGCATTACTCCTTTAACTTGGGCGTTTGCGAACACCATGCTTTACATCGATAAATCGTGTTCTATAAGTTCAAAACTCTCATAATAGTTTCAAAGAAAGATGAAAACATCACTGAAAAATATCGCGTGGAAAAGAAAAAAAAATTAGACATTTGTATTTAAAAAAGAAAATGTGTAAAATCTCTTAGTTGTGGATATACCTTCAAAACCATGCACAGTTACATCGGGAACCCCTCTGAAACATAGAGCGTATTTATTTGACTGCTGGCAGGATTTGTAGGGATGTACGTATTGTGGCGTTTAAACTACATTACGACACCGCATAAAGCAAAGGCTTAATATAAGTTTAATGCTTGAAACCGAGATCTATGGGTGGCAATTTTAACAATTTTTATTACCCACATTATATAGTATATTTTTGTGTGGTTGAGCGCCACTTTTTGGTGTACACCCTGGGCAGGATTTAGTCAAATATCACATCTGGATATCATGCAAGGTCTGATAAGCCCCATTATGTGTGTGCTTGGCATTCGGGGAAAGAAATACTATATATACTTTCATACCTCCCACTTGTATCTAATTTCAAAGAAATGCCTTTATAAGTTGTGTCCCAATTTCTTAGCAATGCAATAGGAACTCATTTTAATAATGGGAAGATTACAGACCGAATGTGCAAGTTTTATCAGTTTATTTCTAGCTTCTCACAGGGAGCGGTTTGGGGATCATTGTCATAGGTTGCAGGTCGGAACAATAGGCCCATATCTTATTATTAGGCCCATATCTTATTATTAGGCCCATATCTTATTATTAGGCCCATATATTATTATTAAGCCCATATCTTATTATTATACCCATATCTTTTTATTCAATCTTAAATGCTCACTTAAATAGACTCGCTTTGTGAAATAAAAGCTTAGTGAACATTTTTACACTTATAATTTTAGCTATTTGGTGTCGACCAAATTCTGCTATTAAACAACGTGTACGAGACTATCCAGGGCCCAGACAAGCATTTCCAGGTGCCCCCTTCCTATAGCCGTGAGACTATCCAGGGCCCTGACAAGCATTACCAGGTGCCCCTTCCCATGGCCTTGAGACTATCCAGGGCCATGACAAGCATTACCAGGTGCCCCCTTCACATGGCCGTGAGACTATCCAGGGCCCTGACAAGCATTACCAGTTACCCCCTCCCATGGCCGTGAGACTATTCAGAGCCCTGACAAGCATTACTAGGTACCCCTCCCATGGCCTTGAGACTATCCAGGGCCATGACAAGCATTACCAGGTGCCCCCTTCACATGGCCGTGAGACTATCCAGGGCCCTGACAAGCATTACCAGGTGCCCCTTCCCATGGCCGTGAGACTATCCAGGGCCCTGACAAGCATTACTAGGTGCCCCCTTCCCATGGCCGTGAGATTATACAGGGCCCTGACAAGCATTACCAGGTGCCCCCTTCACATGGCCGTGAGACTATCTAACAAAAACGGTTGGTTAGCTCATAAGCCCAATTAGGGTATAAAATATCAAACACAGTTATATCACAAGTTCGATATAATACAGCAAATATTTGAATATAAACTTTTTTTCTCCGGCTAAAGCATTATCGCAACAAAATCAGTATCGAATAGAGCCATTTGGGGCTGCCTTCTTGCAAGAGAGACAAATTAATTGCCATACTTTACTTTTCCATGTCTTCCATTGATTATTTATTTATTGCAGTAAAGGCCCTGTGAAAGAAGCTCAGTTTTAGGGCACGTGTTAAACATTTACTTTAAAAAAAGTTGATCTATTTTGGGAAGGTATTTTTTAGAGTGTAGATTGTAGATGGACCTTCCCAGTATACACACGCAACGACATTTTGTTATGGTGGGCCGTCCATAAAGTACGTCACGTTCCGGAAATAAAAAAGTGTGTTGGGAGGGGGGGGGGTAGAAAGTGTGTCAGTTTGTGACGGGGAGGGAAGGGAGCGCGTTTCCTTCAGGCAATTTTCTTTAAGTTGAATGTCAGATTGAAGCTCTATGGATTCCATTTGAAAATTGGCAATTAATATGCTTGTGTTGACTGAAAATGGAGTCGCAAATATGCCAAATTTTTGATGGCTTCTCCGGAAATGTTGAAACTTGTTTTCAAAATGCCTGTATCAAATTGAAAAGCAAGGCTGCATATTTTTGGTTGTTCACTGGGTCGTGTTTCACCAACTTGTCGACATGCATAAAATGATTTTAAATTTGTGAATGCCATAGTTTCAGTTTCATTTCTGACACTATTATAGTTCAAAACATTAAAACTGATCAGTTGGTTTTCACCTTGCAGATACGTGTTTAAATGACTACAATGAGCGGTCAAGTCTACCCAAAATGCCAAATCTGCGAGTAAGTTTTAACAGTCAATTTCTGTCCCACATTTTATTTTTGATTGCATAGATCAGGGGTCTCAAACTCGCGGACCATTTGTGGCCCGCAAGACAATATTTTGCGGCCCGTCTAATGACAGCAAAGTTTAGTGCGGCTTGCGAGTTTTCCCAATTCTCATAACTATAATGTGACCCTCCGCGACGGTTTCAGTCTTATCTCAGTTAGTGGGTAATGCACAACCATAATTGTTTAAATCGTAGCAATCTGACACAGGATCAAAGAATCCCTATTAAAATTGATACTATTGTTAACGAGTGAGGGAAATTCCAAGCACGTGTTCTGGGTTCCATTTCGAAATAGGATTAGTCAAAAAGTCCTTTTCTACGATAAAAAAATCAAAATTCATTCTCCCTACAATAGCATCTTCCTTCGCATCAATAATTCAGAAAAATTGCCTACTCCTGCCTACTATCTGAACACATTTTAGCATTTTAAGACTTCATGAAGAAGGATTTGGGGGGTGGGGGTGGGTCCTTAACTAAGTGATCGCAATTGGCTCATTGGACTTGGCTTTTCTTGTTGACATTACACATGAGCTGAATGTAACTCAACAAGAAGTTACAAGACCAGGGAAAGCTTGTCAGTGTTGCCTATGACAATGTCAGGGCATTCGGCACAAAACTTGTGTTATGGTTCTTAGAGAAACCTCTGCCATTTCCCAACATGAGAATTACTCATGGATTCGGGAATACCATTCAGTAGTAAGTATACTGATGCCATTGC
The DNA here is from genome assembly GCA_964033795.1 of Lymnaea stagnalis. Classification (NCBI taxonomy): domain Eukaryota; kingdom Metazoa; phylum Mollusca; class Gastropoda; family Lymnaeidae; genus Lymnaea; species Lymnaea stagnalis. Next base: position 375,681 of record CAXITT010000386.1, on the reverse strand, counting down.
AAATCTAAAGGAAAAATTTTATCACATGTTTTTAGACTTTAAAACATAAAGAGCGACTTTTCAACTTTCTGCTGATCCTTTCTCCTTTATAGTGGAAGATGCGCCCCACCCTCCACTTGCGCTTCAAATTGAGCTGATTGATCTTCAGTGCCATTCTAAGTTCAGGGAGTGAATGGAGAAACAGACAAGCATGGACAATTTATGAGAGCATTGCTCTCCACATTCACTGGGGTGTGAAAAGCTCTTTTCCCACTATGAAATTTAACAAGCCAAAGTCCAGGGCCAAACTTACCGATGAGCATCTTCAAGCTATACTGAGGGTCTCAGTTGCTGCCTCACTCAAGTCAAATGTTGCTCAGCTATGCATGAAGAAGCGCTGCCAGGTCACTGGCAACAAAGAATAGGAGGAAGAAAGTGAAGCCTAGTTCTTGAGAACCCTTAATTTTTCTACTTTGTTATTAATAAAGGTTGAGCAGATAGTAAAAGTTGTACTTTATTGAATTTGTAATCACTTTTTTTTTTACTTGATGCGGCCCAGCCTCACTCAGACTCTACCTCCTGCGGCCCCCGGATAATTTAAGTTTGAGATCCCTGGCATACATAAAATGATAGATTTCGAAAATCATTTATTAGAAAAAAAAATCAATATTTTCCCTCAATTTAAACCATCTTACTTCCGAAAAGTAAATGATGCCCCTATGGTCAGCACCATAAATTTAACGAAATCCTGGAATTGGAATGTCAATCCCTTGAATCTTAAAAGATTTACTGCCTTGGTGACATTGAGCATGACGTTTTCCATCTTTTAAGCTGTTGCGCATACATTTTCTTGGTTGTACTATGAAGTGATATTTCATCATACTTACATTTTGGGAGGAGGTTGCATGGTCTTTTATTACTCATTATTATTTTACAAGTCCATCTCTTTTACCTATTATCACCAGAACGCCATCAGCAGTTATGCCATTTATGTTTACAAGTGGAAAATCACTTTAATTTATTTCACTGCTTCGCAATATATCGATTTAGTTGTTTCTTTAGTGGCACCAAAGAAGCCGTTACTTCAGTGATTTTAAATTCATCATCAATATCTTTGGACGCAATCTCATAAATTTAGTAATTTTATTATCTTTTTGTTGGGCTGCATTCATAACCATTCTGGGCCACATGCGGCCCGTGGGCCGCGGGTTGGACACCCTTGATTTAAAACCTAAAACCGGCAGTGATTTTGAACTTGTATTGGATGTACCGGTACTCTGACAGCAGATGTCACTTTTATAAATATATTAATTTAATAGTGAAGTGTTATTTAGATTCATTTTTTATTTTTAACAATTGTTTGTTTGTGTGTTTACGTACTTTGGAAAAGAGAGGGGTGGGGTCTGAGATTTGTGACAGATTGTGAGGGAGGGGGTAAAATAGTCCAAAAAGAGTGTGATGTAATTTGGAGGTCCCCTAAAATGCTTTTGAAGTCATATTGATACAAGATAAATTTAATAAATTTTGTCTTTGGCTGAAAGTAATGATAATAATACTAAATAATAATGTAAATATCATAAAGTTACTAGAATAGTGATTGTTACGGTTAGATCTAGCCTAATTTATAGAGTTTGAAAGTAGACCTAACGATAATTCATATTATTTGAAAGTATATAAATACATTTTACGATAAATAAAAATTGATGGGATGTGATTTGCTAATTTATTTTTTCATTTAAATTTAAGTAATCTTGTTAGAAGCACCTTGAAATTAAAGGGTAATCATATTCATAAACAGTAGATCACGAGTTATCGAACTTTAATTAAAATTTGGTCAACAAACAACCAACAATTATAAATTGTGCTACTCTTAAAAAAGTATATAAGTACCATTTTGTTTCAATCGATCAATATTTTTAAAATATTATGCGCTTTATTCTTATAACTTTTAGATTGATGTATTTTATGAATTTGTTCCACTTCTTGAGGTCTAGTTATACTCAGAGACTCTTGCAGCTGATTGGTCGGTCAATGTTTTTGTTCAAACTTAGTGGCGGTGTCTAAGAGTATGTGTCTGGGCACATCAAACTGAGAAAAAGCGTCGTAGTACCTCAGTTTCCTGTGTAGAGTTTTGATGGCAGACTCAGACATGCACACTTAGTATTATGTAGCCCATGTAAACATTAACTGAAATAGTAAGTACATGAGCCATTTAAAGATTTACGCAGCTTTTAATTATCTGGGTTGCTTATTTACCTGAAGTCTCTCAGTACTCGAGCGTAATTCATAGTATTTAGTAAGTGTAGGTCAGGCTAAATTTTTAGTTACTGGCTACTAGTCACTACTCACTCATTCACTGACAGACACTGTGTTACTGACGTTATTAAATTACCACCTAGCATGCAATAATTGCAACATACAATCTACGAATACTATAATGTTTCTACAAATACTAACACTATGTTATTAATTATTTTCAATGGTTATAAATTATAAGTTATGTAGTAGGTATGAATCATATGTATGAATAGAGTAAGAGTAATCTCTACTAAAGTCTACTCTGTTATTATTAAATTATTTGATAAGCTTTATAAGCTAAATTTCGATTATAAGTGTCAAATTCAAATTTTCAATATAAATATTGTCTCACTGTATTAGTATTACTATTACAATAAATTACTGTGAATTGTTATTATTATGACAATCCAGTGGCACAATTTAATTATTTATTCATCTTTTAACCCATATTATTCAAATTATAGGCCATTGACATTGTCATTGATTGCCACCATTGTTATTGAGTATCAAATCCCTGAACTGAACTATTATATTATTATAAATTCATAATTATTAAATATTTAGCACATTTTAAAACTTCTTAGACTTAGTCAGTAAGCTAAGACTTTAGCTTAATATTTAAGACTAAGACCACCAAGAAGATTAAAATTAAATGATAAATGAAAATGCAATTAATGAGTTGGCCTACTTAGCTGCTACTTACATATGGCAAGCTTAACTGTAACTTAATGACTTACTGTAACTAATAATTAGGCTAAACAGTAAAAAAAAAAATGAGTAACTCAGCAAACAATATTGAATTATCCTCACTTAATTTTACTATAGTCTATAGTCTATAGTAAGTCTGTGAGGCATGCTGAAAAATTATCTAATGACTCTTGTCTAAAGACACTAAAGTAAATATAAACAAGTCATAACATGTGGATTGAATTTAATGATTTAGCACCTCAGGTTGTTCGATGTATAGTCACAGTATTATTGTATGGCTAGTATCAGATATATTTAGCCTCTGTTAGTGTAAAATTTATTTTAGAATTAATACATTGGCTGCCTAACTGTGGAATTTAGTATTAGTAGTTTAAGTCTGCCCATGCTCCTAATAGTAAGAAAATTAGAGTTATATCTTGTCCATATCATTAGAATTAGATTTGTAGTGTATACTCTTGTTAGCAGTATATATTGGGTAAGTTGATCATATAAATTATTTGCATTTTTTAAAACTACATGCAAATGATACAAACTTGCGTATAATTAGTTAGATGCCTGTAATCTATTACCTTTTCTGGTTTTCACATCGCTACTAACTTATCTTAACGCAATCTTAATATCATCATTCTATATTATAATGAAAGAACAGATTATTCGGCTTTAATCATTGAAATGCATAGCCTATTCTATAAACATTTTTAAAATGTTCTAGGTTTTTTGTGTGTGGCAGCAATCGTTATTTACCCAGTAAGACTACAACTGTTTTGGCATAGCCTGTTGGTTCTGAATTCCATGCCATGGTGGTTGTCTTCCATCTTCTGTGGTTAAGGTTTTTACTCTTCCTTTGGATTACCTGCACTGCTTGGCTAACGAGTTCATTTCCACCTTGACATTTAACCCTAATCTGGGATGACCATTGGGGGAATGTGCTAAATATTGAAACCAATAATATTGAAAGGTCTTAATTATCCCAATTTATTACTGAATTCCACATTAACTTGAATGAGCTTACTATTAAGTTTAAGTACCAATCATGGTTGTTAAAGCCCAGTGATCATTTTCCCCTTTTCATTTGATTTTCAGTTATGCCACTGGCCTTCACTTAAAGTTTTAAAAAACAAAAACAAATAGTAAATTTTGTCAGATTATAAATTCATAAAAACTTTTTCAGGGTAGGGTGTTGCAGATGAAACAGCAGCACTCGCATGTAGAGAGGTTTGGGACCAGGGACACATAATAAGAAAAATACCCATTGTTACTGACGGACTGTGAAGAAACATGTTTAAAAGATCCAGAAGCTTTAATCTGCCCCTGAAGAATATAACAGCATCAGCCAATTCTAACGCCATGTCGTACACTGGCGAATCACCATTTTCCAGTTTGACTAATTCACCAATGTCTAGTCTTGCCTTCAACCTTAGTGAATTGTCCGCAGGAAGGTAAGCATATCCCTTGGGAACTTAAATTGTGTGATATTAAGACAACATTAGACATTTTTATAGATGTGCTTGCGATCCAGATATGGAGCTTTGGGAAATCATTTATTGATTCACACTAATAAGTTATTATACTTTTCTGGTTTATTGTAAACTTTTGAATGAAGCAGAACCCGTTGTTGACCTGGGATTAGAAGCCCCTATTTAATTTAACTGCATGAAATGTGGTTGGGATATGTATGGTAGCATCAACTGTTTACCATATATTCTTTGTCAGGACACCCCCAAAGCTGAGAAGAAAATTATCATTAACCACTGTTGATACACCACCTAGTGAAGGAGGCAGGCAAAGTTTGGATGGAACACTGTCACCTGAATCAGGTAATATATCTATATATCTATAGTCCATACTGATACATGACATGAAATTACAGTGTGTACAACTACCATGTTTACAATATTTAAACCTACCTAAATTCCCTGCCTTTTAGGTTATTTTTATTACAAAAATATTGTTTCTTTAAAACTCTCTTTTGGGTTTTCTGAAATGCAATCACCTAACTTTGATGATTATATAGAATTTCTTAAATTCTTGAGTGTGCTTTTATCCTTGGTTAAAAGAAATATAATCAAAGCTACTGGCCCGTCTTCTGTATTTCCATTTTTTTCTTTCTTATCCTTTATAGTTTCATGTCTGATTCTGTGACCAGGTTGTGAAATCAGTTACCGCAACTTAAATCTTTAAGTAGAGATAAATCAAGCGAAATCAAATATTAAGTTACAATTTGTCTTCAAGCAGGTTTTGGTTGATATCTAAATGAGCTCAAAAGATTTTTGCTTTTGAAACAGTCTGTCAAATTGTTTAAAGTGGTTTTTATTTATTTTTATGGTTATGTCCCAAATGATGGGATAATGCTATGGTAAATCTCCCATTTGCAAAAAAAGCAGCCACACCTGTTGTGTGATACGGTATAGTAAATTTAATAAGTAGCACTGTGAAGTGGTTTCAATTTATGTGGGGGGTGATGTCATGTGGACAGTTGAACATTTTCCAAGCCATGTATTAGCATCACAGGTCATGTTTTGTGTAAAACTGTTTAATAAACGGAATATATATTCATTCTAGGAGACTAGAAGCATTAATTATGAAAACAAAAAAAAATGAAACATGGGCCCCAAAAATTCCACAAATTGGAGGAGATTTTCTTGAATGTTCATCATTACATGTCGGTTGTTCTGTTGTTGATGTCCATTAGATATCACAATAGCTAAGTCCACTATATATAATTATTTTTTTTTTAAATAAAAAAAGGGGTTGTTAGGAAATACAAAATGATCTGGGGTAACAAAAATATATTTCAATGAATAATTAACAAATACCGGTACAGCATGTCTCTGCTGTTATTTAAGCTCTTTGACCTCTCAATAGAGGCTTTCATTTTAAACATGTTTTTTAGATCTTTGATTGCCAATAGCGAATCCCCCCCCCTCCCCACCTTCTTTTTTTCTCCTCTTTCTTTTCTTCCCAAACCTTTTTAAACCGTTCTCTCTCTCTCTCTCTTGGTTCAACGTAAGGGGTAAGATTGGGCTGTAAATCTGCCTGCTTTCAAACTTTTTAATCTGGTCTGCCTCAGTCGTGGTCCCCCAGACAACGCACGGTCAGAGGAGAACACCTCTTTAAAATTGAAGCTGTTCAAATCCAACCCGAGAACTCAATGCTTGCTAGGGTTCAATGATTTCCATGTGATGACAGGCGCTCCAAACATTACAATGCACTGGCAGCAGCTGAAGGTTTGCTTTATTGGCACTCTCGGGGTGGGGTTGGGAAGGCTTTCTCTGACTCCACGCTCCTGGGGGAAACATGGAGGGGGGGGGCTCTCTGGCGGGTATGGAGTTAGGGGTGGGGGGTATCTTCCTTTGTCGAAGGAGAGACTTGTGAATATAACAAATGGCGTCACTTGCTCAAATGTAATATATTATACCAGATTAGAATTATCTAGGAAATTAACATATCCAGTTAACATTAATCTCTTTTATATTTATGCAGTTTAATTAAATTCTCTTTCAAAGTTTTGTTTCGCATTATTATGTCTAGTTTTGAGAATGTTTTATTGTAATATTAGTAATATCCTCCTTCATTGGCATCACAGAGACGTCTGTCCTTTATGTGCAGATTAATGCAGTACGGTAAAATAAAATGGGTGGGGGTGTATTTGGGGTAAGGGGTGGTGTCGGTGAGCCGCCCCCCCCCCCCGTCCGTCCGTCCTTGTGCACGGTGGGCCAACACGGGGGCGTTGAAGGGGGAACTCCCTCAAGGAAACAT
>CAXITT010000386.1:289531-368880 GCA_964033795.1 Lymnaea stagnalis | reverse complement strand
CCCCGTGGGGACCCAATGGGGGGGGGGGGGACGGGCGTCTGGGTAAGACCGAGCGTTCGTTGGCAGTGTCGGCAGTGGGACGATTTGCTGAGCTTTCCTTGACAGCATTTAGAAGTGTGCACCACGCGGCCCCGTGTACTGCTCAACGAACCGTCAAGACGAAAGCGTTTGTAGTTGTATTTCAACATTTTAGGAACGCAACTCCATTTGATTACCATCATAATAGCCGGCTGGTTAAATAATAGAGATAAGTGAACGCCCCCGATGTCATGCTTTAGTATTCTTTCCGTGTTTAAATATTATAGCTTCGCAATGTCAATGTCAGTAGGCCTACCTGCAGTGGTTAGAAAGAAATGTTCGTCTCCGACTTCCAGAAAATTGTCTATGCAGAAATAATAGCCAAACATTGAAATATCCTCCTCGTGTAGAATTTTTTAGGACATTGTTACGATATATTTAAAAAAAAAAATTGCCTGAAATGTAAAAAAAAAATCACTGAACAATCAGTTGCACATGGGTGCGCGCTCCCCCCCCCCCACCACCGTGTTTAGGTAAACCTGTTTGTGTGTAAGCTCAGCAAATCGTTCCACTGCCAACTACAGATACTGACAACGAACGCTCCTTGGTACTTACACTGTGTGACGAGTGGGGTTTAGTTATCGATGACATGGCAAGGGTTGTATGTAGCGTGTCTTATGTCCTTTTATCAAATAACTTCACGACGTCCCCCGTGTTTGTTAAGCTCTGCTGAAGTTCAAACGGTGTGCTGGCCACTGTACCCTTCTAACACCATATCAAACCTGGGGACACTCTCGCGATATACACTAGACCTGGGTTGGGCAACGCTATCGCCAACCCACACATGTGGTGAACAGACCATTTTAAAGTGTGTGGGATTTGGTCCCCCCCCCTTCCCCTCAAATAATTATTTTAAAGTATGCATGTATAAATTGTATAACAATTAGCAACTATCTAAAAAATCGAAAGTCATGAAAAGTTCATGGTATTAAATATTTCAGTGTGTGGCAAGTAAGCGGTTGAATAGATGTGCATTCCACTAGTTATGATCTGAGGGCGTGCTATTATCAAAGATACTCAGAACCAACTCATCAATGGGATTTTCGAGACATAAATGAATTGTATGATGACCGATACTTCCTGACATTCAATGCGCTTACTGGTTATTTAAAAAAAAGAATTTAATTGAATTAGATAATTAATAATTCCATTTTCGACAATACATCTATCTGTTAGTATGCTACACAAACAACATAACGCACACACGTAAAGTAATAGAGTTCCGTGGGTTAAATCGATAGAAGGTTTACAAAATCCTCTGAAGGTTGACCAGGTTGTGATCTATTTGTACTGTCACCACTCCTATACAATAGTACGGAAAAGTGTTACTCCGTTTGTGTTATCCGCATTTCACTGCCCATATTTATGTATGATTAATTTTTGTTATAGAATCAAATGCATAAGTAAAGAAGGCGATGATCCAATCAAGGCTTGTCATTGGTGAAACTTTATAAGTAACTTTAAAATATCTACCGGATGTGTGGGGGGCATTTTCTCCCCAACTACCCTGTCAGTTACGACACGACGGCATTAAAACGTACATATACAAAAAAAAAAAAATCTAGGCAATAATGTATATCTGCCTTTTCTTGTACAGGCTGTTTCTCTTCGGAATCCCCAGTGGACGGCTCACCCATGCTGACCAGGTATGTTTTTTTTTTCTTAGCTGTCCCTTTCTACTAAACAATTCCTAAAATCCGACCCATAGTTACTCCTGGCCTTGTCTCCATCTTTGTCAGTTTGATTGAACCAACACTTCACCCCACCCATTTGTGGTTGGTGGTGTCTTGTATTTCTGTACCGGGTGCTGGTTTAAATGTCGGCACCCCCTGCCCCCTCCCCCGCTATATATTATTCAATCATTCATAGATCAATCCTTGTGACGATATCATGAACTTATTGATTAGTTGAACAGTCTGTGTTGGGTTGTTATCAAATGTTTGTGCTGTGTCGGGAAGCCATTGGTTGAAAGTACGAGACGCGTGGGGAGCAAACGGGCACGCTTCCATTGTCTTTTTTTTGTTTTTTGGTGGGGGGGGGGAGGTTTTTGAGATAAGGGGAGTTGATTTAGGTCTTAGGAGCATAAATATTGTTTAATGACATAGCAGCGTCGCCAGAAAATAGTGCCACTGAGGTTCACAGATCTGTCGCGAAATTTGAACGAGCTGAAACAAAAAAAGAAGCCTGTAGCACCCGGCCTGAGAAGCCTGGTAGAGATGCACATTCAGCGGGTCTTCAAAGGGGGACAAATATACGGATGATATATCCATATATCCCCCCCCCCCCAATGAAATGAAATAATTTAAATAATTGACTACATGTGACGCGCGTCCTTTTCTTTTATGACTTGGGTTCAAGGGTTATGACCCCGAGCAATTCCTACTTTACGTTTAATGTCCCCTGTGCTCTAGCCAATGGTCTGTCGCCGATAAACGTCTGCGGTGGACGCAGTGGGCGGGCCTTTGACAAATGATAGATAAGATCTACTGTACATGTGGTATTTATTTCAAATTCTAACCCACACTAAAGTCGACATTTAAGTGTATTACAGCACGCCAAGTTTTAGACCACTTTTTACAATTTTTAAAGAGTTAACAACAAGAGCCGGCTGTTTATTAAAATGTTGTCTTTCAATGGTGGTTTCAAGAATTACTTGATAATTCAATATGGAGGCATCTCTATAATCTTAAATGCTTAATTTGCCCCCTTCATGTCCTATCTTAGAGCGTCTGGCTTGTTCAGTGTCTGGCTAAGTGCCTGGCTTGTTCAGTGCCAGGCTTGTTCAGTGCCTGGCTTGTTCAGTGCCTGGCTTGTTAGGTGGCTGGCTTGTTCAGTGTCTGGCTAAGTGCCTGGCTTGTTCAGTGTCTGGCTAAGTGCCTGGCTTGTTCAGTGCCTGGCTTGTTCAGTGTCTGGCTAAGTGCCTGGCTTGTTCAGTGTCTGGCTTGTTAGGTGCCTGGCTTGTTCAGTGTCTGGCTAAGTGCCTGGCTTGTTCAGTGTCTGGCTTGTTCAGTGCCTGGCTTGTTCAGTGCCTGGCTTGTTAGGTGCCTGGCTTGTTCAGTGTCTGGCTAAGTGCCTGGCTTGTTCAGTGTCTGGCTAAGTGCCTGGCTTGTTCAGTGCCAGGCTTGTTCAGTGCCTGGCTTGTTCAGTGCCTGGCTTGTTCAGTGGGGCGGATTTTCGGATTTTAATGACCAAAATAAATTTTAATCTGTGCTTAACACTTTCTGGTATCTTTAATCTATATTGTATAGCATGTTTAGTGTATTTATTAAAGATAGCTGGACCCGTTAGCTCTCCCCTCCCCCCCCCCCCCCCCCAAAAAAAAGCCTCTTATCAAATAAATGTTAAAAAAAAAAAGCCTAAAAGAAGGTACGGCGTTACTCCATATTTGACCGAGATATCGCGTCCACACGCCAGATGTCCTTCATTGAGGTCACGTCTCCGGTCTTCCTGTTCGGTCCTTTGTTGTGGGTGTCGTGGCGCGAATTTCAACCTGTTGCTAGCTTTTCCAAGCTTCCCATGCTGGCCTGAGGTGTGTTTGTGTGTGTACTTGAAGAAGATTATTTAATACATAGTCATGGTTTATGGGCCGTGGAACTCACCATCTATTTTAAGGTCCTGTGTGTGCAAACCCTCTAAACATAAATATGACACCAAGTCAAAGATGGGAGCTGAAATCAATCGTGTTAAAAGCCTTATCTCATGGACAAGAAACTTGGTAGATTATCTACTATATACAATATTTGACGTTACCAATGAGATTTGGTATCAGATGGCTGATGGGCTAAAATAGACACCGGGGTATTGGGGGGGGGGTGATTATATTCGACAGGGAAATCAATGTATGACTATGACATTCATTTTTAAATTGGCCAATGTTTTTTGAGTAGGGTGGAAAAGAGGGGTGGGGGTGGGTTCAAGAAATAACCCTCTGCCTGTTGGATGCTGTCTGCACCTGTTGGATATCGACCTCACCTGCTGGATAGCCTACTGACCTCACCTGTTGGTTGTTGTTCACCTGCTGGGTACCACCCTCCCCCCCCCCCCCCTTTGTTTGGATACATTGGAGATGACCCACATGTGTGAGAACAATTCTACCGAGCAGATTTTAACACACAAGCCAGGGGAATTTGCATGTTTAATTCAGGAGCGAGGGCGGGCTCACGTCCGATTCAATCAAAGAATCTGCGGCTTCTTGATTCGATCAAATTCATCCCCGTGTCCATGTGACCCTACATGTGGGCGTGGCACAATCCATGTGACAATACCTGTGGGCGTGGCATGTGTCTTTCCCTGGTGTTACTGTTAAAAAGAATGATTTTCAAGATTATCAACATGTGTTTAGTTTTAATGCTTCTATTTTATGTATGTCACCTGTTTCAATCTAATTTCTGTTTTTGTGTACACAAGCTAGGCCACTGGTCAAGACAGGAAGAGCGCGAAACCTGAGCCCGTGTTAACTTAAGGGCATCTCTTCCCCGAACTTCTTTGTAGGCCGGGAAGTCTCGTGGCCCCCCGACGTTTCAACCCTCCGTCCACCATCCCAACATTGGTCGTATTTCAACGCACAGGTCATTCTAGCGATGGTCATTGTCGGTTGAGATAACGACCTCCCAGGCTCGGTACTCGACTGTCTGGTGTTACGTCACGTGAATCAAAAGCAGTCGGGATGAATTTGCCAACGGGGACGAATTCCGCCGCATCCTTGACCTCGCGTTAACTCTTGACGGTGCCGTGCGTTCCCAGCTCTCTCCCTCTCCCCAGTTGATAATGGGTTGGGAATAATTCACTATCAATTTACTATGTCCCCAAAGATTCCAAGGTGTTTCTGCTGGTCGTAACATTGTGTGTGTGTGGGGGGGGGGGCGGAAAGGGGGGGGGGGGGGGGACCGATGGGGTATGTGGGGAGCCTACCTATCCACGGGATAACAGCATGGTAAATGGGTAATGTATATGATTTTCGTCTTTGTTGTTGATAATGGGTTGGGAATAATTCACTATCAATTTACTATGTCCCCAAAGATTCCAAGGTGTTTCTGCTGGTCGTAACATTGTGTGTGTGTGGGGGGGGGGGCGGAAAAGGGGGGGGGTGAGAGACCGATTGGTTATGTGGAGAGCCTACCTATCCAAGGGATAACAGAATGGTAAATGGATAATGTATATGATATTCGTCTTTGTTGATGTGATCTAGGTGCAGTCACTAAAGTGGGGACATATTGATATTCCACATCGCCGCTTTGTACAGAGAACAGTTAAATGCTAATAGAATCTCTACATAATCCTGCACTCGGGCCTCGCTATTTCTGGTGGGTGGGTGAATACCTGTCAGTCATGGCGTTCCTGGATTTTCCACTTTTGATAACCCCACCCACATATTTGCTTTTAATCCCAAAATCTATTATTTTGTTATCATCTTCATTCCTGGGAAAACTCTTTCTCTTTCTAAGTAATGATAATGGCTTGGAAAATCATTCTCTTTAGTTGCTAGACAGAGAATGAATCCATTTTAAATGAGTGCACGTCGTGGTGTTTGGGACAGACCGATACTTTTATGCCAAGTTACCGTGGGTCAGAATTGTCAAAAGAGCGGATAAAATAACATGTTCTACAATCCCTACGTAGTCCTAAGAAATAGCTTCAATCCCTACATAGATGCAGTCCTAAGAAATAGCTACAATCCCCACATAGATGCAGTCCTAAGAAATAGCTACAATCCCTACATAGATGCCGTCATAAGAAATAGCTTCAATCCCTACATAGATGCAGTCCTAAGAAATAGCCACAATCCCTACGTAGATGCCGTCCTAAGAAATAGCTACAATCCCTACATAGATGCAGTCCTAAGAAATAGCTACAATCCCTACATAGATGCCGTCATAAGAAATAGCCACAATCCCTACATAGATGCAGTCCTAAGAAATAGCTACAATCCCTACATAGATGCCGTCCGAAGAAATAGCTTCAATCCCTACATAGATGCCGTCCTAAGAAATAGCTACAATCCCTACGTAGATGCCGTCCTAAGAAATAGCTACAATCCCTACATAGATGCCGTCCGAAGAAATAGCTACAATCCCTACATAGATGCCGTCCGAAGAAATAGCTACAATCCCTACATAGATGCCGTCCGAAGAAATAGCTTCAATCCCTACATGGATGCCGTCCGAAGAAATAGCTACAATCCCTACATAGATGCAGTCCTAAGAAATAGCTACAATCCCTACATAGATGCCGTCATAAGAAATAGCTACAATCCCTACATAGATGCCGTCCTAAGAAATAGCTACAATCCCTACATAGATGCAGTCCTAAGAAATAGCTACAATCCCTACATAGATGCAGTCCTAAGAAATAGCTACAATCCCTACATAGATGCAGCCCTAAGAAATAGCTACAATCCCTACATAGATGCCGTCCTAAGAAATAGCTACAATCCCTACATAGATGCAGTCCTAAGAAATAGCTACAATCCCTACATAGATGCAGTCCTAAGAAATAGCTACAATCCCTACATAGATGCAGCCCTAAGAAATAGCTACAATCCCTACATAGATGCCGTCCTAAGAAATAGCTACAATCCCTACATAGATGCAGTCCTAAGAAATAGCTACAATCCCTACATAGATGCAGTCCTAAGAAATAGCTACAATCCTGGGGGGGGGGGGGGTGACGACGACAAGCTCTACCACACACTAAACCGGATCTGACTCGACTGATTTCACGTCAACCACTTCAGCACTGATTCAGGTTACGCCCAATGTTTCAAATTGTCCAACCATTGGCGACCACATTTTAAAAAAAAATTATTTTGACTTTTCCTTAGCCCTTGATGTCCGGCTATGTGCTCCATACAATGGCGGATCCAGATGAGAATCCAGATATAGCTGGTTGCGCCATTAATTAACTATATCAAGTTGTTTCTTTATATACTTTACAATGTGTTCCCCCCTCAGTATATAAATACATGAGCTATTACTTCCCCAATTCCTAAACCAGACACTATTGGTGTCTACGAGTCGCTACCAGCGTCTTATACAGTGTCTAATAGAGGCTGTCTGATTAGTGTCTACTAGCGTCTAATAGTGTGGACTAGTCCAGTGTCAGTGTTTCCCAAACTATTATGTCTTGCGGATCCGTGGCCAATTTTCCCATTCCAACTTAGACCGGTGCCAGATTTATTGACTTAAAAAATAAAATACTATATATCCGCAGTCAGCCAGTGCGAGAGGACCCTCTTAATAATTAACTATCAACATGCTAGCTCATTATAAGATTGTTTGTACTGGCAGACCGGCACTTTGGGAAGCACTACGCTAGTCTCCTTGGCCGTTGTGGAACTGTTGGTTCTCTTGTGACCCTGACAAGTTTCAACACACAAAAACAAGAAGACCGCTCTCTTGATGGCGTGGCCAGAGTGACGTAACTTGGACGGCCCGTAGAGATAAGGTTTTGATTGGTAGAGAGACGGCACGAGGGCCAGTGATTGATGTTGGGCTCCAGTTGCTAATGGATTGATGAGGGTTGATTAGAAGAGCGTGGAACTCTGTAATGCCTAGACTCCGGGCTAAATATGTCGTATATTAATCTAGCAATAGTAATGATTGTAAGTGGTTCGGGACAGTAATTATGTATTTTTATTTCTAGTCATTTTGATTTTGTTTGTGTTTTAAAAAAAAAAAATAGTTTCAGCAGCAGCCAACTCGTAGCACACAAGTGATCATATACGTTGACTGATATCATGTGTTCAGTTGGAATCAAATCACATGTTGATACAATCCAAAGTGAACTCTAACCCCTGTAACCATACCGTAACTAGCTAAAATTGAATGAACTTATAAAAGTAGCAATATTCATTTTTGCACTGCTTGTGATCACTAATTTTTTTTACCACTCCCGGGTTGTTGTTTTTTAATGCGCCCCACCCACCCCTTTACCTACAGGGGCATTTCAAGATATATTTTTCAAACGGCTTGTACTAGACCTATCACTGGCTAGTAGACCTATTACTTGTATGCATGGTAACGGCCAACAGCTGTCCATGGTAAACCATTTAGCCATCTCCAAGGTAACCGAAGCAATGGTCCATAGCTTGTGATATGGTAAAATGGCTCAGGGTTCGTTCACCTGCTCCCCCCCCCACCTCTCTCTCTCTCTCTCCCACGCCACGTTTATAGTAGTTCGGCTACTTTCTTTCTTTCTGACTTTTGGCGCGAGAATTTCTCTGCCCAACCATATTATTTCCGGACTAAAAAAAAGAAATGAGAAAGAAAATTGCACAGGACATGGCTCACTTGGTACAACCGGGGCGTACCATTAAAGTATGGCTCCCTGTGTGCTCTATGAGTTGGACTTCCTTTGATGAAACCCATATATATATATATACCCCACCAAGATTTATTAATCTTTCTGTAAGACCGCCTCCCCATTCGCCCCAAGTCCTTAACAAGCATAACTATTTTAGAGCACTCGTTGGCTCCATAGTCCACAGATACTCTAAAGCCGATGGTTCAACTTACAGCACTTTTGCCACGTAATGTGATTTATATAAACGCTTTCACACCAAAGCCTTCGTTGTTTCATCGTCACAGAGAGGTCCGTTGTGTTCAAGTTCTTAGTCATTTGCCATTGAAGTAGCCAATCACTGGGAACCACCGCCTCATTATTATGCCAATGAGGAACTCTGACTTCACATACCAAGTGAATATCCCATTACCAAACTGATCGGCTGTTGTAAAGCCAAGTTAAAGTTAACAAAAGCGCAGTAAGAGTCTTGCGTCAGAAAATCTCCGAAGCCGCCAGACCTCATCTATTTGCCGCCAGACCCCATCTATTACCCAACATGAACACACGGCCTATGTACCAATCACACCAGATGCCATAACGGCCTATGCACCAATCACACCAGATGCCATAATAGCCTTATTTAAGCCTTATTTAAGTCAAAACACGTTTCAGTGAAGCGCCCCCACCCCCAACGCCTTCCCGGTCCAGTTTTTCCGATTGAATTCAAGTATCTCCATACGTGGTAAGTGCTGGTCAGTGTCCGGTCGTCGGACGGATTAACATGTTCGGTCACGCCAAACTTGACTTTCTCGGTGTGGTGCCCTTACATGGTCTGTCGTCACGTAACGAGGAACAACCTCAGACCCCGTGCCTCCCTCATTATTCACTGTACAGATGGTTCACCCCCCAGCGCCAGATTGCCGTCTCCTGTACCGATGTGTGTGTACAAGGACTTAGGAGAAGTGTTGGTATTGGGGGGGGGGTGCTCTTGTGCCCGAAGGTGTACGTGCAGAAGGGAAGATCTCACTATTTTTTTTTCTCCTCCGGTTGGGGCGTGGTAGGGGAAGGGAGAGCTTCGAGAACATGGGGCCAGGCAGAATCTGAGTACTGAAGTTCTTTTAGGTTGTATACGATTTTTATTCTTTTGTTGGCTTAATGGTTGTTTTATATGGCCAGGTCGTGTGCGCACGGGGTCGATAGGGCTATTTTATAGTAAGACTGTTGGTAGGGCTATTGTTGTGCCCTGTGCTAGGGGTGGCATAGACAGTATAGATCTCTTTTTAAATTCAAAATGGCAGTGCCTAGCCCTAGCCCTAGCCAGGTTTGAGAAAAACTGGTTAAAAATCCCAAACATCCCTATTAATCTATACACCTTTTTTTAGTTTCCATTAACCAATCCTATTGTCCATTGTGTCTACAGAATCAACCAACTAATAATCAATGCCACGCCCTACATAGCTGTGTTAAAAACCCCACAATTCATAGAATTTCGATCCTATGATTCAGGTCACAGGGAATAATGGCAATAATGTGAATTCTAGACGTCTTGTACTGTGCAGATTATAGGGCTGGGAAACCCGACTGTGTCATGGTAAAATCAATACGGGCAATCGATCTATTGATGACACACGGCACAAGCGGGATTATGCTGAAAAACTTCCAGTCCGTCCCCAAGGGATTTCATCATGGCATTAACATGGAATGGGTTAATCATCTTGCAACCTGTCGAAGTCTCCCCACACCCCCACATCCTCTGTGACTGCAATAAACTTTTTCAATAATTGGTGTTAAATACCTTGTTGGACTTTGTGGGAAGAGAATGTTGAGTAGATCATTAATCAGTGTAACCAGTCAAGTTACTGAGATTTTTAATTTTTAATTATTTTTTTTTTGGGATGGTGGCTTTGGAGATCTACTCACATTCACTTGACTATCTCATTTGTTTGAAACTGATACATTATAAAACAAAAATACCCTCAGCCCCAAAACAAAGAATAATTGACAAAAAAGTTTTTTTGTCTAAATGGTTTTAAAATTTTCATCAAAGAAAATTTTAATACATATTTATCTAATGAAGAATTATAACAATTTTTTGGTAAAAAATATTTTGCTTTTTAAACTTTATGTCTATTACGGTCTTTAAAATTACCCTCTACATTGGATGTTATTTCCTGTACCAAAATTTAATTAGCTTGTTGAGATACAAACTAGAAAACTATATTTTTGGCTTTCAAAATTGCAGGCTTCAAATGGAATGTTCTGCTTTTCTTTTTCAGCTTAAACATAAAGCGCTACACAACAGCCCTCCATCCTGACATCCCCTTGGAAGCTTTCTCAGTCAAGTAAGAGCACTGGGGATATTGGTGCTGTAATATTTTGATATCATATGATCATATTTGTGCAAGCGCCTTGGAAAACTTTGAAGGACACATTCAGTCTAAATAGTAATTTTCAATAGTACTGCTAATAGCTAATTTGCATTTTAAAATTGTCAATCAAAAGAAATTGAATTAATAGGAGCCTTTTCAAATTTTTTAATCTATAAAGTTGTTTTGCTATTTAGTTAGTTCTGCAAAAGATTTAATTAAAATATTCAATAATGAAGTAAATCTCTTGATTGTTTCAGAAAAAAGACAATATCCTTCAGAAGATTTAATTCTCAGCCAGTAAGTTCAAAGTTCAATCTGTTTTAAATGTCTTAAATAATAGATCAAATTTAAAAAAAAAAAAAAATATTTTTTAATCATAAACAAATGTGCTCATTTAAAAATTAGTCACTTTTTAAAAAAATCTTGTTATAGCTCCCAACCTTACGGCTGGATAGTCCTACTGACTTTTTAGAACATGACAAAGATGAGAATGATGAAAACACCATCCAAGAAAATGATGAAAACCTCAACCATGATAACTACGAGAATGTCCACCATGAAAATTATGAGAACATTCACAGTTACCGCAGCAATAAAATCTACTCTGATGAAACGATGTCACAGGACAGTGGGTTAGGTCTGGACCATGACAGGGTGAGTTGACGCTAATTCATTCCCACAAAGACAGTTTACATCTCTCACATGATTTAATAGGACCATGCTCCAAGGTGAAAGAAGTAATTGGAAGAATTAAATACATTTATTTTGGTCAAAGATTACGCGGGCCTCCTCTGGTATTATTTACCAACTCATTGACCTCTGAAACATTAATTAACACTGGATAGTCACGGGAAAAGTCAAACATTTTGCTTGGAAAAAAGTCACAGTAAAACTTTATTAGCCCTAATTATTATTTGTAAATCCATGTAAATGTTAATTATAGACTAAATATCAGGTAATGGAAGTAAAAGACAGCTCATTAGGATTGTAATTTGAATCTTGCTTGGGATTAAATATGTGTGTTATTTGTGTTATCTATGTTATCTATACATATTTTAATCAAAAATTGTATTCTATGATTTATTCATAATTAGTTACATTGCTTTGCATGAAGCCAATAATCACAAATATCAGATACTGAATAACAATAAATGGTAGTAAACTATTGGGCAGAGATTAAGCTCTTGCCAAAATAATTATCATTTGATTCTCGTCTCTATCTCCCCATGACATCTCACATAATAAAGGAATCAAAGGAAAGCAAGGGGCATCGCGTTGTATTATTAGTTAAGTGATAACTCTATCCAGACAAAGCATTAATGGCCTAAATGTGGTTAATGTGGCGTTGAACCAAAAGATATAAAAATTCATTTGTTCCCCAATTTGTCAGAATTTGAATGTGGACTTTTAAAATTACAGTTAATAGTTTTCTGTGAGTTTTTTTTCTGTGACTTTTTCCTGTGACTTTTCCCCTACAACCGACACTAAGTGGGTTATTTTTTTGCTTCAAATTTTGTATTTTTGTTACCCAGGTCATAAATGCCAAAACCATAAAATCTGTACAATGATGTAAAGAGATATACCAACCCATCCAGGCTTAATGTTGTGAAACATAAGTTACTCCGCTGTTAATTCTTCAATTGACGCATTCTTAATTTCATCATCTCAAACTCTTTTTTTAAATTGATAAAATGGTTTAAATAAAAGCGAATGTTGCTTATATCCCATGTTTTCATTCCTTCCATCAGAGAAGCTCGGTTTCAAGTTTTGAAGATGCCATGTCCATGTCCTCGTGTCTATCCTCACCCAACCGAAGATTAAGGAGCTCTGCTTCCAGTTTTGATGACGTCACATCCATCTCCTCTTCTAACTCCTCCTTACATCAGCTTGACCAGTTGCCCTCACTGGAAGACATCTGGAATGTAAGTCTATGAAATGTCCTGCTCTGTGATAAAATGGCTTGTGTGCCGGATAATGTAAGTCTTCAAAAGAATCATTTTGGTTTTAATTTTCTATAATCTGTCTCAGCAAAAGCCCAGACAAATCTTAATTCATATTTTTACAACAGCAACATGTATATTAGGGGCTTGATATAATTTTGTTTTTGTTTGTTTGACAAAGATGATTGTTATTTATATTTGTCATCTATGTTTGCTTTTTCTTTCTAGGATTCACCAAGCTTTAAGGCCCCAAGAGGGAAACCTCCAAAACGCAGCCGAAGTTTGATGGAAGACAAACATTACAATGAAGACACATGTTCTCCAATCAAGTACTCACCCGTTAAATCTTCTTCACTTCCAAGACCCTCTTTTTCCAAAGCTTTGTTTTCACAGGTTAGCCAATTAGCAGTAAGTCAAATCTACTGATCATATTAAGTTGAGCTGTACTTTAACATTTAAAAAAATAAAATAAAGTAATTACATGCTGACAAATTTTAATCTTTATTAAAATAATTTGAGTGACTTGTATGGTGACAATCTATTTTAACAATATTGGGTGATATCATAAAAAAGGTATGGTTGGAAACATAGAATTGGTTATTTGTAGAAGGTTATTTTTCTGAATCTAAAACAAGTATTAATCTGCTTAATGATTATTTTATCATTGATATATTAGTTTTGTATCAACATGCAATGATATATGATGGTTAATGCAATGATATATGATGGTCAGTGCAATGATATATGATGGTCAATGCAATGTTATATGATGCTCAATAAAATGAAATAATAAAATGAAATCATCCATATATATTCATAAGAAATATCAAAATCAATGTTCTTCTTAAAAAAACAGATTCCAGAGGTTGCCAATGAAACACTTGAAGAAAATAAAGTGAAAGCAGACGATGGTTTCCTTGAATTATTTGCAGTTGAAGATGTAAGTGGTGCAGCAATTACCATCTCTGTTTTTTTGTATTTTATAAAACTGAACTAATGAAAACTGAATTATAGTAAATTGATTTAAATTACATTGTAGCATGGTAATCAAGTAAAGTGTAACACTTTGAAATAAGTTTTATATGTATAGTTTGATCAATTCTAACACTGAAACTTTCCCCAGTTGAAGAATGAGGCACATGATCAAGTCTCCTCCCTTATCAGTGCCACTTTATTACATCGCCCAAATGAAGATGACACTGGACCTGACAGTAACTGTAATAGAACTTTTATCTTTGGGGGAAACCAGATTGATACACCATCTGTGAGTACATATTTTTTAAATGATGAGAGATTTTTTTATGCAGGTGTAGAAGATGATTCATAGATCTTTTTCATTTTACAAAATAAATAAACACTTGGAGTTAAGGATGAATTTTAAAAAAAAAAGAAAGAATTTTTGTTGGTCAATCTGTTTTCAAAAAGTTCTAACATCAATTTTGTTTCAACAGAGTCGTTCTTTTGTAACCCGCCGAGGTTTACACAGATCCCAGTCTTTAGACATCAGGCCTCGGCCTTCCTTCAAACGCTGTGAGGCCCCTGTAGATGGCGCTACTCCTGTCCAGAATAAAAGGTGGAGGGGAGACGATGACACACAGTTAGCCAGTACTAGCACAGCCTGTGATGTGGATAGTAACAAAATAGTGGTGGGCAATTAAACGTAGTCTAAATATCTATTTCATTAAATACAATATTTAAGCTGACCTTCATTCTGGTGCAAATATGATTGGTTTAAAGTAATTAGGGGACTTGAATTGAGATCGTATCATCAAGAAATATTCTATTAAGAGCCTTTGTTGTATTGCAAAGATAATTTTATTTCTAAAATGGGAAAGACTGAAAAAAACGCTAAAAATAAATATATTTTTTTCTTACTAAAATTTCAAAAACATGGACTCCGACATGGTTACTGTTACGATTTTAAGAGACCAGGTTGAAAAAAATATATTTGAAAAAAATATATTCTTGTAATTTTTCGGATTTAAAAGAAGAAAAATAATACATTTAAGGTTGTTGGTTTTAGCTGTTTTCTTTATACGGCGGTGAATGAACCCAAAAATACTATTGGGCACCATCCATAATCACTGAGAGGGTAAGAAGGGGAGGGGAGTTAACTTGTGGGTGGAGCGAAGGGGTGTGCATTGAAGGGGGTAGGGGGAAGGTATCTAAATATTTTCAAAGGCTATAAACATGGCCTCATTTTGTAATGATGGTGATGATCGCCATATTGTTTTGTGTCAATGAACTGGCTAGATACAGCAACTGTAATATTTGCTTAGTCGTGGCTGTATGTAGTAATTTTGTGACATAATTATTTTATTCTTCGGCTGAACCACGGGCCAATACAACTTGTGGTAGTTATTAGTCTATAATATGTTAATGGAACATTAAAATCAAGCTTCTAGAATTAATGCAGGGATGGCCTACCAGAGGCCCGCCACATTAAATATTGCTGCCTGCTAAATGCATCACAAAAATAACTTATTTCTTTATTCAATTAACCATTTTCATTCTTGGTGTAAACATATATGAAATATATATATATTTATTTATTTAGGCATTTTTTATATAGCGCTTACCTTAAAGCTCTAAGCGCTTTACAATTATTAAAAACATGTAAACTAAGTGAAATAAAAATGAGACACTAGGATAGTAGCTACTATACTATAGAAACAATTAAAATGGCTATAAAACAAGGACACTTTGGCACGTTTTGGCCTATACTACAGGAACAGAAAATGAGGCAGGGCGAGGAGGGTGCATCACAGGTCATAGGCGGACCTAATCAGATGGGTTTTAAGTGACTTTTTAAAAGTGGACGAGGTTTCACAATGACGGATATGGAAGGGGAGCTGGTTCCAGAACGTGGGCCCATAGAATATATATACATAACTTTTTTGTGACTGTATGCACCATTTTGGTGTACCAGCCCCTCTATTGGACTGGTTAAAAACTATAGATTGAAATAAGTAATTTTAAATAAAAATTTTAAACATTTCACTATTTTGTAACTAGAACTAAAGGATTTATATAAACTTAGCTAGGTAAAAGGAACCTCATTTTCCACAAGCAATCTATAGTTGTTCTCTAATAAGTGTAGAACGATGCAAAACTAAATTCAGGTGTGTGCTAAAGTGCATCCCTGCATTTGAATTTCGCACTCCCTCACCCCCATCTTCGTCAGTCATCTACTTTAGGAAAAGTGCCATTTAGCTAGGAAAAAGTTATTGTATAAATTCAGTGGCGTAACTAAGGTTAGTGTCCCCCGGGGCTACCCAATAATTTGCAGACCCCTTCAACGAAAAAACTGCGGTTGTCCAAAAATGCCCCCCTCCCTAAAGAGAAAAAAAAGTACTGCCAGGGCGGACCACACCCTTTTCCTACGCCACTCTATACATTATACTGTATGTGTTTTACTTAGGGGTCATCCATAAAAGACGTCCACACAAAAGGGGGGAGGGGGGGTTCAGCAAAAAGTGGACAAAAGTGGACAGGGGGGGGGGGGTTTAGGACAAAGTGGATGTCCACATTGTAGTGTTGTTTTTTTTTATTGCAGCAGTTTTGCATAAATGGGGGATTATTTGTTTATCACATTTTTTAATGTGATTCAATAAAATGTTTTTGAACAGTTATTATTTCATTTAGAATTTCATTTAGAATTTTGCCTGCAAATAATAGGAATTTCTAAAAAAAATCTTTGTAAAAACATACTCTTTATNGGGGGGGGGGGAGGGGGGGGGGGGGGGTCAAGTCAAAAGTGGACAGGGGGGAGGGGGGGGTAAAAAATAGCAAAAAATTGGTGGACGTCTTTTATGGATGGCCCCTTACTATTATAATAGGGTATTGTATGATTTTGAAATGTTAAAGTACTATTCCTCAAGGATATTGTACAATTTAACCACGTCTGTGGATATTATTTTTATTATAAGAGATTTAGAAACTCAAACCAAAGTGGAAATCATTTCTTTTATTAAATAAAAAAATTTAGATTTAAAAAAATATTTTGATTGCTAAGTAATAACCGTACAATTCATGGTAAATTAATCAAGTCATATAAATGTTTCAGGTTTCAAGTTCTCGCCGCTTACACAGATGTCATTCAGAAACAGAGGCTATGATTAAATCAGCTGTAACTCGTATGTTTCTTGAGCCTGACCTCATAGGAGATTGCTCAAAAGTAAACAAGGCCATTGCACTATTCTGTTTCCCATTTGAAAACGTCTTGCAAAATACATATGTATAAAGAAACAGCTTTTTTTCTTCTTAGATCTGTTTAAAGTTTTACACTGCACCTCTTCAATATGTATAATACATACACATTTTATAAAAAGAATAGCACAACAAACCACTTTGTATACTAATCCCTCACCCGTTACGCCTTCATCTTTTACTTAATTTTTTTCATTTCAAAACAAAGTATGTGCTTCAAGAAACAAAAAATCCCTATAACAATTTTACAGTAAAGTAATGATTTTTTTTCTACTTTCAGCCCTACATTCTCCCAACTGTCCGAGGCAAGCACCAAGATCTCAAGTCAATAACACCAGAAACTGTAAGTGAAGTCCTTATATTATTATTTTGTAAGATTTTATCAAGTGATGTGAACTGTTGGGTACATCATTATAATTATTTGAATGCCAGCCTTAACAACAGTTTTGTTATACTTGTCTGACTATCCTTCCTTCAGGTATTCTTTATATTATACCCATTTATTGACCCACCTGAGTACTTTATAGCTACTTTATATAGCCTTTATGGCTTAGGGCTTTTTGTTAATTTCAAAAGAATTATAGTTTACATGACAGCCGTGTGAGAAAAACTTCAATATGATCTTTCATTTCAGCTGAGTCGGCTGCTTTCTGATGAGTTTGCAGATGAGATTGAAGAGTATCATATCATTGACTGCCGCTACCCTTACGAGTATGAAGGTGGACATATTCAGGTAAATTTTCTTTCATAATATTTTTTTTCCCTACAGTTTTTAGTTTTTCTTTTTTGTTGTCTTGACTCTTTATTCGTATCACAAAAATTTTTTTTGCGAGGCTTTTAGTTTCAAAGTTTCATTTGGAATTATTTTTTGGTAAAAACCATAACTATTACAATTTCAGAAATAAAAAGAAAATTTTGATATAAGTTTCTGTCTGATTACACATCATGTTTCAAAATGAATTTTCAAATAAGCATCATAGTTTACTGAAATTTATTTTTCCCAAATGCAATATTTTCTAGAGTGCTCAGAACATCTACACAAAAGATGAGGTGATTGAAAAGTATCTCAAGAAACCAATCATTCAGAAGGACTCCAGTAAAAGGATAGTCCTAGTCTTTCATTGTGAGTTCTCCTCAGAGAGAGGACCTGGCCTGTAAGTTTTCATTGTGTTGTATTCACTATTTCTTTAAGGCCAAATTGTTAAAAATCCTCTTGTGGTTGCTTTGCTACTTATTTATATTTTAATTTCTGGTTTTATCAAACTAAATGGGGGGGGGAGGGGGGGGGAACCTAGAAGTATTTTAATGAAATTTCGACATGACAGTGCTCTAAAAGAAATTTATATAGCTCTCAGTTCATTTGATATTGTTAAATTTTGTTTTAAAAGGTTTTGTTCCTCAACAAATTGGTCTGAGCAGGAACTCAGGTAATGATTGATCTGAGGAGGACTTCTGGTAATAATTGGTAAAAAATAATCTTTAAAAAATTTGTGGATTTTCAGATTCCGATTTTTGCGCAGCCAAGATAGAGAGACTAACAAAGAGTGTTATCCATTCTTGCATTATCCGGAGATCTATCTTTTGGAGGGTGGATATAAGAATTTCTTTGAAAACTTTTCAGTAAGTAAATCTTTGTAAAATTTTATATCTTGTTCTTTGATGTGAGTGTAAAAAAAAAAATAGGTCTAGTCAGTTGCAGTAGTACAGCACAATCCACTAAATTGCTGAAGGATTGCTCAAGTGTTTCAAAATTATTTTAAAAAATTTGGTATCTCCCTATAACTGTCTTTAATAAAGTTTGGCCCATGTTTGCATTCGTAATCTACCTTTTTTTAGCTTTAATGCAGTCAACTCTCCTATAATTAGTCCAGATACTTAATCAGATAAAACGTAAGAAATATTTGTACATTCAAAATGGTCTTTTAATCAAATAAGATGTAAAGTAAGGTGAGATCTTTTAAAAATAATATGGCCATTGTGTTTAAGCAACACCAGCAACAGTTGTACCTCACTGATCTCATAACCTATTCTAGCTTATCCTATTCACTCCTTGGCGACCCAATAAAATAACTGGATGTGTCATTTCCTAAACAGTATCTCTGTGAACCGAGAGAGTACAGAACGATGTTTGACAAGAATCATTCAGATGACCTGAGGAAGTTTCGAGCCAAGTGTAAATCCTGGTCCGAGGACAAGTCACAACAAAGAACTGGTGTTAGGAACCTGAAATTCTGACATTTGGTGTAACCTAAGAGAAATGACTTTACAAAACTTATTTTGAGATAAGGTCTCTAGAGAAATTCTTCTCTTTAAATAAAACTGGTGAGATATTGTCCAACATGGTTTTAAAATTGTTAGTCAAAAAAAAAAAAAATGAACTCATTTAATTATATTTGTTTCTTTTCCCATTTCATATCATTTTTCAGCAGCTAGGTAACTAAAGAAAACCAGCTGAAAATGAAGAATTAAATTTCAGATTTATCAATTTTACATACCAGCGTACTTTTTTCTTAGAGCCAACTTATCTTCAGTATTTCAAAATGTGATTTATACCAATGTTCCTGTGGCACTATATACCTGACCTCAAGGCTTTAGCAAATTTTTACCCTTATATGATATGATTGCATCAGTGTGTGAGTGTCTTATTTAAGTATACATGTGAGAAAGATTGACATTTTGGTGTTGTAATTTAAAAAAAAAGTGTTGTTAGGTCTTTGGTTGTTTGAGAAAACTAGCAGTTATTTTAACTCAATTTATATTGGTGGAAAGTTTTTTTTTTTAAAGGAAAAATTATTTGTAAATCATTTTTATGAAAATAAAACTTTATGTGTTGGAGTATTTTTTGTTTCTGGACTTATTGATAGGCAAAATAAATAGAATATTTTAAATGACAAGATTTAAATATGGACAGTATTTGGTTGGTTTTACCAAGTCTTCAAATTAAAACATAATTTTTTAAATTTGTGTAACTAGTGAGAAATTGAAAATTCTTTGAATATTTGCTTTTAATTTTTGTCTTATATTTTAAAATAAAACTTTAAAAAAACATTATTTTAAATAAGATAATTTGCATTTTTAATAACAAGACGGATCATTTTTTAGGGTTCATCTTGTGTAATTCTCTTACCCATTCAGTGCGTTGTAAATATTAGTTAATTTGTTAGGGAATAAATTTGTAGTGTCTTTTATTTCATCAACTTGTTCCAGCACAGAAAAAAAAATTTGCTTAATATAATTTCGTTATTATTTGTAACTCTTTAAATAAAATAATTACCATTTGAAACTGGACTTTTAAAATAAAATATTGTATCTATAGATTGTGTAAAAGTTGTTAATGCCTTGTCCGAAGGTGTTTTTTTTTTTTTCTTTTAATATTCATTGTAAGACAATTTCAGTAAAAGTTTCATAGAATGATACTGAAATGACTTATTCAAGAGGCTCAGCTGTGAAGACTGTAAATATATATGTATGTTTTTAATTCACTGTTAAGTTTGTAATATTGTTTTTAGTAGTGGCTTAGTTTGCTTGTGCTAAAATATAGTATTTGCTTTGTTGCTGTTCAATTACTCCTCATTTAGTAGGGTAAATTAGAACCAATAGAAAAATTGCTTTTATTAAATATCATGACTGTCAATAAAATGTATTTTTTAAATAAATTGCTATTGGATTCAGTTTCTTTAAAACTTAAAAAAATATAATATAATTATTTTTGTCTGCATAAATTATATTTCTATGCACATAAATGTAAGGGACTTGGATTCAGTGATTTTAATAGGTCTTATTGGTCATATAGTAAATCTCTGACACAAAAAAAGATCCCTCTGTTTGTACCAATAAGTCCTGATCTCATGGCTGTCTTGTCACCCCAGCTTTTTTCCCCACATAGTTCCTCAAATATTTAATTTATTTGGCAAGAAAATAAGATTTTGAATCTAAAAAAACTATATTTAGCACAGAGATGTAGAAAATAATTTTAAAAGAAAATGATATACAGGTACAGATCTTGTGTGTTACATGATAAATGTTGTCAAGGTACGATGGCAGCTCAAAATTAAAATGAGTTTTTTTTGGTAGTAATTGTATATATATAAAAAAATATCTGAGAAATTGGCTTGGAAATTCATCCTAAGACTTAAATATTTTACCTCAGTTCATTGACACCCTTGCTCCATTTAATTCTTCAAAGATCATTTTTTTCTGTGTATTCAACCAAGAATTTCATTTTTATGTGACAGAAACAGTCCCAACATGCTACAAAAACATGGAAAAATAGAACTAATATGATTTGCCTTATTTACATTATAAATTAAACCCAACAAAATGTTGTTATAAATGGAATTGTGCTAATTACTAATAGTTAATGTAATTTATTTTTGAGGTTTTCCGTCAATTACATTTATATTCACAGCTTATAGGCAAATTATATTTGTTGCAACTAAAAAAAATTATTATATGTGAATGAAATCTTACACTGGTCTCTTTTGGTTACATTTTTAGTATTGTCTTATTGTATGATAAATTTATATATTTATTTTCATTGACTCCACAAGTAATTATTTCTTTGGTTACCTCATTGTATTGTGCACACTGTCAAACTCTTTGATCCTTTTCATGTAACTAGTAAAACATGTCTGTGCCATTTTGATGATTTTTGCTTTTGTTGGACTTTCATACCATAGATGTATTTAAAGTTTAGATTTAAAAGTTGGGGGGGGGGGGGGGG
This sequence comes from Lymnaea stagnalis, assembly GCA_964033795.1. NCBI lineage: Eukaryota > Metazoa > Mollusca > Gastropoda > Lymnaeidae > Lymnaea > Lymnaea stagnalis. Next base: position 347,281 of record CAXITT010000386.1, on the reverse strand, counting down.
ATAGGTTAAAATTTTTTTTTTTTGGGGGGGGGGGGGTGATAAGTAGATAATTTTTTTCTTCTTCTAAATGCAAGAAATAAATAGTAGATGTCAACAAATGTTTACTTCTCTTGTCATATAAGGTAATGGTGGTGATCCCTGCAAGGCGGCTCCTCACTTTGATTTTATATGTAGACACAAAACATGGCACCCCTCTCTGTGATTATATATCCAGACACAAAATGTGTAGCATTATTGATTCCAATACAGCTTTAGCAGGACTCTAATTAAAGCCAGTAAATATATTTTATAAAAAATTATATTCAACCTTTTTCAAATTTTGTAGCTTATTCAATTTTAATTGTTCCTCATTCTTTCATTTTTATCAATTGTTCACCAGTTACTAAAACCTAAATGGCTATATTTTTAATATATGGAAAATAAAACAACTAATGTATGTAGAAATATATTTATTGAAGCTGCCCCTACTGTCATCTTATCAAATAAAGTTGGTCTGTTAAGTGCATAGTTTTGTATTAAACCAGTGTTCAGTTTTTGAAAAAGATCCAAGATAACTTTATTTTCGCCTACTTTTCATTAAATCCCAATGTTGTTCTGTTTATTTTCAATATTTTAATCACTCATTTTCTAAAAATTGCTTGCATTTTCCTGTCTTTTAACACTGGTACTGGTAGATCTCATACTATAGCTATTATGTATGTATTTCCTGTGTGTGTTCTGATAAAAATGACAGAACTGAGTGCCAGCGTGGATGTGATATACATGTTGTGACCATGTAGATTTTGTATAGTCCTTTCTTCACTGAATGTATAACTTTAAAGTAAATGAACTAAAAGCTCAACATTCTTTGACTTTCTTTATTCATCATCCTGTCATATGGTGCTTGCCACTAGAAAATGAAAACATAAAACAACCAAGCTAGTTATGATGTTTTCATGATCATAAGATCAAATGTATTTAAATTTTTTTAGGGCACTGTCACTCCAGTTGCATAAGTTACTCTGTCTCTGAACAACTCACCATGGGCAAAACAAATACCTTACCCAAAGAGAATGAGCCTGATGAATTGAGCAACTCTCCCTCACTTTAAACAAAATACAGCTCAAGGCTACTTGATTGATTGTTCAGTTGTTCAGCAGATGCAATATGACAGGTATCTTGCAAAAATGTTAATCATGTCAAACCTGAATATAATCTCCTAGTGCTAGTAGCCTTTAGGAGAAACTGGTGTCACACCTCTAGATCCCATTAAAATAAAAAATCAAGACAAATCTGACAAATATTTATACTTTTTTTTTATTTTGCCATATAATTTGTAGATACCAATAAATGTGAATTTGTATTTGCATGAGGTGTTATTACAAGACAAATTACAATAGTCAAATGGAAAATGGACACTTACATTAACAGATGAATATGGAAAGTTAACTGTTATTCAAAGATAAAAGTATGATCAATTGCTTACAAACTTGTCAAGATGTTAAATGTCCCCATGCCCCAAGATCCTAGTCTAGTTCCTTGCTTAATTGGTTATGTTTTTGCTCCATTAAGCAGGAAGCATTTGCTTTAAGTTTAAGATATGCTTTAAAAAAATGATTACCAACAAAAATTCTTTTCACTTCAGAAACAAAATCTGCTCTATTTGACCTTTATAATTTAAACAGTTATTGAGTTGTGCCCTTTCCCAGGTAATAAGCAGAACAAAGAGGAAAATAAAACTATTAAAATAATAAATTTGTTATCTTCTACAATAATAAAAAAATATTGTCTGCATTGTCAGTACAAAGTAAACTATAACAAAACTTTGGATATAAATTCTTTTAACAAAATGTTTAAACCAGAGCTATTCTCTGGCAAAGAAATGAACCACTTATTTATACACAGCTCTATTAATAAATGTACACAGTGGTCTAGAGTTAAAAATGGAGTCTGTTCTTTGTACAAATTAAAATATAAAGATATAGAAAGGTTTATAGCTACATTAAAAAAAAAAAAGAAAGCTCTGACAGAAAAAATACAGCATTCATTCACTGTCACATGGACAATCCTATCCAAAAAAAAAATAAAATAAAGGTGGTTTGGGAAGAAAAGTGGGGTGAAAGGAAATTTTTCCACCTAATAGCAATAGCATTGACAGCTGATGATCATAGAAATATGTTATATTGAAACCAATCCAAAACTGTACTTGATAACACATTTATATTATATTGTATTGTATACAGATGTTCCAACAGTTACATACACTATCAGCTAGTTAAAAGCTGCAGTCATGTGGTGTAAAGGAAGAAAAATAAATAAAATGGGAAACTCATGAACTGGATGTGCCTTAAAGGTAAGTTAATTTTTCTTTTACAATTATTCAGATTAGAAAATTTCAATGCAAAAAAAAATGTTTATATTTTGGGATTCACAGTGAAAATCAAGAGTGACCATCAATGTCTGGTATTTAAAAAAAAATAATTAAAAAATCATGTCTTATTTTTAAAACAGCCACAATCAATGATGAATCAACCTTACATTTTTTAATTGGATGGTATCTGATAATATATTAAAATTAATTTTAGGGTTACTTAAGATGGAATAAATAGGTTTTAAAAATATTTTTTATACATCTGAAAATAGGAATCATAGGATTGCTACAATGTTGCAGAAAATAATTTCTTCTAATAGAGATGATAATTTATAGTGAGGATCTTCCTTTCACAGCCAACTTCCGCAGAAGTGAAAATTAGTTAAAGTAATAAATGTTCATAAGTCAGATAATAAAAAAACAATCAAAGAAGGAACACCTGAGATTTAATAAACGTTTACGATTTAAAGGTAGCAAAGAGGTGAATTAGATTTGAAGTCCTGTTGTCGAAATTTAAGTTACGTGAGGTAGTCAGGTTTTTTCCTAGCAACTGTAAACGATGAGAATTTTGAGCTTGGAAAATGTTTAGTTGAGGTGGTGTTTGTATTTTTAGTGACTGTTGCAGGCTCTTTATTGATGAGATGTGTTCCTTATTTAAACATTCACTAGATGAAGTTAACATCATTTCATGGCAACAGTGACAAAATAAAGAGGATAGAGGAAGCTAAAACAAATATTTTCATTCAGATTTATTTCGGTTTGTATCTGTCCTGTGGGTATTTATTTATGAGTCAATTTTTGATGACTGAAACACATTTTAAAAGATGTATCCATACTTACTGCTTTCTTCTCATATAATACAAATTCCAGATACAGTTTTAATCTTTTTATCAATATTTTCCCTTCCTTTTTGTTTTTGTTAACAAATATATTTCTTTTCATTCAAAAGGAAATCTTTACATTAAAACCAAATATACAGGCAGTATATTGTCATGTAAAATTTATTGTATATTATTTTTAAAAAAATGCAAGGACCATTTAGGGAACTGGTAACAACATGAATGCAAACTGTATACAGTTGCTAGAAAACTGCATTTCAACAAATGTATTGAAGGAAAAAAAAAACATGTTCAACTATAAAATAGTTTTGTTTTTTATCTGTACAACTTTGTAGTAAAATAAAATACAGCAACAATGTAAACAGTTATTCAAAACATTTTAAAAGCAAACATTAAAAAAAAAAATTTTAAAAAGAGAAAAAAGAATCAATTCCTAGATTCAGAATAATGAATACAAGTGTAATGCTAACAAGCCAGAATAATTATATAAACAATATTTAGGGACATAGTACATCATATGGATGATTACCAGACACTCATTTCAACATTATTATCTCTGATTATAACTAAAACTAAATGCATAAAATATATAATATATCTTTAGGTTTGAAATAATAAAATTAGGAGGTGGGGCTGGAACTTACTGGAAGTAAGGTTGCCTATGCCCTACCCCCCTCTCTTAACTTTTCTTCCTGGCTCTTGTAACTTGATCAAAAGTAATTAGAATTAGACTGAAAAAAACCAAAAGTAAACACACATTTATGCAGTTTGGCATATTTTAATTTATTAATAAGTGAATTTACCGCCACCCGCACGCATATTTTAAAATTCAAAGATTTGTGTGGATGCAGAATACGAATTTCTGTATTCAAGACTTAAAATATTCCTGTTATTTTTTTCCTCCACGCTGCTTATGTCTTTCCACATTTTACTCCCAGCTAAAAAATAAAAAGTTAATACCATAGTATTTTGATATAAAAAAAAGCTCATACTGTAAAGAAAGTAAATAACTCCTTAGTGTCAATGATCAATATCACAACAGACAGTATTACAGCAGTGTAGTTTTTAAACACTCCTTCACTATCACTTAGAAGTTCTTAAGCCATCACTACTCCAAACTCTCTTAATATGAGCAGATTTTGTTATCAGTTTTTAAGTTTTTTTTCGGTCTCTCCGAATGACATCTGACCTTCGCTTTCGTAAGTCTCACTTCATGCTTTTTTTATGGTCATTCCAAGTAAAATGATTTTGTTTTCACCCATAACATTGGTTTAGGAATAGTGTCTTGATACCAGGACCCTGGATGACACCCAGTGACAACTTGGCGTAAAATTTACCAGATCGTATCACATTCAATTATATGGCTATGTCATTGCAACATTCAGGTGACAAAGAAAACAAAACAAAAATTAAGAATTTATTTGAATAAATGAGATAATTTTTATTTTCTTTGAAATTTTCTAATATAGATTTTTTTTTTTTTACAACAAATTTAAACACATTTTTATGTACTTATGCAACTTCATCAGCACTGGGAAAAAATATTTAAACTTTTCTTTGATCCTAGGCTTTGGAAATTTTCCTCTTGGGATATAAATCATAATTATTATAAAATAAGCCCTTTAAAAATGTTCTTTGAGGATATGTAAAGCCACTTGTACAAATGAAGACATTTTTCATGTCATTAAGAAACTGGTATGTAAAATATTTAATTCTTACATTTTGTGCTTGTTAAAAGAAAATCTGGCACGTAATACAAAAAAAATATAAAAAAATACAATTTTAACTAAAATATGGAAATTATGCTACAAATCAATCCTGAAGCTGAAAAATAAACTTGCTAAATGATTTGAAGAGGGTGGGGGGAAGATGAGAAACAACATTTAGCTTTCACAGTATAGTTAGTCACTATACTCAAAAATACAAAAGGTGTCATGATTTCTAGCTTTTCCTAAGCATTTCTTATTGAAGTTAACACACTTTTTCTACCAATATTACCATAACCAAACACAGGAATTAAATGTTTAACTGGCCACCAACACAATTCCTCCACAAATTTAAAGCCATATCGGAAATAATTGTTTAATATTACTGTAGTAGTTAGGTTGTACACGTTGTCTATACAAGAGGAAAGGCTTGTTTCACTTGAAGAGCCATGAAGCTTACAAAAAACGAAGAACTTGGCTGATAACAACTAACAATAGTTTACAAAGTCTCTATTACTTTTTAAACTTTTCACTCCACCATTGTTTGATGTTAGATTTGAGGGAACTCATCTTACTGTATGAATGACAATTTCAGAGGTATGCATTTTTGGAGAAAATGTATTGCTGACTAAGGGTAAGCACAACTTAACAAGGGAAGTGCTGACATTGAATTAAACACTTAACCTTTGCTTCTGAAGATTAGTAATAAGAAAAATTGAATGGTGCTTTTAATTGAAAGGTATGAATAAATCTTCAAGAAAATACAAACAAGCATGTCTTTATTTCTAGTGGCACATTTAGTTAATAATCCCATCTAATGGAGTGTGTGTTAGTAGGCTTATGAGATGCTCTTTTTGGGACTAATTATTTATTTGAAATTAGGGGCACAAAGTTCAGGGCATTAATTTAACATATGAGAAAGTTTGTACACCACTAATATTCCAGATTACATGCTAAGCCTAAAAGATTGACATTGCATTTTTAAAGGTTGAAAATATAAAAATTCCAAAACTAACTCTGTGAAGGTTATGACACATTTCTAAAATGGTTATTGATTTACTATCTACAAGCTTAAATTATTAAGGAATTAAAATGAAACAATATTGTGCTGAAGCGAGAAATACTTGTATCCTTTTAAAATTCAAATTTTCTATACAGCTATATATAAATATTTTTTATTTTTTTTACTAACCTCAAGAGAAAATATTAGGAAAACTAGGAGCATTGAAACAAATGACGAATTTTATGGTTTCTGTTACTTAATAAATGAATTTAATAAAAGTGGTCGTTATACAAGGACCGGACAATGGCAGTTATTGAGCAATGAGAATGAAGTAGTCAATTCAATAGAATACATTTGATCTAGGCACATGCAAACACATGGTACCAACATAGAGAACAAGTCAGCAAAACAAACCTTGACAGCCGGAAAAAATAACCAAACTGAGTCTCTCATTTATAGACAAATCAGAAAACATGAGTCAAATGGATCATTAATTTGTACAGATTTTCTTCTTCTCAAAAATGAACAAATTTCATACAATTAAACTGGCCAAGGTTTGTTCGGTACAGAAAGAAATTTGCGTAGATTCACCAACCAATGAAGCCAACCAACTTAATATTCAGTTAATGAATTATTTCTGAGAGAGATGCAGCTTCTGTAGGCAAGCTTGGGAGAATTATTCAGTTACATGAAACAAAAATGGTACATCAAAGGTGATGGAGCAACAGATGGGATACACCAACCGCAGATGTGGGTAATTCAACTTGTCATGCAACTGACATCCACTGTAGGTGTGGATTATTCAACTTGTTCTGCAACTGACATCCACATGGGATTTAAAAAAAACCCAATAGCCAATGTTGACTTAAAACTTCTTTAAGGTTCCCCTTTCAAGTAAGAGATTTTCTTTAATACCCCAGCAAATCTTGTAAACTAAAGGGTCTCTTCCTGACTTGTACAAATGCTGCAATCTTAGCCCTACATTTTATATCCACATTAGATGCACCAAGGAAATCATATTTCTCCACCACTTGAAGGGAACTTGGATTAATGACGGGATAGTATCTATCAGAAGACAATACCAGGGTTGAAGATGGATGTCTCGTGATCACTGTGTAGTTGAGACAGTGAGTCTAAGACAGTCATGTTTATCAAGTGGAAGAACTCAATGAATACAATTTCAATATGGGTCTGAAGAAAAACAAAGTGTAGAGAACACTGCAGCAGGCCATACAAGCCCAAAACACAGTCATGTCAGAGTGGTCATCTTTCACTGGTTGACCTTGCAGCCATGAGCATGGTTCAATGAATATGTTTATTTGTAATGGACACAAGTTGTTAAATTCACAAAGTACCTTGGGATGAATGACCATGAACAATTCAATAAATCTATGACAATGAAATGCATTGTTAAGAATTATTCTGGCATTAAATGAGTTGGGCTAAAAACACAACGAACGGTTACATCAATGGGTCTTGTCTGTCTGTAGTCATAGAAGCTGTGGCTGTATACAAAGCTTTCATGTACCAGTTTATGCAGTATCATTGCCTCTTTAACGGTAAATCAGAGATGGAACGAGGCAGGCCATGGGGGTAGATCTGTCGTTGAACAATCCAATATAGGGACAATGCCTGCAGCATGCATAGCTAAGAGGGAACATTTTTCTCAGGTGTGCCAATTCATGACTTAACCGTTTCAGAATATCCTTTCAGATGTCAATATGCACTTGAAGAATGCAGGCTATTCAGAGACTTGTCTCACAAATTTGTTGTCATAAATTGCGATAAAACTGTATCAGCTTCTTGTAATGAATAAGTAAACTCCTCATTAAGAAGACATCATTCCTAGTCCTGTCACAGATACGCTCTGTTATTTTTGTAATTTACATGCCATAAACAAGGATGTTAGTGTAAAGGAAACTGCAAATTTTTACAGAAAGAAATCCAGGCAATTTTTAGAATAATTTCCTTGAGTCTCAATTGACTTAGTACACTCTCATTTTCTTCCAGTAATTTAAATCAGTGGAATCACAGGAACCAATGAATTCAGTGAGGTTACAGGAACCAATGAATTCAGTCATGTTACAGGAACCAATGAATTCAGTTCTGTCCTAGAAATATAATGGATGTAATGCGTTATCCCTTTCATTGAATATTCACACATTTTAGGCATAGTCTCCTTTCCAAGATTAAAACTTCCTGAAGGTAAACACCCACCTCCTCAACCATGGCAGTCGTTAGAATCCATAAAAGTACACAATTCAACTCTGCCCCAGATGCAGATCAGAAGATGGCAAGAAAATTCCATTTGGTCACCAAATTCAAACAAATTCACTTAACTGTGGAACCTATTCACCAGTGTCTCCATCTCAACAATTTCTCACCTCGACATTAAAGAACGGCATCCCGTTATTGGCCTGTCTCCTGAACAGCACTCCCATATACATTTTGTGGCTTCAATGTCACCAAGTTTTAATAGCAAATTCCCAGCTCTGATTAAATAAAGTATTTAACTCATCAATGTGCTCGGCGCGGGCGGGCGGGGGGGGGGGGGGTCACAATGTTAAAAAGAAAGGTCAAAAAGTTGTTTTTTTTTAAAATCCTTTTTGAAATGTTTTGCTTTGGCTTGTTTTTTTTTTTTTTGGCTTTTTTAAAAAAAAATGGGGGGGGGGGGGGGGGGGGGGGGGGGGTCACAATGTTAAAAAGAAAGGTCACAAAGTTGTTTCTTTTTAATATCCTTCTTGAAATGTTTAGCTCTGGCTTGTTATATTTTTCTTTGGCCTTGTTAAAAAAAAAATGTTCACATCAAAAAGAACACATCTCATCTCATAAAATAGTCCAGTCCCTGATTATGGAAATAAGTAAAAATGGAATTGAATGTCTGCAAAGCCCATGTACTCAGTAACTGGTTACACAAACAGTCATTTTGAAGGGTGGGGGTAGAGGCTTTACATCTTTCTGTAGGTATAACATATGCCATGTGGTATGTACATGATGTATAACATATGCCATGGGGTATGTACAGTATATGATGTATAACATATGCCATGTGGTATGTACAGTACATGTTAGTTCACCATAGGGCTAGTTATTCTGCACATCCACTGGATTCTGTTGCATCTTGTCGACAGATTGGACAGGTGCGATTCGTCTGGGGAAAAATATGTAAAAATTTATGTTAATAAATGATGCTATGGTAGGAATAAAAAATTAAGATATTTAACTATAAGAAAGGAGAAGGAGATGGGGTGTGTTTAAAAGGAAACTGTGAATGTAATTACCATGAAAGCCCAATTGCAAAACCTTTTGAGGCATAATGTTATTTGCAAATCCAAGTACATTCAGTATGTGATTTGCTTTCAATAAAATCACTTATTTAATTAAAAAATAAGAATAATTTTAATCTCAGATGATTTTTAAAAAAAGATTTGATTCTTATAGTTCAAAAGATGAATGTAAGTAAGATGAATTGATTGCCAAGACATTGTTACAACCTGGGAGATTCCATGTAACTTCTCACATACTAACTAAAATCTATGTAACTTCAGACATACAAACTAAAATCTTACTTGATTTCAATTGAAACTGATCCCACTCCTTTATTTATACTACATGAACTCAAGACATGAACTCACCCTGAGCCATTTATCCACACACTTGGCATGGAATTCATGAGAGCATGGCAGCACACGCAGCAGTTGTTTGGCCTCAAAGTCACACATGCATACAACACATGAGGTCTGGTCTGATTCAGAGCGCACAGCCTCACTGCTGAACCTGTACACAGGCAGCTGTTCTATGTCACTCTTGGTCAGACCTTTCTGTTTAGCCTCACCCAGTCTCTCAGCCAAGGACAGCAATGCCTGTAATTTAACACAAGAAAACAAATAATTGAAAATTTTGATTCCTGAAATCAGGTTTTCCTGCCAAATACATGATGTAAATTATTTTTGCAGAAAAACCAAATGAAACACACAAGATACAGGACAAACATATTTTGTTTTGCAGACCTCCTGTCCTCAAGCAAATATTAAATAATTAGAAATGTTCTTGTGCACAAAGTGCAAGGGGTCGATATTACGCTGTCCAAAAGCACATGTTAATAGGAAATGTTTTCTTGTTCATCTGCAACATCTCACCTCGTAGTTCTCCACCTCCTCTGGATTGTCTAAATCTCTGCCATATGGTGGCATCGGTGGACTGCCCAACATGGCTCTGGAAAAATACAATTATCTAGTTAAATGACCCTGGATATAGAAAATTTAACAACTCATAAAAAAAAAAAAAAAGAAAAAAAAAAAGCATATTTTGCTTTATGCATATATTAACAAATCAATGATCCTTGTTAGACTATTAAGTAGTCCAGAGACATGAACGCCAGGTAAATACTTAAACACCAAAAATGAAGCTATCAACTTACAGGAACTGGAGTAAGAACCCAGGGCTGTAGTGCTGTTGCTGTTGTTGCATGCGAACTCGGCTCCGTGTGCTCGACCTCCTTGAGTAGTAGCGGGACAATGATCCCTGTGAAAGTTGAAGACATATAAGAGTAGGTAATTATTTACTTCAGTCATTTGTGTTTATATATCGAAGTGAGGTAAGTGACATGTTTAAAATATTTTAAGCGCTAGGATGACATATTTGAAATATTTTACACAGCTAAGTTGACATATATTTAAAATATTTTAACATCTAAATTAACATGTCTAAAATATTTCAACANAAAAAATACCCCCCCCCCCCCCCAATTTGGTTAAATTAACAATATTTTTAAATTAATATTTGCCAATGCCAATATCAATAATGTTATCAAGAGTTATTCCTAAAAACATAATTTCCGCTACAGAAAAAAAAAGAAAAAAAGTCAGGTACTGTAAACTTTGTATAGGCCCTGCCTGAAGCCACAGTTTGAATATGAAGCTAAAACTTACATAGAAGTCAGGAGGTGTGGGATGAACTGTCGGCTCCTGTAGAATTACAGGCTGTGACGAGGAGATGGGGTGGGGAAGGCTGTGAGGATGACCGCTGTGGGAGGGATGGGAGGAGGCTAGAGCTGCAGCAGCTGCTGCCGCTGCCGCCTGGTGGTGATGGTGGTGGTGGTGGTGATGGTGAAAACTAGGATGGAGTGGGTAAATGCCACTGCTTCGCTGGTCAGACAGCACAGAATGGACTTCATCCTCCTGCGTACAAAGTAAAGCGTCAATGAAGAACTAGAAATAAAGAAGAGTTTCAAAACAAAATAATCTTGTCCAAGTACCAGAGCGAGCGTCATGCTGTATTCAAATTGTTTTCACTAACAAGTAATTAAAACTTCAATTTTGACTGCGGTGCTTCATTCAATATTTGAAATTTTACAGACCATAATATACAATGCATGACTTTAAAAATCATAAATTAATTTTTGTATCGCTAAATATTTCACAGTTTCATGAAGCTTTTCAAACTGAATTACGGATGGAATAAATGTAATGAACCCCCTTTGAAACTAGGTAACAATAAAATGGGATTTAGTACCTCAAATACATCCTTATGTGAAACTTACATAAAATGCATGTCATATAAAGATGACCTATAGATATTAGAAATCATACCTGTGTGTTCTGTATATGACGCTGTTGCTGTTGTTGCGGTTGCTGGTGGTGATGATACGGCCTATGCTGATGCTGGTGGTGAAGTCCCGGGATGTGTGGAGGCATCGGGATATGAGCCTGTGGTGGGGGAGGGGGTTGCGGCTGAGTGTGGCTGGACGGTAGGTACTGGGGGATGGGGTGGGGGAGGGTACAGTGGGGGATTGTGCAGGATTGAAGTCTTACAGGCAGACCAGTGAGGGACCAGGGAGGCATCGAGGAGGAGCCACCCATATGAACCTGGGGCATGGGGGCACACATGCTTAGGGGGTGAGGGGTGGCCGTAGCACACAGGGGGACATAGGGGCGCATGGGCATGGGGCCCGACATCGACACCTGTTTGAAAAGTTCAGATATTCAATATTAATGTCTAGCTTGGAAAACAAGTAAAATTTTATCAACAGTTGTCAGTTCTTAACTAAATATGCAGCCTATGATATTTTAATTGAAAGTAAAATACTGGCCATGAATGCCGGGCCAAGAGTTGGTGGGTTCAAATTCATCATGGGGTCATCCCCAGCTATGGGGAAATAGCTGGGTGGATTGGGCATCAGCCCAGCAGGGCAGATTCGGTGGATTGGGCATCAGCCCAGCAGGGCAGATTCATGACTGAGGGAGTCAACACTGAGTAACCAAACCTCAAAAGTTGTAGGACAGCAGTTGACTTGGCTGTGATTCAAAATCTATGCTATCTCAACACACATACATATATTTATACATTTATGTGGAATGAAAACAAAATTGCCTTGAAATTTTAGCAAACTGAAGCTGAATTTAACACACACACAAAGAACTATATTTTTAAAAAAATGAAGAAACTAACCATGTAGTCATTCAGTCAGTAGTATAGCATGTCATTTAGTCAGTAGTATAGCATGTCATTCAGTCAGTATGGAGTCCCAGGGATATAAATTATAAATTGTGTACCTGCTCTAGGTGCTCCAGGACTGAGGGTGGGTGCTGGGCGGACAGCATAGCTGGGTGGATCTGTCTGGCCAGGAATGCAGGGTTGGCGGCCACATGCAGGTGTGGAGGGTTCGGGGGCTGGAAAGCTCGGCGCTCCTCAGGCGTGGCCGTGGTGGAAGATGTGGGAGCCCTGTCGCGAGTGCGGCGGCGTGTGCTGTTGCTGCGGACAAGAAATTACCATGAACTATTAGATTTTGGTGTGCAAAGTCTGAAACATTTGGGTGCGCATATCAGGAACTGGGCTTCGATATTTGCCGTGTAGATGATAATACAGACACGGTGTTGATATGACGCTCACTGCGTCGTACAGTGTTGATATGAAGCTGACTGCGTGGTACAGTGTTGATATGAAGCTGACTGCGTGGTACAGTGTTGATATGAAGCTCACTGCGTGGTACAGTGTTGATATGACGCTCACTGCGTGGTACACACTATAATGACACATCGGAGCCACAGTGAGACGATGAGATACAGTTAGTGAGACGCAGTTTGAGAATGACGGTTGAGAGAGTGTGAGACACAGGCAAAGACCGAGGCAATTAATGATAAAGGCAACTAACTACGTCACAGTAAATACACGTAAACCCAAAGGCGTAGCCAGGTTTGATGCCGTCCAGGACGGGTCGAAATTTTTGTCACCTCCATTCTACGACAAAAACCCTGAACAGTCGGCCGAAAAAGCCACCCCTCACTACAAAGGTAAATAAGTGCGACCGGGGCGGACCAACACCTTCCAACGTCACTGGGCGAATTGGTCCCTGGATACAGTTTGGGCCAAACTATTGGTCCCTGGATACAGTTTGGGCCAAACTATTGGTCCCTGGATACAGTTTGGGCCAAACTATTGGTCCCTGGATACAGTTTGGGCCAAACTATTGGTTCCGGATACAGTTTGGGCCAAACTATTGGTCTCTGGAAACAGTTTGGGTCAAACTATTGGTCTCCGGATACAGTTTGGGCCAAACTATTGGTCTCTGGATACAGTTTGGGCCAAACTATTGGTCTCTGGATACAGTTTGGGCCAAACTATTGGTCTCCGGATACAGTTTGGGCCAAACTATTGGTCTCAGGATACAGTCTGGATACAGTTTGGGCCAAACTATTGGTCTCCGGATACAGTTTGGGCCAAACTATTGGTCTCCGGATACAGTTTGGGCCAAACTATTGGTCCCCAGATACAGTTTGGGCCAAGCTATTGGTCTCCGGATACAGTTTGGGCCAAGCTATTGGTATCAGAATACAGTCTGGATACAGTTTGGGCCAAACTATTGGTCTCCGGATACAGTTTGGGCCAAACTATTGGTCTCAGGATACAGTTTGGGCCAAACTATTGGTCCCCAGATACAGTTTGGGCCAAGCTATTGGTCTCCGGATACAGTTTGGGCCAAACTATTGGTCCCCAGATACAGTTTGGGCCAAGCTATTGGTCTCCGGATACAGTTTGGGCCAAACTATTGGTCCCCGGATACAGTGTGGGAGGTTAAAACCAAATACCGTTGGGGGTCAAAGTAGAACACCGAACCGTCTAGTTGTGGCTCTGATGGCTTGCTTTACATTGTAACAACATGACATCATTTGACAACATCGCGGCTTCCCTTCTGCCAAATGCTCAACAACATATGCCGAAATGTTTGGGTTTTTTAAACAGTTGCCAGGAGGATGTGTCCTGGACCGTTGTTACAGGTTCAATGGAGGTTTGGAAGGACTTGAACTGGTTTACAGTTAAAGCAGGATAAAACCAAGTCAAAGAATCCGCTGACGTCACTTTTAGTTCAATTTAACGTAAGCTGCTGTCAGCGGACGCCATCGCAACTTACATTAGCTCCTTTAGACATATACATCCTTTCTAATGGGAAACTCGGCATATAGTTCGTATAGGACTTAGTCCAACAGAAAATACACACATTACAAACCCCCCCACCCCACGCCCACAATTGAGACCTCCTTTAGATCCATCGTCGCCTACCAGCTGACAATACGTCATAACAACAGGTGGAAAACACCATGCTGGCCAAAACCCAGTCTCTTTCATCGTGACACCAAGAAAACACCATGCTGGCCACAACCCAGTCTCTTTCATCGTGATACCAAGAAAACACCATGCTGGCCACAACCCAGTCTCTTTCATCGTGATACCAAGAAAACACCATGCTGGCCACAACCCAGTCTCTTTCATCGTGATACCAAGAAAACACCATGCTGGCCACAACCCAGTCTCTTTCATCGTGATACCAAGAAAACACCATGCTGGCCAAAACCCAGTCTCTTTCATCGTGATACCAAGAAAACACCATGCTGGCCAAAACCCAGTCTCTTTCATCGTGACACCAAGAAAACACCATGATGGCCACAACCCAGTCTCTTTTATCGTGACACCAAGAAAACACCATGCTGGCCAAAACCCAGTCTCTTTCATCGTGATACCAAGAAAACACCATGCTGGCCACAACCCAGTCTCTTTCATCGTGACACCAAGAAAACACCATGCTGGCCACAACCCAGTCTCTTTCATCGTGACACCAAGAAAACACCATGCTGGCCACAACCCAGTCTCTTTCATCGTGACACAAAGAAAACACCATGCTGGCCAAAACCCAGTCTCTTTCATCGTGATACCAAGAAAACACCATGCTGGCCACAACCCAGTCTCTTTCATCGTGATACCAAGAAAACACCATGCTGGCCAAAACCCAGTCTCTTTCACCGTGATACCAAGAAAACAACATGCTGGCCACAACCCAGTCTCTTTCATCGTGACACCAAGAAAACACCATGCTGGCCACAACCCAGTCTCTTTCACCGTGATACCAAGAAAACACCATGCTGGCCACAACCCAGTCTCTTTCATCGTGATACCAAGAAAACACCATGCTGGCCACAACCCAGTCTCTTTCATCGTGATACCAAGAAAACACCATGCCGGCCACAACCCAGTCTCTTTCACCGTGATACCAAGAAAACAACATGCTGGCCACAACTGAGTCTCTTTAATCGTGACACAAGAAAACACCATGCTGGCCACAACTGAGTCTCTTTAATCGTGACACAAGAAAACACCATGCTGGCCACAACCCAGTCTCTTTAATCGTGACACCAAGAAAACAAGGTGACACCTTTAGTTGTCATTGTGACATGGCAAACATACTTTACGACCTGCAGCCGAGACTGTATTTTGTGACGTCATTGAGCTCTGAACCGATCTCGCTCACAAGCTGACCAAAAGTCATGGCCGTGCTATGTTCCATCTGTGCGACACTTGGCTTTCGATTTGCGACTCCCTCACACATTAAAAGTCTCATGTAGTTGGCAGATATTTCTTCGGTAAAGGCGACCAAAAACGCATCGCTCCAACTCGTGGGCAGCCTCACTTGGTTGCTTATCCGCTTCGTTGCAATGCGGCAGAGTAAAAGAATGTTCGCTTGAGAATCCCTGTATTTTTCATGTCAAACAAATAGAACTATGGGCAGACAGGGGCAGTTTACACAATGATAAATGCTAAACCACGGCCTGTTAAGTTCGGGACTGCATCAGGACGGTGGTTCCCCCCCCCCTCTCTCGGTTATAATCTAAACATTCATGACGGTGACGTAGATCAGCTACTCGGCGGTACATGGGAACACCACCTGATATTCGATTCTACATGGGCACACCACCTGATATTCGACTCCACATGGGCACACCACCTGATATTCGACTCCACAAGGGCACACCACCTGATATTCGACTCCACATGGGCACACCACCTGATATTCGATTCTACATGGGAACACCACCTGATATTCGGCCAAGTATTATTTACATCAGGGGGCCCCTAAACTAAGATTCATGATATCTTTTGAACATTTATATTAAGGGAGCTGGCCTTCAGTGAATTTCATTTGGGTCAAAGTTCACAGTGGTAGAGGTTCTGTTGATAATTCTAATACTTTAAAACACAAAGAACGACCAATTTTTTTTTCATTTCGGCGTGTTATGTCAAACTTGCCACGACCACCGTTTATCAAACATATTTTTGGCCGGGTAGTCTGTAGCCACACATATGATAACGTCGAATCTGGGATTAGGCTGGCGTCTTAATTAAAAGGACAACAGCAGGCAGACCTGTAGATAGGACATAACGATTAATGGTAAATAAAACCCAGCGTAAAACAGGCTACTTAGACTTTATTGTTTTGCACGAATGACACTCAATGGTGGAGAATATGAAACCATGAATGACACTCAATGGTGGAGAATATGAAACCACGAATGACACTCAATGGTGGAGAATATGAAACCATGAATGACACTCCAAGGTGGAGAATATGAAACCATGAATGACACTCCAAGGTGGAGAATATGAAACCCTGAATGACAATGAAGGAGAATATCAAACCCTAAATAACACTCAATGGTGGAGAATATGAAATCCTGAATGACACTCAATGGCGTAGAATAAGAAATCCTAAATGAATGGGAGAGAATATGAAACCTTAAATGACGATGGTGGAGAATATGAAACCACGAATGACACTCAATGGTGGAGAATATGTCACCCTAAATGACACTTAATGGTGCAGAATAATGAAACCCTGAATGACACTTAATGGTGGAGAATATGTGACCCTGAATGACACTCCATGGTGGCCAATATGAAACCATGAATGACACTCAATGGTGGAGAATAATGAAACCCTGAATGACAATGGTGGAGAATATCAAACCCTAAATGACACTCAATGGTGGAGAATATGTCACCCTGAATGACACTTAATGATATAGAATAATGAAATCCTGAATGACACTCAATGGTGGAGAATATGAAATCCTAAATGACACTCAATGGTGGAGAATAATGAAACCCTAAATGACACAATGGTGTAGAATATGAAATCCTAAATGACACTCAATGGGAGAGAATATGAAACCTTAAATGACAATGGTGGAGAATATGAAACCCTGAATGACACTCAATGGTGGAGAATATGAAACCATGAATGACACTCAATGGTGGAGAATAATGAAACCCTGAATGACAATGGTGGAGAATATCAAACCCTAAATGACACTCAATGGTGGAGAATATGTCACCCTGAATGACACTTAATGATATAGAATAATGAAATCCTGAATGACACTCAATGGTGGAGAATAATGAAACCCTAAATGACACAATGGTGTAGAATATGAAATCCTAAATGACACTCAATGGGAGAGAATATGAAACCTTAAATGACAATGGTGGAGAATATGAAACCCTGAATGACACTCAATGGTGGAGAATATGAAACCCCGAATGACACTCAATGGTGGAGAAGATGTAACACTAAATGACGTGAAACCTTAAATGACAATGGTGGAGAATATGAAACCCTGAATGACACTCAATGGTGGAGAATATGAAACCCCGAATGACACTCAATGGTGGAGAAGATGTAACACTAAATGACAATAGTGGAGAATATGAAACCCTAAATGAAACTCAAAGGTAGAAAATATGAAACCATGAATGACACTCCAAGGTGGAAATATGAAACCACGAATGACACTCCAAGGTGGAGAATATTAAACCATGAATGACACCCAGGGGTGAAGAATGTCAAGCCCTAAATATTAAATTTGACATTTAGGACAGGCAAAATTGTCCCCTCCTCCTCACACACATTTTAAACAAATTGCTTTTCTCTGAAAACTATGAACAGACCCTAACTGATCAGCGAAACTCAGATTTAATGTTTAAGTAAGGCGAGTGTTTTAGAACTTGTCTTTAATTGATACCAAGACATGTTCACAACAGCATTTTATAAAAGGAAACAATAACTTAAAGTGAATCCAATAAACAAGCCTGAGAAAGAAGTCTTTTTTTTATTATTATTATTTTTTTTTGTAAGGGAAGCTACTTAAAATTTTAACATGATAAAAAAAAATTTCGCACAAGTCAAAGCTGCACCTGTACTGAACATTATTGGGGGGTGGGGGGTGGGGGGAGGGGGGGAGAGGAGGAAAGATAGGTTCAAACAGGAAAAACTTCCCTCATACCAAAGCTTGTAAAATTGCCTTCAAGCTGGTAGATGGAAATAGACATTTATTTTTTTTTGTAAGGGAAGCTACTTAAAATTTTAACATGATAAAAAAAAATTTCGCACAAGTCAAAGCTGCACCTGTACTGAACATTATTGGGGGGTGGGGGGTGGGGGGAGGGGGAGAGAGGAGGAAAGATAGGTTCAAACAGGAAAAACTTCCCTCATACCAAAGCTTGTAAAATTGCCTTCAAGCTGGTAGATGGAAATAGACACAAACCTTAAAATACCCCTTTAATGGGTGTGGAGGAGGGCCAGTAACTGGACATGGCCCAGTGCCCACCACAGATCTCCCAAGCCGTTGCAAAACAAGCACAGCCTTTCGTCAACCAGCAGAGCATAGCAGTAGGGTAATTAATTGGTCTATTAAGGCTCACCTTTACCTTATAGTATAGCCTTTACTTTACATTACAGCGCACTCTAGTGCAAGGACGGTGAAGGTGGTTGAGCATCTTTCTAGAGCATGTATTCTATTAATTGATTAAACCCTCTTCTATAGTACGTCTTTAAAATACAATATTCCTCGACCTTATGCCTTTTCTCAGATTTCCTGTTAAGATAATTTACACTCCCTATAATATATATATATTTTTTATTTTACTAACGAATGGGCCTTTCCCAAGCAAGTTCAGCACTTCTGACTTTTTTTCTTCCTTTCAGGCCTACCAAATGTGTGCTGACACAAAAATGTTTGTTCAATTTGAAATAGTACACACACCAAAGTCAACTGTTATTTACTGCACCATACCATCAAATTTAAATAGCTTAATTTTATTTTAGTTGGTCAATATGTGTTTTTCTCTGATGTCAGGGTCAGCCTTGCCCATACGGGCAGTTAAGTTTTAAAAGATAGTGGAAAAAAGGCCACCTGCAACTAAATAAAACCACCTACTATTATAGTTATGTGGGAATTTCCCAGTAGCCCTACAACTACAATACACGTAGTTTGACATTGAATTGCTTATTTCAAACATCCTGTTTGCTACTAGGAAATCATAGCTAAACTTATAGCTTAGACGTATAGGTCTACAGCCTATCCCCTTTAGCTGTACTGTAAATTCAAGTTGGCCTACCTCTCTGTTAAGCCATACAGCTGACACACAGAGCCAGCAACAAATCTATGATATCAATATCCCCCACAAAGATCAATGTGTGGTAGGCCAATACAGTGGATAGTAGGGTAATGTACATATTTTAAAACAGGCAAAAATCTAAATCTGAAATTCGATTAAACAACTTTGAATTATTTTTCCACAAAATTAATAAACAATGATTGAGTAACGTTGAGGTGGATTAGAAATAATGTGTATCCCCAGGGGCTGGCAAAAGTAAAATTAACAACCGTTGTCCGAATAAGTCTCTATGTTTTATTGTTACTCTTGCTTCAACAATTCTTTTATTTACATATTATTAGTAACAGTTATATGAGAGGTATGGATATTAAACATGTAACTTAACATTAATAACATACTTAACATACCTAGTTAGTATGAATAATTAATACAATCATTACTACTAATGATTAGTCAGATTATACTTATAACTTATACTTATACTGTATTAACTTATACTAGTATAAAAACCTTATAATTTACACCCTACTCAGTAGACTACTGTATTATTTAAATAAAATTTTAAAAAATGCATAGGCCTTTCCTTAAGAGGCTACTACCACTACTACTACTACAATTAGTACAACAAATTGACATTCTTTACCGTGGTCTCATTTAGTCACGACCTTACATTTCTTATTTCTTAATTGCTGTTAAGTTTTACTTATTCAACATGAAACCTTCGTATATCACTACTTTAAAACAATAAAAAAAAAACTGAAAAAAAAAACAAAAAAAAAACGAAGGTTAATTCTACTAAGCTACTTAAATAAATGATCATTGCCTTACCAAATTCAATTCCCTAGTAGTAGTAGTTAGAAGAAAGTCGAAGCACAGCATATCCTATGTGAGAGAGCACGTACTATTTTTTTTTCCACCTCGGCTTTTTGTGTTTTAACGTTCATCAAAACGCTCGAAATCAAAGCAGTGCAAACAGCTCTTCTGCTCCATTCAATAGTCGTTCACAACACTGAACCTATATCCTAACTTAGATCTAACTACAAGTTCACTTCACATTTGACACACAGTCACCGTGGATCAATAAACAGCGATATAACTGATATATTCACAAGCACAACACACTACGTGGTGTGTTCTCTGATGATTTCCTCTGTATTTCCATTCAGTTCGAATAGCACAACTGGAACATCAAACAAGATCCTCCACAAAAAGGCAACATAATCAATCATAAAATAACGGGACAAACGGATATTGCTTTACACACACAAAAATCACACGGTTTCATAGCCACTATTTCATGGTTGTTCCAACAACCGCCAGCCTGCGCCAATCCCATCTGGGCCTCTCAGCTACACAGTCAACTCAAAATGAACACAGAAGATCCGTTCCACTTCAAGTCATGCCTCGATTATTTTTTCCCTCTAACAGGCCCAGCTCTTGGTGTGCTCCCAGTTTTTTCTCTCTCTTTCTCTCTCTCTCTCACTCCTCTTCTAAAGAGCTTACGGTAAAGCCTGTGTGGTTCATCGATAGACGATCGAAGGGTGTGTGAGTGTGGGAGCGGTGGGGGTCTGCGTGGGAGGGGGCTGGGGGTATGTGTGAGAGGGGATGGGGGTGTGTGTGAGTGGGTGAGTAGGGGGATAAAGGATTTAACATTGCGTATCAATAGGCATAGGAAATTTTTTCTTAATAATACTTTTTTAAGTTTATTTGGGAATAGTCTTGTAGTTTCGTGAGATGCTGAAAGACACGTATAGTTTCATGTTATTATTATTATTAATAATGTGTTGGTGATTTGAAACGTATAGTTTCATGAGTTGGTGGAGACACGTATATTAATAATAATAAATAGTTTCATGTGTTGGAGAGTGAAAAGTATAGTTTCATGTGTTGGTGGGAGACACGTATAGTTTCATGTGTTGGTGGGAGACACGTATAGTTTCATGTGTTGGTGATTTGAAACGTATAGTTTCATGTGTTGGTGATTTGAAACGTATAGTTTCATGTGTTGGTGGAGACACGTATAGTTTCATGTGTTGTGATTGAAACGTATAGTTTCATGTGTTGGTGGAGACACGTATAGTTTCATGTGTTGGTGATTTGAAACGTATAGTTTCATGTGTTGGTGGGAGACACGTATAGTTTCATGTGTTGGTGATTGAAACGTATAGTTTCATGTGTTGGTGTAGACACGTATAGTTTCATGCGTTGATGATTTGAAACGTATAGTTTCATGTGTTGGTGGGAGACGCGTATAGTTTCATGTGTTGGCAAGAGACTCTTATAGTTTCATGTGTTGGCGAGACGCGTATAGTTGCATGTGTTGGCGAGACGCCTATAGTTTCATGTGTTGTGAGAGACGTAGAGTTTCATGGGTTGGTGAGACACGTATAGTTTCATGTATTACAGAGACACGTATAGTTTCATGTGTTGGCGAGACACGTGTAGTTTCATGTGTTGCTGAGAGACAAGTATAGCTCAATGTAATTGAGAAACATGATGACCAGCCGTGTGTTTTAGTTTGAAATGGCACACAGTCAAAGTCCCCCAGATTAGGGGCGCCAGTCCTTTGGCTTGGGGCGTCAATCCACTTTGACCGACAGCTGTCGCCCACTCTTGTTATTTACAACTAGGGCTGCTGCACTGGCGACTTTCACCCTGTCTTCCCTCGCACGCGCATAGACCACGTGTTACCACCACAAACCCACGCCTTAACCCACACTTGCACGTGTTCCCCTTTTTTTTTTTTTGTAAGCACCCCATACTCATTTGGAAACAAAACACCCCAACGTGTTAGCAGTCGTCTTAAAAAGATAAAAAAAAAACATTTAAAAAAAAACACCACGTCCAATATCCCAATCTCAACACAGTAGAAAGTTCCTATTTAGGCTTTTGTGTTTTATTTTAAATTTAATTTAATTTAATTATTTTTTGCCGGAGTGTTTGTAGGGTGGTCATCTGTCCCCCGATATATCGGTACTATCACCGTCATGGACCTTATAAGTAATTATATTAAATAATTTTTTAAAACTTGATTTCTACACCCCCGTCTCAATCAACGTGTCCCGACGAGGTCCCAGCTAGATATGGCAACCCTGTGTATGTGGTATAATCTCTATCAGTCTTTAATAAAGGTCAAAACGTATTCTATTAATAGTTTTGCAAATTCTGAGCTGTTGCCGTGTGTATTATTGTATACCCATGCGTGTGTCTGCGAGTGTGATGTGTTAAAAGAACCCCCCAAAAAAGTTTTATAAACAAATAACCAATTTGAATGTCGGTATATCACAGTACGACAATTTTAAAAGCAAAGAAATATGCATGTAAAATAAATAAAAGTACTCATAATTAAAGCAGGTGGATAGATGTTACACCACTATACCCACAACCCCCCACCTCCACGACGAGTTTTGCTTCCTCCATTTCTAGTCCCATGCCCTCAAGCCTATGCTTTAATAGTTAATCCATGGTCCCATCAAATAACCCCAGCGCAACCCTACCCCCCCCCCACCCCCCCCCCCCCCCCTGAGCCCTCCTGACTCTCGCGACACAAATCAGCAGCCACAGCAAAGGTCCCGTCATCCAACCCCACACCAGGGAAAAAAAAAAAATTTCATACACCCCACCCCATTTCCAACTCGCGCCTCCACCTTTACCGACTGTTCACACGGGGATTCTCACTCGGGTAAGGTCACCGACACAACCATCAATGTATTCCTATAGTTTCTGTACGACACAAAGATGGCATTTTTTTTAGTGTATCCTGACATCGCTCTTCGTTTCGACTTCATTACAATCCTATATTCCCATAAGCGTAGCTAAAGGATAGGGCAAATAGGGACACAAGACAAGTAGGGGCCATCAAAACATCAAAATAGTCGTTGGTGGCATTTCATCGATGGAAATAATTTGTTTCAGAGTTAAGGGGGGCGTAAAAATGAATCTTGTCCCCGGGCGACACATATTCTAGCTGCGCTTCTGTACATTCCCCATAACTCCATACATTTTGATTGCTATACGATAGCCTATGTCTTGACCCAATTTCAATTGAGCTTAGAACTAAAGCGTCAACCCCCACCCTTATGTGTTTGGAAATTGACGTCACTTAGTATATGTACTGTGTCATTCCTTATCCACCCCTCCCTTGATTGGGAAAAGGTTGTTTACATTCCAATACGATCTATTTATACTAACGACGCTATCAGGTGACGCAATTTCTAGAATTTCTTTACTAGATGGTTCTGATTTAACCCCTGTGTATAGACTGGCGGCTTTCCTAACCGAGAGAGAGAGATTATTGCTAGATTTCCTAAAAACTCGAGACGTTATTTATGTGCAAGATTGAACTCTTTATGTGTGTGTGTGTGGGTGTAAATTAATATTTTTTAAATATTTTTCGAACAATGTACCTTTTCTTTTGCTGAGCTTAAAAGTTGATACGTTTTTTCCCTCGTTTTTATCTGTACTATAAATTGTATTTTTCATAGAAATTGAATAGGATAATTAAATGGAATATAATATTGTTAGTATCACAAGATTTTCTATCGGTTTTCTTCTTTAACTGGTTTCCAGTCATTTGCTACTGTTATGGCATATGTGTAAGCCTATTTTTAGCCACCACCACTTGTCTCCCACTAGTATTGTCATGGTATTGACTTAATCGAGTAAATGTGCTGTGTCATTCCTTAACCACCCCTCCCTTGATTGAGAAAAGGTTGATTACGTCCGAATGCGTTCTAATTGTTCTAAAAATTCCATCCGGTGACGCAATTTCTAATATTTCTCGTTCTGAGTTAATCCCAATATATAGGCCGACAGGTTTCTTAGCACAGACAGTCAGGCAGACAGACGGAGGGAGGGAGAGAGAGAGACGTTATATATTTGTGTGTGTGTAAATTAATATTTGTATTTTTGAAGACTGTGCATTTTCACTTGCTGTGCTGTAAGTTGATAGTTTTTTGTTTCTGTATTCGAATCTATATAGAAACTGTATAGTAAAATTAAATTGAATATTATCGTTTGTATCCCTAGATTTGGTATCGTTTTCTTTGCAGATTGTTTTTCTCAGTCCTTTGTTACGTATTGATTATTCTATGAGCAAAATCTTAAAACTGCCTTGAAATTTTAGCAAATTCTTCCAAATCACAACAGTAAGTAACGATGATACGTGTAACACTTTGCCCCAATAACTCCAAACATTATGATACATGTAAGACAGCCCCCAAAACTCCATCCATAATAAATGTAACCTAGTCCCAATAACTCCATACATGTAATATAGCCCCAATGACCCGGGCTAAGTTGACTCCAGCTTCATAAAGGCATATGATTATGTCTGTTAGTAGACATCTTGAAGTAAGAGTAGCAATATCACGTATGGTAGAGCTTATACATATTCAACAAGAAACAACAACCAACAGTTCGGTACCTGAGAGACTAAGAGACTTGGACCACTTCCCATTTCGAACATTCACTAACCTTCACCGAGCACACCCTCATCCGATCCACCGACCTCTTTCACCAACTCCCCCCCCTTACCCCCCCCCCCCCGTCCTGAATATGCAGCCTCTGGTCGTGTATAAATTACTCCTCCGCCCACTCCTCCCTTTTTCCCGTTACTGTTACTCAACGAACTGCCTTTATAAGGCTTCTTTACTAACCTAAATTCTGCTGTCTATCCAGATCTTCTAATGACTCCCATCAAGTAATGCCTTCTGCATATCCCCGTCGACTTGTCTACTTTTTTAACTTCGGCCTTCCATCTCCTTCAATTTATCCCTTTCACCTTTTCCGCCAATTCATCCTTTCTNGGGGGGGGGGGGTCAGACGCTTCAGAAATAATATTAAAAAAGATATCTGATTAACACTGACAATTGTATTTTCTTTCTTCTTTGTCCACGTAATAATAAGGCCAACGATTCGTCCGTCCCCCTCTCTATCCCTCACTCTCCTCACACACACCACACCCCCCAGTCTCACACGCCCATGCCTTCCATGTGTCCTCACATGCAGCCTCACCGACTGCGGATCAATGTAGCCCTTGAGATGAAGCCATGGCTCCGAGCTGCTGCAGGCAACGGTCTCTGTTATACCTTCTGTCTATCCCCCCCCCCCCCCCCACACACACACATATTCCTCCTCTTCTGTGCGACGTTCCTACTTCAGCTAACAGCTACGATAGTGGAAGGCAAGTAGTACTGAAAGTAGGACCAACAACACACCAGAGGCGGATCACCCAGGAGAAAGCGTTGCGAGAATGGAGGGGAGTCCTAGCGTCAGACGTTCCCACTGTTCCCAATGGTGGGGGAGGAGACTCCTTTTCGTATTTTACTATTTATTAGCATTCGCATATTTTGTTAAACAAATATTCTAAAATTTAAAGTCTTAAATTTTGTTATATTTTAGAGACAGATTTCCAATTTAAATCTTGAAACAAATTTTTTAATAAAATCTTTAATAAGACCCCATTTTGAAATATTAGCATTTAAACAAATCAGACTGGTTGTGATAAAATGAGTAAATACTTGTGTTAAAGAAAATTTGATAAATTTGCCAACATAAATTTGATAACATTTATTGAAAAAAAAACAAACAAAAAAACAACAACATAATAATTAAATGTACAATGTGAGATGAACTGTTAACTGATAGTAATAGCTTCTAAGAATGAAATACTCAACAACTTGAAGAAAGGAGATTTAACTAAAACAACAAATAAGTTTAGCATCAACTTCAACTGGGAAAAGACCTTGATCTGATAAGTGTGTCTAGCAAGAATACACCAATAGCTTAGGATACATTTGATGAAGAGATCGACACCAAAATGACTTACACTGTGAGAAAAATTTACATTACATTGGTAAGTTTAGGGTTAGTTAATCATATCATATAGTCATATATATAGCCTAAAAAAATTTGCATTTCAGCTAAACTAAACTCTTGACCCCATAGCCATAACACTTTAATATTGTGTACTGAAAAAAAACCAAGTAGTGCGATATTTTATCTTTTAAGTGAGAGCTTTGCTTTTAAAAACGTTCTTTAAATATGTATTTTTCCCTCAAAACACCACACCACGCCCATGCTTCAAGTATTAGATTAAAAAAACAAAAGCAATTGCAAACAAACTTGCTTGTGAATTTTGCTTAGACGCAGAAATTCACTAATAAAATGATATCCAATTCAACTAACCTCCCAGACCAGCCCCCGGCACCCAACCCCCTTCCACGGCCAGTCTAAAGACCGTGTCCCCAGACATGCAAGTTTAAGGCATTTACGGCCAGGCTGGGCCCGTGCAGTACCAAGTACGGCTAAGGTTTGGCTGACCTCTCGTGATTTTTTTTGTCGGGTGGCTGGGTGGGGGGCAGTGTGAACGACATAAATCACACAGAACACAAACTATATCAAATTATAGAACACACACGATGCCCAGGAAGCAACCACGGGAGGGAGGGATTGGAGGCGGTTATATAAATAATACGGGACCCAGATTTAAGGACCATGGGTTGCCAAACTTAGCCGTCACAATTAGTACAATTTCGTATTAAAACTATTAAAAAGTAATTTAATTTTTATGCTATAATATTGCAAGGATTGGTGAGTCTGAAGATTATTGTAGCAGTATGCACAAGTGCTAGAACCCCTGTGAGTCCGGGTCAGGCCTGTAAACATTGTCAGCTGAGATTACTGGGCATGAAAACGTTACAAAATATTTTCTGTTACATCGCGTGCTCCAGTTTTATTTATATACAAGTTTAGCCGGCTGGCTGTACAGACAAGTAAACTTGCACGCTCTCCATGATGCCCCCCTCCCCCAACCCAACCTTTGCCCCTCCACAGCCTCCCTGTAATCCCGAGTTAGTTTTATACTACCTTCTCTTATCAAAAAAAAAGCGCGCCCACCGCCCTTCCCTAAGTCTCACTAACCACCTACTACTAATACCCCCTGCCCCACGTCCATTGGTGCAAGAAGATGGGAAGTTGAGTAAAGAGTCCAGGCTTAAACTTTGTAAAGATAAAACGGCTTACGGGGCTATATCGCAAAGGACCCATCTTTTTTTAAAAAATTAAAAAAAAAAAAAAAAAAAAAAAAAGTTGAACGGAGGCCCCCATACTGCGCATGAGATTTTCAAAGGCCTTAAACAGTGCGTCTCAATCTCGCGGCCCCCATCCCCCGCTTTATCGGGTTTTAACCTTTCTACTCAATAAAACAGTTCTCGCAAACAATGCATGGGTACGTAGTGTCCTTTAAAGTAAATTAAAAAAAATAATAATAATTAAATGTTAGTTTCCAGACAGGAGCATAGAACAAATTAACATATATGCCAATTGGTATCACTCGTAACCCACGTCATAGGTGTATATACTCTTAACATGAACATTGTACTATTATAGGAAATTCGACAAATTATATTTTGCAAGAATGAGCGTCCAAGTTGGGTTGCCTCTAGGGAAAATAGATAAGTAATCCGAAACTAATCACGAAGTTAGACATTTCTGTCATCTGGTCTAACCAAATCTGCTCATGGCTTAATTTGAGAACCACCGGCCCAACCAAGTCCGCCCCCAATCGCATACTTTGAGATCCGCTGGTCTAACCAGGTTTTTCGGCTATTTGGAGATGGGCTTTGTACACGGGGCCGCCACTGGGACCGTCGGTATGAGAAAGATGAAACGTGTGTGAACGCGGGCCTCGGCGCTTGGCGAGGAAAGACATGGTGGCGGTTCATGGTGTGTGGAAGAAGGGAGTGGTGGTAGGATGTAAAATTCTGAGGGACGGAGTGGGNGTGTTTTGGGGGAGAAAATCATATATATATATATATATATATATATATATATATATATATATATATATATATATATATATATACACCCCTACCCCAAGTGTAACATGAGGTGTAACACAATAAAATGGAACATACGAGTGTTCCAGTGCAGCTTGCGTGTGTGCATAAATAAGGGGATGAGGGGAGGGGGGTATTCTTATTTAAACGTGTTAAGGGAACAAATGTTTATGATCAATGTTCAAATAACAGCCACTACTAAAAATGACACTATGACGTAGAAGTGTAAAAGTGATTTAAAAAATTGAACACCCATTGGGAAGATGCTGTTTTCTTGTCCTGTAGTCTAATTTGAGTACTTTTCAGGGGGCTCCTCGGTCGCATCCGGAAGACTCCTACATATTATTAACTTGTAATTAATGGGTCTTCCGTATAGAAAGAAAAAGGGGTTTTTCATTTGGGACCACTGGTCTATCTTGATTGCATGCTTGGTTTCTGGAGCAGAGATGAGATGCCATTATGATTGATGTATGCCGTCAAAATGCCAGTGAACTTCTTCTGTTATTGGGCACCATTCTGTCCACAACATTAAGTAAGACACATTAACTAACAAACAAACGAAACTCCGGTTAATATAAGTGTTGACAGAATCAAGAAATGCTTAATAAAGAAATTGTAGCCATACAAACACACAACATAGATTATTAACATATAGAGAAGACAAACAATAAAATTTTATGAAGAAATATATCCAGAATCCTTAAAATGGGTTACCGGAAATTTTTTTTTTTTTTTAAAAGAAATTTCACAGACGGAAAGTTGATCGACGGAAATTTGATCGAAAGGAAGTTTGGTCGATTTTTTTTTCTTCAGTTCACACGATCAAATATTTGTCAAATTTCTTTTTGAACGCAGTATACTATAGAGTAAAACACAATAATGCGTTCAAAAATAAATTTGACCCTAAATTAAACCGTGTGAACTGAAAACAAAATTCGACCAAAAATTGGGGGATGGGGGTTGGTCCAGTGTAGAGTTGTGATGTGTTTACATCGCGACATCCAAGCAACAACCGAGGGCTTTATGAACAACTTGATGGCTCAACAAACTGGACATGCGAGCCTCACTGTAACTGACGGGGCAACTAATGACCCCTGACAACCATTTCTGAACTCATTAGCTTTTAGAGCAAAAGGGAAACGGCATTTAAAAAAAATAGAATAGGAAGGACCCTTGTGGCAAGGCTTCGCCAATAAGTCCCCTAACACGCCCCTTAATTTCACGCCCCAGGCGTAACAATATTAAGAAATGACACCCCCATCATGGCAATATTTGACAAACACCGCTGTTACTTACATGTGCACTCCATACCAAGGTGCGTTCAATTCTATGCAAAGACTCGCGATTGCCTCACAGGTATGAGAGCCGTGCTAGTTCTAGGGCCCACCTTGCCTTATAGTTCGCGTGGGCCTGGACGACTCTAAGAGGTTGACAGGTCCTAGGGCCCACCTTGCCTTATAGTTCGCGTGGGCCTGGACGACTCTAAGAGGTTGACAGGTCCGAGTTCTCCGAAGCTTAGTCGAACGATTTTATCGGAGCACCATTGATCTGGTCCCCCCCCCCCCATAGGATCCCGACACGTCATTCATGACGAGTTCTGAGGGTGGGTCTGAGAGGATGGGGAGCTGGGGGGGGGGGGGGGGGGGATGAAAAGAGTTCGGCGAACACACACAAAAATATATATTTTTTTTTTTAAATCAATGAGAAGATGCCTTTATGAAAAATGGAAATAAATCATGACGTCACCATGGCCTGGACGACTCTAATAGGTTGACCGGTCCGAGTTCCCCGAAGCCTAGTCGAACGATTTTATCGGAGCACCATTGATCTGGTCCCCCCCCCCCATAGGATCCCGACACGTCATTCATGACGAGTTCTGAGGGTGGGTCTGAGAGGATGGGGAGCTGGGGAGGGGGGTGGTGGTGATGAAAAGAGTTCGGCGAACACACACAAAAATATATATTTTTTTTTTTAAATCAATGAGAAGATGCCTTTATGAAGAATGGAAATAAATCATGACGTCACCAAGGGCCTCTATTGATCTGTCCATATTCTGTCAGCTTGCAAATAAACACGCTTGAGACGGGACGTTTAGGATGTGAAATGACTGGCTACACTACACGCATGCTTCACCGTGGTGAGTCTTAGTTTGAACAGTCCTCAAGTCTGGAGCTAGGACGCTCGTGCACAGCTGGCTATGCCATGAAAATAAAAGCAGCAATCGGGGGAAGCCAAAACTACGAGGCGGTCATTCTTTCCACGAGCGAGGATATGTGCATACATGTGTTGTATTTAATGTTTAAAAAAATATTAATAACAAATGTTTTAAAAAAACGCCAATGACATTTTTTTTTTACACCAGGGTACAGGACCCTGTAGGAAAAGAAAAACGTAGAGCAGCGGTCTCCAGCAAGGTCACACAATTTTGTATATGGAAATAACAATCGATAACATCTTATCCACACAAAAAAAATGCATTTGCAAGCTGCTCCGTACCAAAACTAAATAATTTTTTCTTTTCTTTTTTTAATGGTGTGGCGCGGAACTTGAATAATTAACTAGCTCTAGAGTGTCGTAAAATGAAGAAAAAAGTCTGAACCTGCTGTTAGAGAGCGTTTCAATCTTTAAAAAAAAAATCAAATAGCCAACAGTAAGGACACCCCCCCCCAACCCAAAGCCTTTCCCCCCCCCCCTCCTTTCTTTCTCAACTCTTTTATCCTAGTGCACACACGGCTACCCACAGAGCTGCAGCTAACAACAGTCTAGTTCAAACGAGAAACCCCCCGGCCCCTCCAAGCTCTCTGTTTACCATTAACTTTGTTCCGCGTTCTAACATTTTGTCCAAGCCTGAAACAAAAACCAACAAGAATGCACGAGGACGGGGCGGTTCAACTTTCAGATACAATACGCTGCTCTCTCTCATGTCCTAGTTTATTATTAGATAAATGCATCGACTAAATACGAAACGGGCACGTGAAATAGGCGCAAATATTGAACTCTATTAAACTGAAAACAATAATAATAAGGCTAAACACGCCAGTTTAAACAAAAAACAAAAAAATATGGATCCAATAATTTGATTTGCACACACATTTATGCAAACGATCGGAAATCAAGACAAGAGCCGGAAGTATTATGTTTAATACATCTGAAGAAGCGACCTCTATACGCCCCTAGAAACTCGGTAGTCGAGGGCAACCCACAACCACGCTGTATTTGTTGCTGGTTTGTGCTGGTATTTAACAACCTCTATCGTGGCATGAGTATTGGAAAATCAAACCCAATTTTTAAGACCCAGAGGACACGACGCACCATTTCCCGCACTATTTTACAACCATCCCCAACTCTGAAACAGGAACTCGTCGGACGGAACATCTCCACAGACTTAAATAAACCCATGACGACAGTGGATGACGTACTATATCAATAATAGAAATAAGAAAACGCCAAGATGCCTCAAATAATGAATGCGAGAGGCCTCAGCACTCAGCGCACACCAATAGGCTTAATAAGAACGATGACGTGGGACACGGCAGTGTTGTGAACATCAACAACAACCGGAAATACTATTACAGCCATTTGGAAATTAAGAGTAGGTGTGGTCGATGCCTTGAGCAGTCAAGTCCCAAACAGGGTTTCTCCTTTCCCCTGGTTTTAGCTTATCCCGGAAATACGGGAATAAAGTTTTCCTCAAACCGGGATTTATCTGGATCATATAAATTTAATTTAAAATTTATGACACAACTGAATAAAAACATAACAGACCTGACATTTGTTATTGTCTATTAATGAAAAATAATTGTTAAAAAGCAATGTTATGGTTAGTTGAGAGGTTGGTCACTTGCGGTTCGTTGCGTCATCTTCCAGCGGTCATTGGTAGATGTAATGGATAACTAGCTAATAACCTGCCTGTTTTTGGTGTATTAAAGTTGGAATAACAATTTCAATAACTTCATTAAATGTACCGCCGATGACAGTTACCGGAAAGTTACCGTTTGAAAGAAATTTCGTCGACTGATTTCTTTTTGAACGCTCTATACTTTATAGTAAAACAAAATAATGCATTCAAAGTAGAAATTTGTGGCAAAATGAGATCGTGTGAACTTTAAAAAAAATTCGACCAAACTTCCGTTCGGTCAAATTTTTGATCCATCAATTTTCCGTCGACGAAATTTTGTTTCAAAATATTTCCTGATACGACCGATGACATTATGCTTGAAAAGTAAGGTTTAATTTTTTCTTATTTTCCAAGAATTTTACCCTCTTTACCCCCCCCCCCCACTTAAAAAAAAATTCAATGTATCATCATAGTATCATGGAAAGGGTCCTTTGCTTATATGACTGGGGTGTCTAAATATTTCCTGATACGACCGATGACATTATGCTTGAAAAGTAAGGTTTAATTTTTTCTTATTTTCCCAGAATTTTACCCTCTTTACCCCCCCCCCCCACTTAAAAAAAAATTCAATGTATCATCATAGTATCATGGAAAGGGTCCTTTGCTTATATGACTGGGGTGTCTTCCAGTCTGAGTTGGAGATGGGATATACAATTCCCCCACTGCCTGCCTTTTGAATTTTCCTAGGTAAAAATATGGCTAAGACAACAATGCAATTACTCAATTTAAATAATAATATTATTTTTTTTTAATGGGGCAGGGGGGCAGAGAGAGACAGAGGAGGAGCTCTTTGTTACGAGGGGGAAAAAAAGGCAATAATAATTGTCAGGTTAAGGCGGGAATTTTTAAGTCAGCTTATTTAAAGAATTAAAACCAAAATAAAAATTATAATAGGCCTAGGGGTAGTTCGCGAAAAACCTCACGCAAAAAATGACCTTTTCAACCCCCCTCCCCCTGTCACAAAGTTCNTATAATGGATTAACATGTAGTATTATTAGAAAACTGTGACGTAAAACGCAAAACAACGAAGTCCTCCCCGAGTCGAATGTAAAATGGCGACTACAGTTTTTGCGCCATTCTTCGATGAGTTTCGACCTCAAATTAATGTTTTTAAAATTATTTGAATAAATTATTTTCAAAATTAGAAAATTTTATTTATTTATTTTTTAAAATGCTTGACGTCACAAATTGTTTGACCCCCCCCCTCTCACAAATTCTCGACCTCCCCCTGAGCGTGACGTAATTTGCGAACGACCCCCCCCCTACTAAAATTGATTTTTTAAAAAAAATAATCACAGGATTTGATAATTTAATTGGATTAAAAATTTGAAACAGTTTGCTGTTATTGCTATTGAATAATAATGATAATCGGCATCCTTCCGTCTCGTGAGACGATGGAGCATCACACTAACAATGATGCACCATTGTTATTGAATATATTTAACAATTTTTAATTTTAAAATATATTTAAAATTTTGCATTTTTAATATTCATAGTGTAAAGCCGTAATTAAACACCACTACTGCCAACACTGCCTATACCGCCATGGCTGACATGACACAGGGTACACAATTTACCAAGTCCAAGGTCTGGCGAAGGGGGGGGGGGAGGAAAGTGGCTTGACTTCCACCCCTTGGGGGGGGGGCGAATTGAAAACGCCTGACAAAACACCAGCCCTTAACTTAACTGCTATTTCAATTTTCAAACGGTTTTCAAAACATGGGAATGCATTGCTGTTTTGAATAACAGGTTCTGAAATATGTGATCTTGCCTTGCGGCCATTGCTCTTGGAACGTTCTGACAACAGGGTTACGGTTGTTCATTGCCCCTTCATTACCCTGGTCGCCAAGGCGAAGGCTGACATACCATTCCATAATGTGCAACTTTATGTGTCCACCTGACGCGGATCAAGATGTGTCTCTGTGTCTAGGATTCCATGTCCATGTGTCTAGTTTGGTCTATGTTCCGAGGTCCACGTGTCTAGGTGCCAATGTGCCTCCGTACGTTTACTTTGTTAATGTTCCAAGGTGTGTATGTGTCTCAAGAAACACGTGTCCATGAGTACATGTGTATCATCAGTACATTAAGTGGTGTCTCGGTGCCTCCGCGTATCTTGATGTCTCCACGTGTCTATTGATTTACACGTGCATAGGTATGTGTCAAGGTGTCTCCACGTGCCTTGGATGTCTAGGTGCGCCGCCTATATATGTGTCCCCACGCTTAAAGGTGTCACCACCAGTCTAGACGTGCAAAGGTAATTCTACGTGTCTCCATGTATATAGGTGTCTCCGAGTGTCTGGGTCTTCACATTTCTAGGTGTCCCCACGTATCTAGAAGTATCTTGGTGTCTACACGTGCCTAGGTGTGTCGTGCTAAAAGAAACTGGATCGTGCTTACCACGATGTATAGATAAATGCTCACTGGGTGATGTGGGCTGCTAAAGAAGAAGTTTGAGGAGGTACCGTTTTCAATTTTTTAATATTTTAAATTAGCGCTCCTCAAACTCATTTTGGACGAAGATCCCCAAGGATGCACACTCAATTTATTAGTAAAATAAAACATTTAGCACGGAACCAGATTAACTCTCATCCAAAGTAATGACAACAGCTAAAGTAATGAGTTTATTATTTTTATAATAAAGAAGGAAGAAAACTAACCATTTTTAAAAAAAAAAAAAATCCTAACAAGAAATATAAAAGAAGAGAGGGTGTTACTTAATGGGTATCTTTCTCTTCTTCTTATTTTTTTTAAAAACGTATGAACAGGATTTTTTTAGGACATTTTTCAAAATAAAACACGACCTGCTGTTTTGATTGTATCTCTGCTCATACGGCTCACACGGGGAGGTTGAGGTAATAACTCCACGTCATACACACATGGAACACCTTAAATAAACAACCTGACTTTTATATGGCTGATCGTTGATTTATGTGCCACTTACAACATATCCGATTCATACGGTTTCAGAACCGCTTAGATGTCGTGCCCCTTTGCCTCGAGTGTGGAAAAATTCAAAGATAACAGTAAGGGACAGACACTGGGTACTCCACCCATCGGGTCCCTGTGTGACACCAATTACGCCAGAGCGCACAGAGGCCCCCGGTGCAACACACAGCAGAGCTCGTGAGAACATCCCAGAGATGCGGAAAAAGCACATACTACCCCCCCCCCCGTCCGTCCGTGAGCAGAGCAGCAGTAGGCCTGGTGAGGGGCGCTACTCTGGCATTGTCTCTCTGGCCTGGCTCGCTTGCCCTCCCTACACTGCAGTAATCTATGCCAGGATACCGGGCCTTTTCTTGTCACATAAGGGAGACCAGGTGGTGGGTGGGCGGGGTGGAAAGGAGAAAACGGAAGGGAGATGAAAAGGGAGAGAAAGATTAGCTGTAAAAAAGGGTGGGGGAGGCGGGAACGGGCTGTAATAACGAAAGGGCGGGAATTTTACGAATGAAGAAGGGGGAAGAAAAAGATCAGTGTTGGGTGGAAGAGGAGGAAAAAATTATATGACAGGGACAAACTGAAGGAATTACAGAATTTAAGAGATATAGATGGAGTTGCAATCTTGAAACTTTTCGTTGGCACGATTCGAAATAGTCTATCATGTACCATGGGTCACCGCCGTCGGACACAGAGAAACGATCGGAAACAAACTGGATGTTGAAAAAAATCTCTTGGCGACTAAAGAATGAGCTAATTACAAAACCCAGTTCCAGCCAATGAAATCCTGATGATTAGCCATTGACGACTTCGACCCCACTTTCTCTGGGTCGACCGGCCGCCAAAGTTACCATCGCATAGCAGGGACCGCCGAGAATTAACATCCTTCTACTTCTAGAGTTGAATCTTGAGCTCGAGACAAAAAGACATATCAAAGTTGGAATCATGGGACAACGTCCAAGAGTGAGACAAGATGTTCATTATTTTATGAATGCTCACATGAGTGTTGAAATACATTTGTTTTGGGGGAATGTTACTTATTGAATGAAGGGTTTCAGATGGGTTTTTTTTGTTTTGGTTCTTTTCTTCCCTTTATTTTGTTTTCTTTCTTGACTTTTTGTTAGTATATTGTTGTTGTTGTTTTTTTTTTTTTTTTTTTTTTCATTAAATATGAATTGGGGGGGGGGGAAGGAGAGAGAAATCGAATTAAGATTCCGCGTGTAAAATATTCGATTCCGAAATTCCGATTGACTAAAGGACGACGAAGGTCAGGGTTTTTAAACAAAAAAAAAAATATTTTTTTTATACTATCCAATTTTTTTTTAAAAAAAAAGTAGAAATAAAAAATATTTTTAATTTGACCCCTGTGATAATTTGGGTACATTTTAATGTCGTTACCAAGAAGACCCCGTCTGCCCAGTGAAATGAATTATTCATTTCTGCTGGACTTCAAAGGAGCGAGAGTTGAGAGACGTATTTCACGACGCGATGATGTATGAGGATGGATAAGTAGGCGTTTGGTTTGTTCATAGGTCCGACCATGCCCTGCATGCCCTCACCAGGTAATCCTTACAAAATGCGCAGGCTGTTTTATCGTACTATTCAATCCCGGTTATGTCGGTGGCTTTCACCATCTCTCCGGAAATTGTTTTGATGAACGTTTCGGTTTGAATCAAAGAAATAACATAATACATAAACAACTGGTATTGTTGACACGTGACCCACTAATTATCCCCTACCCCCCCCCCAAATCCACTGAAGGCATTACAGCTAGAAGCTTCAAAATGAATATATCGCACAGAAGCATTATATATATATATATTATATTCTCCCCTCCCAGGTGCGACAAACAAAAACAAACAATAAAAAAAAATAACATACAATTCCTCCCTTTCCAAACACATGACATGAAGCACTTCATCAGAAAGGATAACCTCTGCTTTGAGTAACTCATTATTTTCTGTATCACCAATGACGAGAAGAGTGGCGGTTGGGGTGTGGGGGTGGAAAAGACTAACATCCAGGTTGGGGGCTGGTGGGATGGAGGGTTGTCAAAGACTAACAGCCTGATAACCGACCAAGGCTTCAATGGGAGACAAGACATGCTGTAGCTTGGTTGCCATGAGAGAACCCCCCCCCCAAAAAAAAGGGGGGGGGGGCAGGACCAAAAAAAAAAGAGAAGGGGTGGGGGGTGGAATCTGTGCTCTTGATCAGTCAGGCAAGACAATTTCGAGCAGAGTTTATTTATCTCAGCAAGTGCTTATGCACAATGACGGTACGGTAGTGAGGAGCGCTGACACAAATAGGTGTAGAGTACAAGTACACACATGTGGGGAGTACCTGCAGTTTGTACACAAAGTCATATGATAGGTGAAAAGTTCAGGCATCTCGTGCACACGCGGAGAGTGCAAGTACCGTGTACATGTTTTTGGAGTGCAAGCCCCTATTCCTAGTACACATCTCACACATTAATGTCGCCATGAAAACCTCAGGAACCATTCTTATAGCAGTGACACGGGATCTTTCTGCCCGCCCCATCTCAAAAGTGTCCCAGGCGTCATGCGTTATGGAAACATATCCCGGTGTGTTACGGTACCAAATACAACAAAATCAACAGAAGCTGCATATGAATGAAAAGCACATACAAAGGCAACATGGAAAGACGCAACGTTAAAAACTTGGACCTGTACTCATGCCTCACTGTGACGTGCCTGCCTATATATTTAAAAAAAAAAATTCTAGCATCACTGCTGCATCTAAAAAATCTATAATTGTTATTCCCTAAAATTTTAACCAAAAGTGAAAATAAAGTTTAAAATATATTCGGTATCTAACTAATTTGTAATTTTTAAAAAAAATGATACGATATCACTATAACTCCATATGACGTATCAACCAAACAAACTAAGGGCCAAAACCCACTGCAAAGACCATATTTAATCAAGCAAACATCAACAGAAACCATCAAAGAAATTTGACAAACATTTTAACGTGTGAACTGAAAAAGAGATTCGACCAAATTTCAGCCATCAACAACCACACTACAGCAGTCACCAACAACCACACTGCAGCAGCCACCAACAACCACACTACAGCAGCCACCAACCACACTACAGCAGCCACCAACAACCACACTGCAGCAGCCACCAACAACCACACTACAGCAGCCATCAACAACCACACTACAGCAGCCATCAACAACCGCACTACAGCAGCCACCAACAACCGCACTACAGCAGCCATAATGAGACACACCACAACTGGCGGCATCAGGTATCAAACGCCCTCCTAAACCCCAGCAACAGGTCACAACAGTCGCACACTAGGCACGTCCTGCCTGCCCGGTAGCATTGACCTTTCAACCCTGGCCTCGAGACCAAAAAGTAAAAGGAGGTCAAGCGTGAGAACCTTCATGCTTCCTCATCTCGGCATCTGGCGCGACATCCCCCCCCCCCACATTTCACCAATTAAGCTCACTCGCCGCTGAGGCCAATAGTCCTGCGTCCATGCCCCCCCTCCCTCAAGCGGGAGAACCTTCATGCTTCCTCATCCCGGCATCTGGCGCGACATCCCCCCCCCCCCACATTTCACCAATTAAGCTCACTCGCCGCTGAGGCCAATAGTCCTGCGTCCATGCCCCCCCTCCCCGCCCCCCCCCAACTACCAATTAAACTCACTCGCCAACGGGGCCAATGGTCATCTGTGTTCAATGGGCCCCACTGTCCAGCCAGCCCAAGCGATCAGATAAGAGGCAAATGCCACCGTGAGATGGAGGGAATGGTGAAAAGGGGTGTCCTAGAGGCAGAGCACCGCTCTAACAGGTTAGCTGTGGGTCGTGAGGAAGAGGCCACAGTGAATTGTCTGGGAGAAATACAATATTTTTCTACACTTCATATCATATAGCTTGAAATGTCACAATGTTGTTACTTCTGACCCGAGGTACATTAATTGAGAGCACCCAGTATTTAAATACCATCAAGGTGGTGTTTAAAGCTACGTGTTCTTTTTTGTAGTAGTTATCAAAGCTATAGAAACAAATTTACTTTAAAAAAAAAAAAAGTAATATTTTTTTGTGCTGTGGTATATGAAATAAACTAAGTTGTAGACTCTCGACGGATACCCAATAGTAAGGGCAGGTCTCACAAACCACCGGCCGCGGAGCAGTGGTCAGTAAGGAATTAGGCCGCACGGTGACATGGAGCGCACTTTAAACTTTTGATTAAAATTTCACTTAAATTATTTTAAAAATAATTTTTTCCTCCACAAAATCTGTCCCTGGTGACAAAAATGTGCTGACCGCTGTGTTAGGATACCAGAGGTTACTTAAATGTGCTGACCGCTGTGTTAGGATACCAGAGGTTCCTTAAATGAAGCGAATTCCGAGTCCCACTCCCAGACAGTGTTCACTACTTCGACTGTTGGATTAAAACCGTTCAATCTCACAGCATTTGCTCCACCGTCAGACACGACCACTCATTACTCCAGTCTTAATGGGTGTTGCCAGCTGCTGGCCATCCAGCAGTGGAGCTAGTGCAGGTGGCCCTGTAAATAACCAGCCGGGCACCGAGCCAGAAAATATGAAGACTGCCGACCTACATGTCGCTGCAAGGGATAAGTGACAGGTTTGTCATGAATTGGTTGACACCGCTCTCTTATCTGAAGGAAAACATATCTTGTTTTCCTACTGCGTTCCTTGTTCATAAACTTTGTGCGATTTTTTGGTCCGTTTCCAAAGTATTTTTTCGGTACACTTTTCCTTAAATCGCCTGTACCTGTTCCGTTAACACCCACGGCTCAAACAATACCTATGAACAGATGAAGTATAAATCACTGGTAGCTGTGTGTGTGTGTGTGTGTTTGTTGTTGTTTTTTTGTTTTTTTTTGTTGTTGGATGCATCGATAACATTCGTAACACACAAATTGATATACCCGTACAAATAATGGCTATAAGTAACACCATATGACATCAAAAATGATGCGTGCATGTAACCCCGTGTTAATTGCATACCAGTTAAAGGTAGTACACAGCAGTAAATGCAGACTCTTTCTTTATTGATACAATAGTTTCACCAAGTGGTCTCACGAGCTGTAGGTGCACGTCAGAAATAAATTTGTTTGTTTTTGTTGGCGGGTGTATCAAACAGGCCTTCGGATAAATCTTTAATACAGGCTTGGGGGGGGGGTGGGGTGGGGAGATAGTAGAATTACACGAAATGGGATAATCTAACGAGATTTGGGGGGGGGGGGCAAAATACGTTTAGGCCCGAAAAGAAACTATAGGACAATTAAACGGACGTTTCAACAAGATGCCCACTGAAGCAGTCAACACAAAACAAGAAACAACAGATATTTTAAATTAAAAAATAGAAATAAAAGCTTGTGTTTTCTAAAATCTCAGTAATGTCAGTGTGGCTCAATGTTTAGAACAGGAAGCTCTGTGCCATTATTAGAAGTTGGTCAAAACCAAACCACGCGTCACACATTATTCTGTGGCGCGTGCCATCATTTGTTAGCAATGTAAAAGAATTTCTGTACTTATAAAGTTACATTTTTTAAACAAAAAAAAAACTGAGAATAGAAACGGGAGGAAATTAAGGATCAATAGTTAATGAGTATTTGATGGATTCCAGATGGTGATAGGATACCATAATTCTGAACTAATTTGTTTTCATTCTTCACACTCGCTGGTGTACTGGTGTAAGAAATTAGAGCCGTGATGAATACCTCTGACCCCTGTGTTCAACCTCCATTTCAATGGGATGAGACCGGTGATGGCTTGTTTTATTCAATATCCCGAACTAATAATGTCGATCACATTTCGACTGATAAAGGTGAACCCCTCTTTGTTGTTAAAGGTCCCCTTAGGCAAGCTAATATGTTCAGTTTCCAGGACACTGGAGAAAGTCATTGCAACAGCTTCTTGAACGTGGTCTAGTTCCAACGTGAGAGGGGTCGGTTGGAAGGCCACTGTGATCAAGACGTTCATATAGATTTTGATCCCGCCTGAAGGCAATAGGTGGAGGGGATGAGAAGAATACCCTGTCAGGGTCAGCAAGGATTCTTTCAGAATATTTCTTGATTCTTGGCTATCACATTGTGAGGGTGGTAGGTAAGAACCTTCATTTTTGCTTAGACAATATTTAAAAGCCTCATTACGTGTGATTGTGTCGATTGAGTGCCGACATAGGGTCAGTTTCTGGGATGAGATCTGGAACGGAAGAAGTCAATTTCATTTGCTCTATTAAAAGTATTTCATCTGCCTGGCAGGGCCTAAACATATATTGTACCGACTATTTATTTAATTCACACGGCTTGAAGCCAGCCCCTCATTTGTAAACCTAAAGAGTCGTGGGGACAAACCGCGTGCTGTCATATTATCCTCAAGTACTTAGGATTTCTGTGGTTTAAATCATGGTCTAATGGTTGAGAGTCCATTACAAACAAGTCACGGGGAACCAAATCAATAGAAATTATTAGTAATCCAGACGCCAAGAAAGCATCAACCGGAGTATAGAGGGGGTAATACTCTAGGTACGCCCCTGACTATACAGGTAGTTGGACTACATTTTCAGGCGGGTTAATTTCTAACGGGGGAACAACGACAAAAGAACTTTTAAAAAAAAATCAGCACGTCACGTGACAACAACAAAACTAAGCGTATCCCTTGAGGAAATCCCCGCAATTAATTTTAACCATCCACTGAAAAGCCTGACTTTTAGCGCTCGAGCTAGGACGGACCAAGCCCAAGAAACACACGAAATGTGTTTTATCGCAGGACAGAGGGAGGCGGGCCACGGGCGGGCTAGGGTTTAGTCGACGTTATGAATCACCTTCGGCCTGTAGGAGCGATACCTCGAAATAACTCAACAGTGAAGATGCCGAGATAGCTGTGCTTTCTTTGGGTGTGGGTGTGGGTGCTGTTTACAAGTTTTAGTTTATTGATCCGGAGGTGTGTCGACGATGACCGAGATGACGTTGACGATCACACTAGAACTCAACACTTTAAGAAAGACGGATCAATTTCGGCTTTAACTTTAAGGAACTTGGGTCTTGAAATTGGGTCAACGGGCATCCAGGAAGCGGTCGGGCTCTCAGGTCAAACAAAATAAGCGTTTCTCAAATTTTACCAGCTTGCTGTCTTTGAAAATGTTTATAGTATACATTTCGTTGCACGTAAACACCAGACACCGAAAAAACACACATACTGATTCGAAAAAACACACACTACACACTATATTCGTATCCATTTTGAACTAGATTTAAGGGGCCAATGCTGGATGAAAATTTGTTGGTCAGTTTTAGAACGCATCAACACGGATCAGTTAGACTTGTCAAAGGATTTATTTATTATAAATCATATATATGCGACACATATTGGACACACATAATGGTTTCACAGAGATGTATTTTTTTTAAATTTATAACAGATGTGTAAGCAAAGTTGGACAGTAAGATGAATTTTTTTTTTAGTGATAGGTGGTACTGTCTTCCATTAAATTAACTTTTTGAGTAAATGATGAGACTGTCTTCCAGTAAGTTGACTTTTGAGTGATTGATGGGATTGACTTCCAGTAAGTTGACTTTTGAGTGATTGATGAGAAGGTTGACTTTTGAGTGATTGACGGGACTGTCTTCCAGTAAGTTGACTTTTGAGTGATTGACGAGACTGTCTTCCAGTAAGTTGACTTTTGAGTGATTGACGAGACTGTCTTCCAGTAAGTTGACTTTTGAGTGATTGACGAGACTGTCTTCCACAACAGTTTAAAAAAAAAAATGAAATATCAAATCGCTATTTTAATTTAACGTTCATTGATTTTTTTTTTTTAATTTGTTTGACAAAAGCAACATGTTCCAAACCAAAGGACGACACAAAAATAGAGCACATCCTGTTACAAGGCGTCACGGTGAACCCGTCCCACGTCTCCATCAACAACGCCACATGAAAATAAAAATAAAATAAAAACCCAAGGCGTTTGAACAGTTCCATGGCGGGACAACACAACAAATAGCCATAGGTAAATATAGACCGTGGTACGGTCTGCAATCAGGGCACATTTCTGGCTCGTTGCCTTTCAGTCGTGACGGCGAGGGAAGTGACGTCTGCTACACATTTGGTGGATGATACACAGAGAAAGCCCCAGTCTTCAGACTTAGGTGGGGTATAAAAAAATATTTTAAAAAAGCATTTAAGAATTGTAGTTAAAATAAAAGTTAAATTATAATATGATTTAAAATGACAGTGGAATCGATGTATGACCACTTAGATACATCTCAGAGTTGGAACAAAACTATACCATTCACCATACATCTCAGTGGCTTTATGGTACATTTTTAATGGTACTACCATTGTTATGATTGCAACAGACCATTCCATTTTTGGAATGGCCAATATCTAGACTCCGTTAAAGTGACGTATTTGTGACGGTGTCATTACTCAACCAGTAATGCTCTCCGGCTTGAAAAGAGATCACACCATCCATCTTGCGTCATGCATCTCTCTCTTCCCCCCCCCCCGGCCTATCCGACCTCCCTGGCCAAAAAGATCGACACACAGCCCTCAAGCGACACACCAACCAAACGATTACGACGACAGCAGCAGCAAAGTAGCGCAAGCTGCAATAATTAAAACCGCATTCCGACCTCTTTCCTTCATCTCGGGCAACACTGAAACAAAGAACCCAAAAGAAAAAGAGAGGGCGGGGGGAGGAGAGGAACAGCACGTACGTACAAAATGTTTTCCAACTCCGGCCGCGGTGAAACAAAGCCAACAACAGCCCCACCACTTGCTGACGTCTTGGGAAGGACAAGTACAAGAGGAAAGAAATCGTTGACACAAGGGTTGTAAGAGTTGTCCCCCCCCCCTCTCCAGGTTTCCAGGAGAGCGACCGTCTTTAGACGGTACACAAACAACAGACTGATCGAATCCAACGGTTCTGAAACCCCCAAAATGGTTTCGGTACATGGATGCATGGTTATGGATGCATGGTTATGGAGTCAGAAATCATTATCCATAATACCACCTTTCGGAAGATGCTTTTGGCGTTTGAACCGATAACTAAATTCTCTCTTCTGAGATCGTGTACCCACTTTACTGCAGTTAGAAATTTAAGAATAATTTGACCAGCAATTATATATTATTTT
This sequence comes from Lymnaea stagnalis, assembly GCA_964033795.1. Taxonomy (NCBI): domain Eukaryota; kingdom Metazoa; phylum Mollusca; class Gastropoda; family Lymnaeidae; genus Lymnaea; species Lymnaea stagnalis. Next base: position 302,845 of record CAXITT010000386.1, on the reverse strand, counting down.
GTTCCGGTATCGAAATCCGATGCACTCTTTGTGTCTTGGCTGTAAACTAATCGGGGTAAATTGCGTGACCTCACGGGAGTCACCAAGAAGTGCTCAAAACGAACAAGATTTGCAGTTTGAAAATATCCCAAAAGAAAATAATAGCCCAACGGGACGTTTGGGTGCACTAAATACAACACACATACACATCGATGTGCCAAACCCATATTGTAAATAGTTCGTCCTGCCATAGCAACTCGAATTCGTTTTCAAAGAGGTCCGACGCAAGAAGCGACTACGACGCCATACCACTCCGTCCAGCACCACTTTGCTTTAATGAGACGATCGTATCTCCGACCCGCCACTATACAATGGTAAGTATCGCGGTTGAATCATTTATCTAACGCAGCGTAAGAAAAAGCAATTTGATTGGTCGTGAAGAAATTATTGACATCCCTGTATAAAACAGGTTTACCGGTACCGGAAATTTGTTTGAAAGAAATTTCATGGACGGAAAATTGATCGACGGAATTTTGACCGAACGAAAGTTTGGTCGAATTTTTTTTTTTTTCAGTTCACATGCTCAAATTTTCGTCACATTTCTTGTTGAACGCAATACACTATACAATAAAAAAAAAATAATGCGTTCAAAAATAAACTTAACGCAAAATTTGAGCGTGTGATCTAAATATTAAAAAAAAATTCGACCAAACTTCCGTTCCATCAAATTTTCGTTCGATCAAACTTCCGCCGATCAATTTTACGTCAATGAAATTTCTTTCAAACAAAATTTCCGGATAAAACAGTAGATATTGCAGGTTTTCCCTAGCAGTGGGTGAGAGGAAAAGCGGTTCTAAGATTAGGAGACAGAACTTGTAAGTTATGATAGAGATGCCTACGTATTTTATTTTATTTTTTTTAAATTTAATTTTACAAGTCAACAATTATTTTTCAAGTTCTTGAACTCTTTAATTAATTCAATAAAAATATTAGAGTTCTATTTTATCCAATTAAAAAAAAAATGCATAGTAACTTTAGTTTGGGTGCGATAACCTATCGATCAATGAGCCAGAGTTTAACCCAGCGCCACTACAATAACCTATCGATCAATGAGCCAGAGTTTAACCCAGGGCCACTACAATAACCTATCGATCAATGAGCCAGAGTTTAACCCAGCGCCACTACAATAGCCTATCAATCAATGAGCCAGAGTTTAACCCAGCGCCACTACAATAACCTATCGATCAATGAGTCAGAGTTTAACCCAGCGCCACTACAATAACCTATCGATCAATGAGCCAGAGTTTAACCCAGCGGCACTACAATGACCTATCGATCAATGAGCCAGAGTTTAACCCAGCGCCACTACAATAACCTATCGATCAATGAGCCAGAGTTTAACCCAGCGGCACTACAATGACCTATCGATCAATGAGCCAGAGTTTAACCCAGCGCCATTACAATGACCTATCGATCAATGTGACAACACTACAACTCATCGATGACTGGCGCTACTTTTCATTGTGTCAGTATTAAGGAAGGGCCGTGTCTGTTAATGGTGGCCCCAGCTCTTACGTCACGCTGCGGGGTTATTAGTCACAGGTTTCTCATCAATATAACTATATTTTATGTTTAATTTTTTTTTTTTATATTTCTGTCATCACCAGAACGCATGGTATCTCGAGCATACCACTAACAGTGACGTGTACAAAACAACAGATGACACAGTTATGTGAAAGTTCGAGGATCCCCCCCCCCGACCCACACACACCTTCTTCTCTCTCCCCCCTCCCCCCTTTACCAAATATATATCAAGGAATTGCAAGAAGCCAATCTTGATCTCACCAGAGACACTTTTGGGCCGTTTGGAGTAGAGGGGTGGGGGGGGGGCTAATATCGCCAGCACGGAGCTTGGTTAAATGTTTAGAAGTCATCTCTAATCTCATGTGTACACAAGCCGCAAACAATATTCGTCATCCCTTATCCGTCCACCCATCCATATTCCTATAAATATGTAGCACTCATTTGCATTCCCGCCGACGTGCCGGGACTGACTAATGTTGAGCAAGGGGACAAAACACCCAGGATGACGTCACATCCTACTCGTACTCTTTACTCTCATAAACAAGTCATTATCTTATCTATAGAAAAGAAGTTATTTGATAATAAATTTAGTTCAAATGACACTGGCGAGTTCAATTTATTCAACCAGTAAGGCTAATTAATACTTGTAGCTCCTTAGTATTCGAGTTTCCCGAGTGAATCGATCAAAAAAAAAAATTAAAAAAATTTGAAACGGGATAAGAACGATCGATCAAAAATTAAAAGATTAAAACAGTATTAAATGTAAACATTCTTTATAAAATCTCAAACTTGTTTCCAATTCCCCAAATTATGCACATCCAAAATGCTTTTTACATTCCCGTTTAACAGTTCCCATCCCCTTCTCACCCCCCTCCCCCCCCCCACACACACAGGGGTCAAGCTTTACGTCCAATGGTCAAACGGTCATTCAAGTGTGATGTACATCAATGTGCTCCATGGCTCTAGGGCTTGAGAGAGTCCCCGACGTTTCAACTCCTTGACCAACTTCCCAGATGTGGGGGTGGGGGTTTGTTTTTTGTTTTTTTTTTGGGGGGGGGGGGCGCGAAACCTTCAGCAATTACCGGGGTTCGAAAGGGCCATTACGGTTCTGTTAATGATCACCTCTGGTGGCTCGAACCGTCATTTGTTTTCATAACGAATGGGGGTGGGGGTTTGTTTTTTGTTTTTTTTTTGGGGGGGGGGGGGCGCGAAACCTTCAGCAATTACCGGGGTTCGAAAGGGCCATTACGGTTCTGTTAATGATCACCTCTGGTGGCTCGAACCGTCATTGGTTTTCATAACGAATGGGCAGGCGTCGTAACAGGCCAGCCATAAAACAGTAAGTACATCCAGGGGCGTAGCACAACCGAATGGCCCACCGACAGGATAAGCAATCAAACTTACCGTCAGACGTATGTTAGGGGTACCCGAAATCTTCCTGTTTACACACGTGAACAGCTGTAGTTCATGTTAAACATCAAACTAAAATTTATTTTGTCACTGCTTTGTGTGTGTTTTAAAGTTTGGTCTTTCAACACACCCCTTTGTGCATTAATAAAGACAATCTTGTGGATGGTAAAGCAGAACTCTCAAACACGGCACACCAAGAAGTAGTTTTACAGTAGCCAGATTACGTTGTTACACTAGGGAGATTCTTAGCGAGATTACGTCATCGACATTTGGGGACGGATGCCAAGTTATGCATGTATACTTCAAATAAATGTATTTCAAATATATGTATTTCAAATATATATATATATATATATATAAAGTCATCCATTGGTTAAAAAAACATGCTCGAGTTAAATTTATATATTGTTTTAAATTATGTTTTATGAGGTGGCCTGGGATTGTTCTGAACTGACGAGAACTCAGAGTAACGGCGAAACACCATACAGTCTAAATTCATAAGAAAAATACAAAGCTTTCTCCACTGTTTCATTGCGTTATTTAATCAAAGATATATGTGCCACATTTGTATACCATCGATTTTCTTGGAGTAAGCACGCTATTTCCATAACATCATCTTTCCGTTTAATGTTACGATGCTCAAATATTTATACTCGTTCTATTGTTACAGTCCTCATGTTACCGATTTATTGTTGAAATCTCATTCCTGACTCAGGCTGCCCACCATAACATTTCATTTTTTTTTTTACCCCCTACTGCCGGTAGGACATGGGTTCACAAACTGAGGTCTGCGGACCCTTTGAGATGGCGAAGAGTAATGTGAGGGACTTGACAAACTTTATTCACATGTTTTCTAGTTCACGTACATTCATCACATTTTCCCCACCTCTCGATAGTCCATTTCGTCCCCACAATTCCACAGTAAATTGATTAAATCTATTCTTACAGAATCAAATAAGTGAACTGAATGTGTATGGGTGTTCATCACCTTGGGTGGCATGTTCTAAAATACAGGCCACTGGGGGTGGTGTAGGGTGTATCGCTGGCTTCATCAACGACGTTTTATGTGAATATAGTGCCCCCCCCCCTTTTTTTTTACCCCGTGACCCTCTTGCTATGTCTCTTCAAAACGTGAACAAAGACCTTGGCAAAATTAATGTTTTAACCTAACTTTTAGAGTTAAATTTATTAATTTTTAACATTAAATTCAAAGCCTAGTTATTAGGGATGTGGTACAGTTACATCGAATGACGATTTCAAAGGACCTTAACAAAAACCATTCAAACCCATGCCATAGAGACAGGACATTTTTCTCTGTACACAAATTAAAAATGGGGACACCTACAACCGCCCTGACAGGATCAAACAACATCTTACGCCCTTTGTTGAGATAACGAGCAGGAAACTCCCCTGAAATGGGCGACAAACGTGGGCAAAAGAGACAATTAGAGACCCTCCACAAAAGGTGACAAACAAACAAAAATTGGTGACCAAACCGGGGTTGATTCTTCTAACATTGTAAAACGTACTGGAACCCACGGCGTGTTGTGCAGCCACCACACAGGTTTTAGGCCAGTGACATGCAGGCGCTATCACGCAAACAACAGATGAAACAAGACACACTGCACGCATAAACTGACACGCACAATCATTCACGGCCCAACAATATCACTAGCTGATCGTGATATACTTTAAAATAAGCCACTGATTTAATTCCCGGAGTTGGTTTTGGGCTCAGAGGGGCGGGAACACACTATTTTATAGAATGCATTTTAAATACACATAGTCGAGGGGGTTGATGAACTCCATTGGTTGATGAACTCCATTTGACTGCAGCATCAATGTGTGACTAAAGTCTAAAGCTGGGGTCGGCAAACTTTTTTTTTTGAGTCAACAATCATTTTATATATTGTATCTGCTAACGGAAAAAAAAATTGTTTGGGAGCCGCAGGCGAGGCTTGATTGGAGGAGCGAATGTGCGCATGACACCTCAAGTAATATTTGAATCCTGACACTTTCAAATTTAGAAACTACAAATCACCATTCCTTATTCAGCAACCATGCGTGTACAGTGATGACGCCATAGACTCAAATTTCTGAAAACTAAAACTAAAGTCAGATCTTGAACATTTTTCACTTAATTTTAAATGGCATAGATTGGTTAAAAACAACATAATATGAGCCGGGTAGATCTATTGCAAGAGCCACATGCTGTCCAGAGCCTCATTTGGACGAACGCTGGTCTGAAGACTAATATTATGGAGACTGCATCAATCCTTATGTCAAGCTTTCTTAGATAGTGCTCCTATTATTCCCCGAAAAAAGCTACAATGCTAAGACGAGTCTTCCACTTATTAGACTGTAATCAGAGCCAATTGTGGAGCCGCACGTAAAGCGGTAAGGTCAGTACTAGGGGAATCCCAACATTCACCCTTGACATATACAAGTCTCTCTGGGTCGAGGGTTACCACTCGACCAAAAAATAAATAAATTACAGTGTAAATTTAATTTGTGCGTGCGGCCCTGCATAATGACCTTTAGTTTTAAATACTACTATCTTTACCGGTCATTATGTTACGTTAGAATACTAGTTCCCTCGACGAAGCTATCAAGTTTCAATAGCTTAATAAACGAACCCTTCATGCTCATTATTTTGAGCCATGTTGGCGGTGGCGCACTCTTCCCATCAACGCCCCCTCCTCAACCCGGCCACTTTTGATGCGCACATTTCATCAGACATGCCCGAGACTGTCCCATGGCGGCGCATTCATCGTCCCGCATCTTCGAGTGCGGGCAGCGATGCAATGAGGACATTCGGACAAAAGAGGCATGCGGACGACACCCCGCGGGGACCCGCATCTCGCCGTGATTGACAATTTATTTTAAAAACAAGAGAAGTGGTGAGTGAAGAGAAAGTGACCATTCAACAACGGATCAGTGGGTCCGCGCACGGATTGCGAAGTTCAAGCGTGGGAGCGATGCTCACACGTGCGGGGCCCTGTGGAAAAAACAAACTTTCCCAAAGATACATCAGGACATAAATGCATGTCGTGTTGTTTTGCTATTTTTTATACTCTAAATTTAAAAAAAAATTAACATTTCTGTACACTTAAGAACATCATTGGTGGTTTTAAAGGCAAAGTCAATGGATGGATGGATCAGTGCATTTGAGTGTCACGGGGCAAAAGTAAGGACTGCAGAGATACATGTTAAGAAAAATGAAAGACTCCCGATGTAAGGCTTCAGTGGACACCCCCCCCCCAATTTTTATCGGGACCTATGGAGTAGATACGCAACTGTAGTGGGGCAATAAAGTAATAAGGCTTAATTCTTCTAACACCCATGTTCAAATTTTCCCGTGGTGAAGCAAATAAAATGTTATTCATGATAGTTCAATTATAATCAATTACTGAAGAAATTAACGTCAGTTAACACGAGGTCTCTTGGCTTGACACAAGGCGAATCCGTCCCTTGTGGAACATTTCAGTGTTTCAAATCTGTGCAAATGGTTGGTTAGTGTGGGCCTCTGGGTTGGGGGCATTCAAGGGCTTAGCACAGGGCTACCCGCATCCACGGGGGATATTGTGGAGAACATAAAAATGTAAACATTATTAGACGGAGATAGTAATGATTTATTCAACAGTCCCACAGTGACCTTTTTTTCTTCTTTCTGGAGTCTTGACGGGAGGCCATCCCGTTTCTGGTTGAGGCAAACAAATAGCGCTTTTGTTCTCTTTAACCCTTAAACCTTAAAGGAAAAAGCTATGTGTGTGTTGTGTGTGTGTGGCCCGACCCACACGCTACCACGTTTTACAGTTTAGGTATGCGCTATACCAATCACTCGTTCACAACTCCGGCTGGATTTGAACCACATGTATCGGGCCTGTCGGCTACGCCACTGAGACATTCTCACACTCAACTCCGACAGATGATTAAAACTCACCTTCTGCGTGGTCGTGGGGTCACCGCCCTCTCGCCAGAAGCTCGCCTGGCCGGCAAAGTCCTTCGCCGGTCAACCCTGGGGTCCGCGCTGGGGTCAGTACTCCGGGTCACGTATGGAGGCGGGCTGCTCGAGTTGGTCAGGTCCTGGAGGGATGTTCCGATCTTGCGACGCTTCCTGGTCGGGCTCTCGGTCTGTCGATAAAATGGTTTAGAAACACTGATAGAACAGTTTAGGGGAATATGATTCACTTGGCAAGTGAATGTGGGCCGAGGGCAACCAGCCAAACTTCTAAGCGAACGTTAAAGGTATTCAAGGATCGAAAATGGAAATAATTAAATAGGCTTACAATTTCAAGGAACGTAGATTAATCATAATAATTGCAAATGATGAAATAATTTTAATTTCATTTCCTTTACAAATTTCGAGTTTCAAAAATTAAAAAAAAATACCCAAAAATATTTTTTTTTTTTTTTTTTACAACGTGGTTCTATTTATTCGAGTTTCATTACATTTTCGGTGTTGTCTGACGGCGGGTACAATATGATACACTAGCCCAATGTATATGCATATGACGTTAATAAAAAAAACAACAAAAGTAGCCCTTCTTATTATTTATAACGCTTATTCATCCTCACCGAGATCGATTGCTTTAACCTCTCCGATCTAATATATACTTAATAACAATGGACTTGAGAAAACTCTGGTTCCTTTCAAATTCACACACACAGACTCACTCACTCATTCACTCACGCACACACACTGTAACCCTAATAGGATTTTAGTCAAAAGTCATTGATTTCGCTACCAACACCATCTCCCAACTACAAAAACGGGGGGAGGATGAGTTGGGACATAAAGAGGATAACAGGGTCTTAACTGTCCCATGGGAGCAACGCCGCATTACTCTGTGGGAAACATGCCCAATAGCGAGGGAAGGTTGGATTAGGATACTCATTTGTTATACCACAACTATAGTTCTAGAATCTATGAGAGTTACATGTGACTCCCCACCACCAACACGTCATGTGATTCACATGTTCAGTCAGTGGACCACGAGTCTTAGTCTCCTCAGCTCGGTCAATATGGAGCATCCGGTGGCTCTGTCAGGCACTCATCAACAACAGTGACCTGATACGCCTGTGTTTATTATGGGACAAGCCTGATACAGATGTCATTATGTTTGGGACAAGCCTGATACAGATGTCATTATGTTTGGGACACGCCTGATACAGATGTGATTATGTTTGGGACAAGCCTGATACAGATGTGATTATGTTTGGGACAAGCCTGATACAGATGTCATTATGTTTGGGACAAGCCTGATACAGATGTCATTATGTTTGGGACAAGCCTGATACAGATGTGATTATGTTTGGGACAAGCCTAATACAGATGTGATTATGTTTGGGACAAGCCTGATACAGATGTGATTATGTTTGGGACTAGCCTGATACAGATGTGATTATGTTTGGGACAAGCCTGACACAGATGTGATTATGTTTGGGACAAGCCTGATACAGATGTGATTATGTTTGGGACAAGCCTGATACAGATGTGATTATGTTTGGGACAAGCCTGATACAGATGTGATTATGTTTGGGACAAGACTGATACATCTGTGATTATGTTTGGGACTAGCCTGATACAGATGTGATTATGTTTGGGACTAGCCCGATACAGATGTGATTATGTTTGGGACTAGCCCGATACAGATGTGATTATGTTTGGGACAAGCCTGACACAGGTGTGATTATTTTTTATTTCTTGGGGGGTGGGGGGAGAGAGATTACGTTGGTAAGGCACTTCTCAACAACACAAGTGGCCAGCTTCATCATCACACTGTTTTTATTGAGTCAACTGTTGAGATGTGTTTCTATCCAGCTGCCTTGGCCTGTGTTATATACACACCATCAAATTGCTCCACCAATAATGCGATCATCATAGCGCATCACCTTGACCCATGTGTTGGTGGGATTTCTGAGACGGGGTCGACCAACCAGAGCCTCGTTTTGCTCTTACTGGTCGACCAGTAATTGGATCACTCATTAACAATTGTGTGTGGAGTGTGTTATGTGGGTTATGTAAATACGAATGCGTGCTACATACAATCCTCGTGACCATAGTACAGTTCGCACATCTGCGTCATTAACTTTAGAACTCGTGATCCCTCTGGTCTTCAACTTAACAAGTTCTTAATTCATTAACTCTAACTTGTACCACTGAAGCCCGTGCTCTAGGCCAGGACAATACATAATACATAACAAAAGCGGTCCTGTTAAATTATAGTCCTTACCAAACTTAAACAAACTTGAGAACAGGGAGGGGGGATTTTTTTGTGCTTACTTAACACCGGAAACCCCCAATCAGCGGCGACACACGCATGCGTACTACAAATGGCAACGTTCCATATCCCGGCAAGCCAAGGCTCAAATCGGGAGATAACATTCCTGTTAGTACAACACAGACTCAAGCATGGCCCGACTCACAGATAAGAATTATATAATCGATGTCAGAAGTGAGAGGCGCATCCAAAATACTTTTGGCCGGGCACACACAGAGACGGGCACTGGTAAGGACGCGGAGAAATTATTTGTTTGTTATAATAACATCTTTTATAAGGTCTTTTAAAAATCCTTAACAAGGGATACATGGAAGGAAATGACGTGACATGAGAACAAAGTCTGGGATAAACGTAGAGACCAAAGTCTGAGATTACCATACAGACCTAAGATGGCCATAAAGACCCAACTCTCAGCTAGCCATAAAGACAAAGCCTGAGATATCCATAGAGACGAAGCCTGGGATATCCATAGAGACGAAGCCTGGGATATCCATAGAGACGAAGCCTGAGATAACCATAAATCTGTGATCCATGCACGGATACCACTGGCTTCCATGAAAATGTGTCAGGGTGTACTGCATTTCCTTTGTGATTTTTGTTATATTCATGTCAGTATACATTTTTTCTAAGAAAGGCTCCGTGGCCTTCTTGGCCAAAGAGTCCGTTGACTACAAAAGGTTAAAAAAAAAAAACCTGCTTTAGAGACACTCGTATCCCAGTGTCAGCCAGAAACACACAAACTACAGGCAATGTTTGCTCGACTCACACTGAGGCACATCTCAAACATCTTCCAGAGAGGCAGAAAGAGAGAGAGATAATAATGATGTCTTAAGAAACAGACCAATGGACATATGGATCATCGCGAAACTGACAACTTAAGACAATCCAGGCTGAGTCACAAGCAATACTTGTCAGTTTTCAAAAAACGGAATTGTGTCCTCTAACTCTAAGGCTGTGTCATAGAGAGACACTTCAACAAACGCTCCTTTCACTTAAAACACGGTATTACATATACCCAATACGGTCAACTCATTAATACCACTTCCATGTAATATATGTTCTACTCTGACAGTTAAGATCTAAGTTTTCATTCAATTATATAAACGTAAACAAAGCCAGCCATTTAATTTAATATCTTTGAAGGATAAAAAGATCGGTAAAGTCTGAAACAAAGTCACTATTGAATCACTACCACGTTTCATGATACTCTTTGATTGGGTATAAAAGGACTTAGATATTCTATAAAAGTACTGTTCAAACTGGTGATGGAGCTAAGAGACCAGCTTTACAAAATAGAGAAAACCATAGCGTTGGTGATATGACGAATTCCCTAACGATTTGAAGAATTTACATCCTAAATCCGAATATTGCTTCCCGGGGGACAGCCATAATAAATACCAGTTTCTTGGGCGTGTCGCGAGAAATTTGACATGTCATTTTTTGACATTAATGGTTAAAATCGCGTCGATGAATCATAAAAAAAAAAAAAATTGGGGTCAGCAAGAATATTAAAAAAACAACCTAAAATAACCAACGCTGGGTAGGAGCGTACACCAAGCTCACAGGTGTCTTCCGTCCAAATTGACTTGTTTTGAAGAAGAAAAAAAATGTTGATCAGTGTTGAAGGCGTGTGATGGGAGTGTCTTTAAAGAGAAGGCTGAGAACCCCCGCTCTTACGCGGCTTATGTTGTGGGTTCAATGGCGAAGTCATCGCAGTCGGAAACCACTGGATGGCTTGATTACACCAACACGATCGATAGACACAAGACCACAGGGTTGGTGGTCTCCATTTCCACCACGGTCACAACGGATCCACAGTCGTGATAGAGGCACGCTGACTTCAAACGTAGAATAAAATACAATCTTCCAAAACGGACTCCGAACTTGCAACAGAGATGACAACGTCTAGGTGCCACTTGACAGGAATAGTACTTGACATGTATAGGGTCACACACAAAAATGCAGAGTTTGTGGTGACCAGATGATTGCAGCAAAATAAAAAAAAAACCACACAAAAAACCACCCAATCGTAATGTAATGTTCACTGATTGCATTGAAGCTGTAACAGTAAAGGAATCATTGTTAATAGGAAGATTCATCATCTTCCAATACAAAGACAGAAAGAAAAAGAAACACCATTGGGGAGGGGGGGGGCGCGCGCAAGGCAACCGAACCGGCACAGTATTGGTAAATGTCACTGACAGAGGCGGATGGTGAAACTAAACTAACCACCTCATTGCTGATTTCTCTTCATTACTCTATTCCGAAAAAAGAAGGGGAAGAAATTATTTTGAAGCTGCCACTGCCATCGGGTTCGGGATCAACACTGATACATTACAAAAACTGCTGACGTTGCATTTCAGCCATGTATGTTTTTTATAGTAAAAGAAAGAAAAAAAAAAACTTTTCTCGTTCTTTCAAAAGGAAAACTTGTGTTAGCTTTAACTAACTACGCGGTGAATTGACACCCATGCCGCCCCCAAACAATCGGCAACAACACATGTCTTCGGACGTGTCACACTCACCTTACAAACTCGTAACCACCATCTTATTCGCGAACCAGTCACCACCCTCCAAAAATGCAATAATTCCCAGATACGGTCAAAATTCTTGGAATCGCCAATCTAGAAACCCAAAGACATCGAGACAAACCCTCGTGATATTTCATGGTAGCGTGTTTATTTCCTCCAGTCAAGTAGTTATACACAGCTTAGTCAACCAATCTTTTCTGTGCTTCTACAATAAGACTTAAACGCTAAGTGTTTGTTTTTTTTTTTTTTTTTTTTTTAAATAAAGAGTTTTATCGTCTGCCGTATACAAATGCTTAGTGCTACGAGTTTTTTCCCCCTCCAATTTTAAGCCAAGTAGGATAATATGATATGAATCTGTGCTTCTACAATAAGACTTAAACGCTAAGTGTTTGTTTTTTTTTTTTTTTTTTTCTTAAATACAGAGTATTATCGTCTGCCGTATACAAATGCTTAGTGCTACGAGTTATTTCCCCCTCCAATTTTAAGCCAAGTAGGATAATATGATATGAAATATCTGGAAACAAAATAGTATAGGAAACAAGATGGACGATACACAAAACATCAAATACCAGTTTTATGGTGAACCGACAATTTCCTTAGATGTCAAGTTACATTCTCTGAAAATTACATTGGTTTAAATGTCTCCTTTAATGCTAAAAGGCTTCTTTATTAATTTTTAAAAAAAATTACATTTGGAACAACAACGTTGCTATCGTTCATTGGTTGAACCAAGGCGTGATTTTTAGGCTATCAGTGCATTGAAAGGTTATTTACAAACTCGCAAAACGAAGCGAGTTAAGAAATCAAAGATGTTATAGCATGCACGTTAATACAGCGGTCTGTAAACAAAAATCCATAGAAATCAAATGTATTATTGCAAAATGAAAAAGTAAAATTTCTTTTTTTCATCTATAAAAATCGAAGATGTTATCTCCAATCTACCAATGAAATGAAGAGTGCTAACCACCCAATGGGATCAAATAAGTTATATCAATTGCACTAATGAATCAAACATGTCATATTAAAGATACCCAGGGGGGAGAATCATACAGCTCCGCGTGGGAACGCATTCCGGTATTTTTTTAAGCATTTTTGTTTGTTAAGTAATAAATTCATATCTATTTATGGGAGGGGAGATCAATAGTGTGTCCCTCACAATTTTCCACACGGCTCGATACTGTGTATAGTGTATATACCAGTGCACTCTAAGCATCCCGTCGGAACAGAGCCAGGGAGGCAAAGCACCAGTATGGAGGTGCTGCCACCAAAATGTCTACGACTTCCCATAGCGTAATAATGTCAGGAACAATTGAGCGCAAGAAATTTCGGATAAATCACCTTATGCAACGATGTGTAAGCACAACACCGAGGCAATCAAGATATTACAGTTGCTCACAAGTAACACAATACATCAAGCCAACTTGTGTAGCAGACATGGTTTGATTTGTACTATGTAACTGCGTATATTCTGTATACAATATATATATATATATATATATATATATATATATATATATATATATATA